>CM022768.1:23190264-23510264 GCA_012411365.1 Ameiurus melas | reverse complement strand
GATCTTTCCAGAAAATGAACTTCATGAGGAACCTTCATCATACCAGCCGCCCTTGCCTCGGTGGGTGAGGTAGGTTTAGGACGTAAGCTGTTCTGCATATGTGACACTGTGAAGAATTTGTGACTCTTGCTTGACATTCTCCATAAGGCAGAATATGCAACTCAAGCCAGTCTGCATTAGAGCAAACTGTAAATGGCCTCACATTAATACAGAGGTTTCTACGTTAGCAAATAGCGAAGCTAATTCACTGAAGAGGAACGGATCCGGGACAAGAACGAAGCGAACCTTAGAATTTGTGAACCACTAGAAAACGAGGGCGTAGGCGTGGTCTCTGGGCATGGAAATTGCTGTTTATCCTTTACGCCGTAGACCAACCACGGAGGGTGAAGGCTAACACGGGAAGCCTCTTGAGACGTGTAAAGCCAGCCAACATCTTTGAACTGCTCGTGCAGGGCAGTGTAACACACTTCGGAGGAAAGCGCTATCTACCCTCTTCCACATACATAAGCTCACGATTAGCTAGTATCACTGTGATTAACAGGAGAGATAAAGCATGCCATCCGTTCCACCTAGAGAGCACGACCAATGCTTGACATGCTTGCCGATGTTTCCCAGACCCCAGAGGATCCCCGGATCCCACTTTGTGAACCATTTGCTTTAACTGAACATAAAAAAAAGATCCACCTAACAGCTCTATGAATTTCGTCTGAGATTTGTTCCTGCCGCTGCTTCGATAAGAGAGTGCAAACAAGAAACGCAGCCAGAAAATTAGAAATCAAATAATCTGTGTAAGCACCCATGTAATATTTGTTCCAATAGCAAACGGAACAGAAATGTTTAGATATTTTGTTTGGCAGCATGCGAGTACCACACAGTACGAACTCAAACCACTGCACATTCTTGCTCAATAGATGTCTTTTTTTGGTTTCAAAATATCAAAGTACCCATCGTTACATAAACTTGTGTTCAAAATACTTTTTTTAAACCTTCAGGTCTCGCATCCGAATCTTATTTATGAGGTTTAGGTTGTATGTTATTAAGAAGAATATTCCAGATCTTAATTAAATTAATAAGGAATTAATAAATTATTTAAAAAGCACTTTATAACCTGTGTGTATATTTGTTACAGAATGAAATACTTCTGGTCTTTACTTAGGAATTATGTGAACAACCTTAAATATAACGATGATTATAAATATTAGTCCTCTTAATTTAGAAATGTTTCATCTCTGTGCAGATCCAGTGCTGTAGTGATGGGAGCGTGTGGACGACGCCGAGATGCTTGACCTCATCGCCTTTGGCTGAGGAGCTGAGTTTGCCTGATGATGCCCACAGCCAAGATTGGCTTTTATTTCATGAATTAATAAATAAATAAATACCACACCACAGTTGGTATTTTTACTTTGAGTATATTATTGTATAATTTTCTATAATGAAAAATGGAGACAATTTACAAATATACTAGACTGTGACTGCGGGTTGGACTTCACCACACTGTACAATTAAATTCATCTTTATTAGCGGCTTAGTTTTTCTGTTTTCATCTACGAAGAGCCACACGTGTAATATGTAACACATAATTAACAGTAATCTACATTCATGGCCTTAGTGGTTGGCACGTTCGCTTCACACCTCCAGGGTCGGGGGTTCGATTCCCACCACTGCCCCGTGTGTGCAGAGTTTGCATGTTCTCCCCATATTGTGGGGGGTTCCTCAGGGTACTCCGGTTTCCTCCTTTAGTCCAAAGACATGCACGGTATGCTGATTGGCGTGTCTAAATTGTCCATAGTGTAGGAATGGGTGTGTGAATGTGTAAGTAAGTGTGCCTGTCCAGGGTGTACCCCGCCTTGCGCCCAATGCTTCCTTGGATAGGCTCCAGGTTCCCCCTGACCCTGTAGGATAAGCGGTATAGCAAATGGATGGATTTACATTTAAATTCATTTAGCTTTTATCCAAAGCAGCTTACTAATGAGAAAATACAAGCAAAGCGATATATATCAAGCAGAGAACAATAAAAGTAGTGAGACCATGCAAGACTTTAAATTGAGGTCTAGAGGAATGCGTAAGAGCCAGTGTAAGTGCAGATTTCTTTTTTAAGAGGGGAACCAGGGGACATGTTAGGGGTTAGGTGAGTGTTCACGGAAGAGGTGGGTCTTTAGCTGTCTTTTAACATTTTTTTATGAAGATAGATAGATTGAATCTGTGGTCCGGATTGAAGTCGGAAGTTCTCTAAAGGGACCTCATGCCTCACTGAGTAGATACTTCCAGGAATCGCAGGTTGCATGAAGGAACATAAACCTCAAGGAGAGTGTTGAAGCAGGAGGGTGCTGTTCAAGGCCTTGAATTTGTGAGCAGCTACAGGAATCCAGTGGAGGGAGATGAAGAAGGGTGTGGGTGGTTTTGGGCAGGTTGAAAACAAGGCATGCTGCTGAATCAATTCTGAATCATCTGAAAGGGTTTCCTGGAGCTGGCTGGGAGGCCCGGCAGTAGTGCGCTGCAGTCCAGTTTTGAGGTAACGAACCTGGACTAGAAGCTGTGTGGCCTGATCAATGAGATGGGGGCTGAATTTCTTGATGTTATACAGAATGACCCTACAGGACCATGCAGTTGTTGAAATGCGGTCTGTAAAGTTCAAGTGATCATCAAAAGTTACCCCCAATGTTTCTGGCTGTACTATTTGGTATTAATTAATGAACTAGGAAAGTCCCCAATCCCCAGAAAGTCCACAATAACTGCATCAACACACATTTGTGTCTTAATCAGCAGCAAAGCACGTCTTACATTTTTTCCACCCTTAGGGTACATTGGCCTTATTTGTTTCTCTGTCTTTAAAGAGTCCGTGTATTTATCTAAGCTCGAAAGAGTAAAATGATCAAATTAATGATATATGGTGATTAAAGAATATGTACATGCTGCAAAAAAACAACCCAAAATATCCACCTGTCCCTTATTAGAATATGTCTTATTAAGAAGTGTTTTAATGAAGTGTATATACACTCACTGGCCACTTTATTATAAACGCATGTACGCATGCTCAATTATCCAATTTCCATGAAGATTGGAAAAATATCAGGCAAGCTTCAACTGTCCGGTTTCGAGGAGCCTGTTCCCACTGTAAATTCAGATTCCTGTTCTTGGCTGGCAGGAGTGTGACGCGATTGTAGACCATCCATCTCAAGGTTTGACACGTTTACTCTGAGATGCCTTTCAGCTCACCATGGTTGTAACAAGTAGCTAATGTAGCCTTCCTGGCAGCTGAAGCTCTTGACCTGTATATGCAAGATTTTAGGCATTGTGCTGATGTCACATGATTGGCTAACTAGATAATTGCATGAATAAAGTGGCCAATCAGTGTATTTACACAGCTGTATAATTTTTTATGGTCGACCAATTAACGCGTTGTGCCATGCAATTCTCAAACATTCTTTTTAGCATTGTTTTTCACTCAAACGAATGGCGTGTACATACCAACCAACTAAAGAACAGCAAGAAATGACAAGTTCCCATAAGTGTATCATGTGCTAATACCTTTCAGCCTTAAGCAGACTTGCCCATACTTGACTGTCGCTCAGATTGAAAAAAAAAAGAAAAATCAGCCGTTACGTCAACACGCTGCACATAATATTTGGCAGCACATGCCTTTTGTGAATTGTTCAGTTTTATTTTTCCACACTGCAGCCCAACGCTGTGTTTACTGGTTTTCAAAATGATTTCCTTTGGGGTGTTGAATTAATTAACAACGGGACTTTGTTTAAAATAAATAAATAAATAAATAAAATCAAACCAACCCTTAGGGGCTCATATCTCTATTAAAGTTAGGCCAGATTTAATTCCAGTTTGGCACCTTAACAATACAGGCCTTTAAATAGTATTGCTACCAAATGTAGTATTCAGACCAGAAAAAAAAAAAAAAAGCATTCTTTGTTGGACTGAAATTCCAGGCTTTAAGGATGAAAACACAAAGGGACGTTCTGTAATAGGAGAATATATATTTTTTTAAATACATGTTTTGCTAGAACAGAACATCCTGAAGCTGGTCATGTTACCTGGAAACTACAAAGCGTGAAACTTCTCTGTCCGGAAGACTCTGCCATGACAGAAACAATACGTTTGTTATAACACTGGAGACCAACCAGATTAGACAAATCGAACATCGCTGTGAGAAAAAAAAAAAAAAAAAAAGATCTAACGCTGTCAGAGAACTGCTGTTGGGTACTTCAGCAAGTCCTTTTACATGCAACTGATCAGATATACTTCCAGAATCTTTTATCCAAGTGAGCGAAGAGTAGTAGTAGTAGTAATGAGTGAGTTATGATGCTGGGTACGTCCAAATTGCATCCTGATGTTGTGGAGACTCTGAGGCCAGTTGCATAAAGCTGGTGACATACACGGAGTTGCAAAAAACCAGCGAGACCAAAACTGAACTTTGTGGCCTTGGTGTAAAGTACTACATTTGGCAGAAACACTACACTGCGCATCACCCTGAGAACATAACCTTCTCAGGGTGCATCATGTTGGACTAGGAAACTGGTCAGGGTTGAAGGCAAGACTGATGGAGCAAAGTACAGGGCAATCGTAGAAGAAAACCTGTTCCAGTCTGCCAGAAACATGTTTCGTTCTGGGTCCTGGGTCCAAAAGGCAGGTCAAAGTCTAGGTGCTTTAGTGAAAATGCTGGCTTTCATTTTCCACTGCCCTGAGCTTTATTTAAAGAGATGTGTAAAGCCTAGATTAGACATTGTTCACTTGACCTCATTAGGTAAAGGTGCACCAAATGACCTTTAGTGCGATTGGAATTGCAATGGCTCACTGCACAAATGACACACAGTTGGTCTTAGGTGTTCATCTTTCTTTAAAGGGTTCATAGCTTCGAGCTCATTTTCCAAATGTTTCATCTTTTTTCATTTATATATTAGTATACATCTAGCTTTTTCTGCAAAACACCACAACAAACAAAGAGAGCAAAAAATAGAAGGAAAATGCCATAGGCAAACTGCATAAAAACACTTTATTTAAATCGCATGAGTGATGGCAATTGCTTCAAAAGATGATTATGAAAAACAAAAAAAACAAACAAAAAAAAAAACAGATTTATGGCTTTTGTAGAGATGAGTGGAAAAACATCTGATAGCACCTTAATATAAAAAGTTTACAGATATATTAACAGCTTAGTCATAAATTCTTTTTGTAAACATAGCAAACGAACATAAAATAGTCCTGAAAATTACAACAAAATTAAACAGACAAAATGAATGGGATAACTTCTACAGGAAACACAGGAATCTATTACACAAGAACAACACATTTCAAATCAAAGGGGCCGTGACAAAAGGAGGATGCTTGGTGTCATGACCAGGCCATGACACGTTAATGACATGACGTGTTTTTTTTTGTTTGTTTGTTTTGGATCTCAATTTACCATCAAGTGTGCCATTTAAGCATCCTTCACGTCTTAAGATAAAAACTGATGTGGTTTTGCACTAACAGTACAATTCACTCAGTTAAATTAGTGTCAAACGGAAAAGAAGGGGAATCATTTGAATGGAAAGGTCAGCATTTGATAAGAAGGTCATCGCGATATTTACACAACCTTTTAGGTACGTCACAGGGTGTTTCGAAATTGTGAAGTTGTTGGGGAAAGCTCTGTTTATGGTGGTGTGTAGTAACCTTGTACAATATAACTATGAGGTCACTTGCCAAGACGACCTCACAGAGTTAACTCACTTGAACAGAACAACACTGATTACGTGGGAACAAATATTCAACTTAAAGGGTGTTTCGGAAAGCCGGAAACTTCTCAGGCGGATAACTTAAGACCAACTTGAGGTCTTAAGTTATCTTAAGACCCAAACTTGAGACCATCCGATAAGGATGTATGTAAGGATATATATATATTTTAAGTGAAATGCCCTGTTGAGGACTTCATAGTGATAAACAGAAACGTACACAGCCAGGCACAGAAAATTGAGCGACAAATGCTAAAAAGTAACCAGCAAAATGTGGTCTTGTCTTACCACACACTTGTAAAGAAAATTAAATAAATACTTGCAAAGTAAAATTCACTGCAAAACACTGTAGCGCTATCACACACGGATAGTACTTTCATTATTGCTACAAGTTTTTGACACCTAACATATAATGGACTCAATGGAAGTCAATGTCTAATTCAAATTGTACACAAATGAATATTTTTTTCTTTAACTTTTTACATAAAAAAATATGCATATTAAATTATGAACAAAACAAAAAAAATAATAATAATAAAAAAATCACATACATATACACGGTTCACTTTGCAATAACTTTACACAACTATGTTAACGAAAGATGTGCGCTGATGTACATGTAGAGACGAATTCGAGAACTTGAGATTTTATTTATTTATTTATTTAATGGAAGACTTGTAATGGTTTTGAGTGTCCAAGCATTACAGTTCAACGAAAGAAAGGTGACATGCCTACTCTGCTATTCCTGAATCGGAACGAATGCGGTGTATGATTGTTATAAAAAACGTGAGACAAGCATAGAAATTCAGTGAATCGCTCAAATCCACCACACACGCTTCCATGCTTCGCTGGCTTTTGTCCAGTAGAAATTCTCAGATAAAAAGGTGATTTCTTGCAAGAACACATCGTGGGTGTGTCTTCTGGTGCCAAAAGCGTACAGTCCTGTGAGTGTCCAGCTTAAGGTTAACGTTATGGTGTAGAAAAAAAAGTTGGTACCTGATGGTCAGTAAATTCCCATCCACTTAGCTACTGGTGCTCCCTCTCAGCCTTGGCTACCGCAGGAGGACAGGCTGTCATAGAGAGAGTCGCTAAGGGATTCAGGGGTCTCTAGGACCTGGGGGTGGCCAGGAGAAATTGTGTCATCAGGCCTCTCTCTCACCAGCTCTAACCCAGGTTCTCTTCCCAGGTCTGGGTTGACAGGAGCACGTGCCTTGCTTCTGCGCACCTGAGTCGGCTGTGGAAGGCTTCTGGGGTCACTGTCACGCCTGAATGGGACATCACTAGTCTTTGAACGCTGTACATGTGGCATAAATCAAACGAAAATTTTTACTTAACAATGTAATTAGTGTGATGCCAAAAAAAAAATCATTCCATTCCTGCAAACCATTAGGCCGGCATGCACGGGGTATGACGTATACAGCGATTACAGTGTTGATATTGAAACCATCCAGGGGTGGAACAAATATTGAGGAATTATACTGACGTGAAAGTATAGATAAATGTGTCAAAATGCTTCAAATGCTTCAAATCTTAAAAGTTGCTACTTTTAAGCGCATTAAAAAATTTAAAATGTAAATCTTATGTTTTATATTGATGAACTAATTGACAATGAGTTAATCAGAAGTAAAATATTAAGTAAACAACCAATATTTACCATTGTATCGAATTTGACTTATTAGCTACTGGAATCAAATAGTACTAAATAAACAATATTACTAAATAAACAAACAATATATATATATATATTTTTATCTAACTTAGTTATATATATATATATATACACACACACACACACACACACACACACACACACACATATACATACACACATAGTTTTTTCAAAATGGATGCCTTCTAGTGAGGCAAAAAAGACATTTTACATGAGCCATTGCATTCTCCAGCATGTTGAAACATTTTACCGGGGTATGCCAGGGACGCTCATCCTCAAGTTCCACATGGTAGTCTTATGAATACATGGTAGTCTAAGTCAAGTGGCTTACACATGTTCAGAAACACAGATAGCTATG
This sequence comes from Ameiurus melas, assembly GCA_012411365.1. Taxonomy (NCBI): domain Eukaryota; kingdom Metazoa; phylum Chordata; class Actinopteri; order Siluriformes; family Ictaluridae; genus Ameiurus; species Ameiurus melas. The sequence goes on along the minus strand of CM022768.1, from coordinate 23,502,514 downwards.
CAGCATGAGAAGATCATCGCAGATATATAGCGTACTATATGCATAGCGAACATTGACTGGATTAGAGAAGAGACTTTTGAGTGTCTGAAGGTCTTAATAAAAACGTAAGGAGTCAAAATGTGTGTATTTTTTCTTTGGAAATGCAATTAAGAAAAGTAAAGTATTCAATTTCAATAGCACCCAAGTAAAGCGTAAATACCCCAGAATAATAGTATAGTATAGTATCAGAGTATGACGAGCATTTTCCAGCCTTGGTGCCATCTATGTGCTTAAATACCAGACTCACCCGCCTAAATGAACTCTTCTGGTTCACTGAATCTAAGGTTTCTTCTAACCCAAGATAAACATCAGACGGCTCTGTTGATGCTTTGAGGTTGGGGAATGTCCAGTTCTTTGTGCAGCCAGATCTTACAGGTCCGCCACAGACATCGGCGCCTTCAAATATAAAGATGTTCCATAACTCGTCAAATGTAGTTGAAAGGCATAAATATAAATATATTTGGTGATTAAAACATGTACTGAACATTTCATGTAAATATGTAAGGGATAAAACACGAAGGTGGTGTAAGAAAATCAGTCACGGGCTTCTCTTTTTTTTTTCCTCTTGAAAGAAAAAGCCTGGAATTTGCCTTGTAGTTGGCACTACTGTCAGACTTTATAGAAAATTAACAAGAAACCTCTGACCAAATTCTTCTGACCGAGTATAATGTGAACATGTGTAGTTGATCATAAGTAACAGAAGAGTTCAGACAAGGGGACAAGTGGGGCAAATGCAATAAGCATCATCATCAATACTGAGCTGCTACTCAGTCCAGTGCATTGTAAACTTATTAGATGTTCGCCAAAGGCAAAAAAAAAAACCCCAAAACAATTCACAAACAAATATCAGTACCTTCTTGACTGGTGTCAGCAACTTGGTTCGGTGCAAGTTTGCCCTCCAGCGGTGTGCCGTCCATTTTCTGTCCCATGATGTAATCTTCCTCTAAAGACGACAGCTCTCTTTCCAAAGTCCAGGCCTTGTGGGGAATTTTAATCCCTGAGCCGTGTCTTCCCTGAGGAAAGGAAGGATCGTTCTCCCCTTGGGCCTTCCCTTTGGGGACACTTTTACAGCCAGCATTCACACTGTAGTCAGGAAGAGGAAATGTGCCAATACCACTGTCCAGGGTGTGTGTGAAAATTCCAGAGCCTGTATATAAAAATAATAATAATAATAATTCAAATAGATGCTAAACACGTGGTATGATTCAAGTAAGTCCACATTAATCATATATGTAACAGAAATGGTAAAGACGTCATGTATCTGAAATATCAATCCTCTGTCATTAGGAAAAAAAATCCTGCGATAGCATGTTCTGCTTAAGTCAAATCACATGTTGGGGCGTTACTGCTCTGCAGGTGTGACTCGTCGTAAAAGCCACAGGAAGGAACATGTCAAGCAACCGTGTACTGGACGATCAGGTCCAGGCCTGCTGATGACGTCATGCGCTAACCCATTCATCAAATACATCATCTTGGTGTGGTAAGTGACTGTGGCATCAGTCAGCATTCCTACCTGCAAAGTGCTCGTGAGGAATTGAATCAGCCAGGTTCTCATCGGATACACCTTCCACTTTAGTCATTAATGACGCAGCCTGGGACAAAACACAGAAGTCAGCACGATTACTCTAATGCTTAGGATAGAATCTAAAAAGGTGTACATTTCGGTTGCTGGTAGTGACGTACAAGCCGTTACGACTTTACCTTTTCCATGTCCTCACTACTTCTGGTCTGACAAACTCCGCTTGTGCTATGATGGCTGAAGACAGGCCTGGTTTTACAATCAAATGATAAGCGTCGATGAGCCACACCGATGCCTCCGACATCCTTTCCGTCCACCCTTTTATAAAAACAAAACAAACACAAAAACGCATGAACTATTCAATCAGGTTTGAAATATTTTTATTACACACTCTTAGTCAGTAGGTGCACATGCAGGAATGTATGACTAAGTGAGAAAGCTGGATGCATGACTGAATACCTAAGTAGAAATGTTTGAAATTGCCACATCAGACATACCGGTTAAGCAGCTGCTGCATGAAGTTGTCTGATGGCACACCCCGGTACATTACAGACAGCTGCCCCTGAGCTTGGTCCATCACCACCTCACAGGAATGTCCCTTTCCCTGTCGGTCCATGGCAACACCATTCACATAGGCACGCTCCTCTTCCAGGGCTTTGTGTAGCCCCTCTGCTTTTTCCATTAACATGGATATGTTCAAGCTCTCGCTCTCTGGCTTTTTAGTAGCCACTTTAGTATCCTTTCCCCCTGAGGATATATTAAGTTTCCATTCTCTCTTATCATCTTTGCCTTTTGAAGCCTCGGGTTTCCGATTAAGAGCCGGCAGCTTACTTTTCCGCAAGCCAAACCAGTTGGCAATTCCACTGGAAGCCTTCTGTTTAACTTCAGGTGCTTGACTCTTGTCCTGTTCCTGAAGCTTCAGCATATTTTCCTCAATGCCCTTCATGACCTTTTGCTCAATGGAGGACTGAGGGCTTGGTGCAGAGTGTCTCTTTTCTTCAACTGACTCTGTAGGCCTTGGAGGTGGAGGAGGAAGGCTCTCCCCAAAGGAGTTTTTCTTCTTATTGGCTCGGGATTGGCTTCTGTCTTCGGATTTGGACAAGTATCTTGGAAGCTCCTGGGTTGGTTTCGCATCTCGATTAAAAGATGGTGGTACAGTTTTAGTGGGAGATTTTAGGGGAATTCTGTTAGGGCTGCTACTGTGGGGACTGGAGAGGTTCTTCCCACTGTAGGAAAGACTATGTGGTGTTGCACTTTTAGCATAGCTACGCAAAGCTTGTGCAGCTTCTAAGTTGGTAGACAGTGCGGGCATTTTAGATTTAGGGCTTTCAGGTTTTGCAAGGGACATTCTAGATGATTCACTTTCCAGCTTAGAGATTGTAGAGCTTGTAGGTATTGACTTGATGTCTTGCTCAGAAAGCTTTGAGACAGCACTGTCTGTATTACCTGAAGCATATGACTTTTCTTCAACACAATCTGTACTTTTTAAAAGCTTATTTTCTTCAGTTTTATAGTCAGTGGCTTTGCTTTTGCCGCTGGTTTGTGGAGACATTTCTTTTTTCTCAATCGCCTGGGAGCAAGCTGGTTCTTCTGGGTTCCTCAACTTGCCAAGTGCAGCTAGTCTTTCTTTAAAGGAATGACTGGATTCACCTGAGTGTCTGCCCACCCCTGTCTTCTTGGGAATGGGTGGTGGCTCATTCTTTTTGATGGGTGATCCCACACTTTGCATGTGGTCTTTCACCAACTCATTTTTCTCTTGGCTTCTGGACCTCATGCCACTCATCTGTGACTTCTGTGAAGATGACTGAGTAGGCAAACTCCGGTGGTTGGCCTGCTTATGCCATACAGGGCTATCTGGACTCTCTTCTTGGTCCGAGAAGTCAGAGCCTAGAGAAGTGTCCCTTTGAGATTTGAAACTTGTGGGCCTCTCTAGACCAAGGCTTCCTATCTTTCCTTTCACTTTTTCTGTGTTAGAGCTGGCATAACGGAGAGCAGAGCTCACCTCTCCAAGAACCTGGGATATGTCTGAGCTACTAGCATTGGAGAGATCAGGAATATTTTCATAGTGTGGTATTTTCTGGGGTGTCTTTTGTGAGGGAGCAGTTTGTGTAGGTTTGCCTCCTCGACCGCTTTTAGGTATGCCACAGTTAAGCTCTTTCGGCACCACTGGAGGTGGATCTTCAGACAGAGGCGGAGAGGTTGGAGCAGAATGTATGGAAGGATAAGGTTCAGGTTTGGGACAAGGTAACTGTTTTTGCCTTTCTGCTGTGGTTGCTTTGCGGGTAGCAACTGGTGAATGTTGCACCTCATAGTTGTTACTGCGACAAGGGATCTTTGAGCTGCGTGTTAGTTGAGGGCTGAGACGGGGAGGATTGGCTACTGGAGCACGTTCCCCAAGGGTGGGAATCTTGAGAAACTTGAGCAGCTTTGAAGGCGAGGACTTGACCTCTCTTATAGATACCTGGTTGGGGTTCACAAGTTTAGATCCATCAGCCTGAAGATCTTTTGCTCTGCTGTCCTTCACAGGGACACATATCTCATCTAGTACTCTTGATGCTGTATGATTCTCGTTGGGAGAAAACAACAGCCCTTTATGCACAGGATCACTACTCTCTACCTCACTACATGTGTCTTGCAGGCTGTCCTTCAGACCAAGAGTAGGTAACTTGGAGGTGACTGGCTGGACATCAGTATCATTTTTCTGCAGAAATTCTTTACCGTCTGTGTCTTTTTCAAGCTTCTGTGATGATGCAGTTTTTAAGTGCTTCAAGTCTGTTTCCAGAGTATCATTTGTACTCTCATGACTAATTTGTTCACTGGTAGTGCTGCCACTTTTTGATAATTGGGAGTTCAAAAAGGCATCTGATATTCGATTTGTATCTCTAGTCTCTTTCTCTGACAATACAAGGGAATTAGCTGGTGCATGATCAGGCCCTCTATTATGGTCTCTTTCAGGTACGGCCATGCTAGAGTAAGTGTCGGGGGCTTCTGTTGATAAAAGTTCATTGGGTGGTTCAAGACCTTTTTCCGTCGGAAGAACAGACAAATCGGCAGACTGCCTGATTACTAGGAGTTCACTAGTACCCGTAGTAGGCTTCACATGGCTCTGCGAATCTTGGCTCTTATGAAATTCAGGCGGAGCCAGGTTGAGGTTGTCAATAGTGATGGCATTTGAAGTGCAGCAATTGTGGCTACTGTTGGCTAGACTGATCGAGTCCTTATTGGATAGAATCAAGCATGTGTTACAGCTTCCACACTTTACACTATTGTGCTCTGCTCCATTGATACAAATACAAACATCTGAACAAGGATGAGGACAATGCGTTTTAGTCGCATTGCACCTGGGCGAGTTGTCTCTGCAAGCCAATACGGTGTCCTTAGAGACCAGAGCTTGGCTATATTCACAGAGGGAAGAGATGCCAGAGGAACGGTGGTAACGTAGAGGATCGGTCTCCTCAAGCTTGCGCAGGACCTCCAAAATATGTGCTTTCTTTCGCAGAAAAGGAGATAAGGCGTCCATGGAGGTGGTGGAGCTTTGGGTTTCAGGAAAGCAAGTTTGTGCACACTCTCCATTTCCCTTTAGAGCAAGGCAAACATTTGAAGGAAAGAAGGTTACATTTCCAAAATACTTTACCCTGCACTAAATATAGTGTAGTTAAATACAGTCGAAACAAAATAAATTGTTGGCACTTCTACATTTAAACCTTTGCCAGAAAACTACCTTAGCAGGTGTTCCATGTTTTAGTACGCTTTCTGTTTTGTTTGATGCATTGTTTTTACCTTGGATTGTGCATTCCTCTGAGTTTCAATCTGTTTGTTTGCATCAGTGTGCTGTAGTTCAGAAATGTGTTCCAAGCAGGACCCAGTCTGAATTCAAAAGTCAGTAAGAAATGTTAGTTCGTCACTGAAATACCGAAATATATTTTATACAACAGTCTATTAATTTAAATGATAATGATATCCATCCAGCTTCTACCGCTTACTCCTTTTCAGGAGTCACGGGGAACCTGGAGCCTATCAGGGAGCATGGGGCACAAGGCGGGGTACACCCTGGACACGGTGCCAGTCCATCGCAGGGCACAATCACATACACTCACACACCCATTCATACATTACGGACACTTTAGACATTCCAATCAGCGCATACCATGCATGTCTTTGGCGAGACTGGGGGAGGAAACCCCTGCAGCACGAGGAGAACATGCAAACACACAGGGCCATGGTGGGAATCGAGCCTCCGACCCTGGATAATTGAGGCGAACGTGCTAACCACTACCTGTTAGGAAGCTGGGGTCAGAGCGCAGGGTCAGCCGTGATACAGCGCCCCCTGGAGAGGGTTAAGGGCCCAACAGTGGCAGCTTGGCAGTGCTGGGGCCTGAACCCCCGACCTTCCGATCAGTAACCCAGAGCCTTAACTGCCAAGCCACCACTTCCCCAAATTTGACTGGTATGCTTCTCCATGTTTTATCATTCTGCTTGACTGTGTTTGCTACATAAAATATGAATTCTAGCAATAGTTTCTTACGATGAAATCGTTCCTACAGTCACAGTCAGTCAGTCTGTGCGTTGCATGACATCGTGCAATGCTCTATCCAGCTGTGGCTTCTTTGGGAATTAACAATAATACAGAACATTTGGTCATATTGTGTCTGAAATTTCAGTTACTTTCTTGTTTATAGAATTGTCGCATAAAAGTAACATAAATGCTGTTGTTCTGAATATCAGCACAGCTGTGATTACTTCCAGCCGGATTATTCCTTAAATATAATGATGTACATTATGTGCACATTAGCGGTATGATTTATATCCGGAAAATTCATATCTGATGTACATAGCTTTTCTGTTACTCCCTCAGAAACTACACCCCCCTCCCCCCAAATAAGGTAAACAGGAAAGTGCACATTTTCCTCAATTTGGCGTACAAAATAAACACAAACATAATAGGGGGTCTAGATACAGTCTTCAGAAAGCTACAATGAAACAGTATTATTATTATAAATAGTATTATATTACTACAATGTACCTGCTGATGTACACATGACTGATTGTGCAGTTTCTCTTGGAGGAGCTCACACAGTGTTCTGTTCTGCCTCTCCAAATCAAACACTCGCATTTTCAACTTTATGCACTCCTCCCGAAGATCCTGAAACAAGCACGTGAACACACCCGTTTACAAAAATAAAAAATGAAGGATGGCAATAGTTTTAAACAGACACGGGTCGCCCTTAACAATGCACAGCATATAAAACAAATGAAAAGACCGTGAAGCTTTACCTTTTGGTTGAGTAAGGCTTGGACGACATGATTGGCTACCTATCAACGTTTAAAAGGAAAAAGAAAAGATTGTCATTTACATCGCCATGTATTTCGCTTCAGCAACATTCGTTGTACAATGGAGAAATACTAGACTGATTTATATTAAAAGGGGACGCGATCAGGCTCAAGGACAACGTCTGGTTTTTTTGTGCTTGTGCAAAACCTTGAGAGTATCTAAAACCAGGGAACACTGTGGAATAAAAGATATAAAACAATTCCCTATCTATATCGAGTCAGGTCGTCAGAACTCACTTCGTCCAGGCATCTTTCATACGCTTCTCTCTGGCTCTCGTTGGCGAGGGAAAGAGCCGAGTTCTCAGCCTGGACAAAAAAAAAAAAGAAAAGGCACTCTTTATTCGACGCACTGTTTCTGAACAGATACGAAAGATGTCGAAATGTTCTCACGGGGTCTTTACAATGTAAAAGTGTGACTCACTTGAAGCTCTCGGACACGCTCCAGGAGCTCACTGCTGCTCTCCTCCTCCAAATAGGATTCCAGGTCACCCTCTTCTGACTCCAGGTCTTCCTCAAGCGCTCGGTGTTGGGTCTCCTCGGACATCATCTTTACCTGCAACGAAGAAACAGGAAGAGTGGAATACACGACTAGATCTAGAAGTGGTTGTCAAAATTGCGAGAGACAGTGTACGAGAAGGACTTGAAGGAGAAGGAACCAAAGCCACGTGGGTTCTTTTGTTAGTGCGAATAACGATTTAACTGCTGTAAATAAAGCAAAGTCTTTTACAGCGTTCCAAATACCTCCGTGCATCTTTGTAATGCTAATGGAACGCAATAGGGGGGAAAAAGGTGTAGGATTGATGCAAAACTAGTGTGTAAGCGAGGGCTTTGGGGCAGCTGGGATTTCACTGGGACTAATGGACCAGGCTTTGGCTACAGCTTTATAATAATAGAGGAGATTAAACTGAACTAAGCGCTCTAATCACACCACTGGATCGCGGTCATGTCACCACCCCCTGACTCCAGCTTAACTGGCATTAGTGACCATGACACAGAAGCCGGTTTCTCATGGCCTACTTATGCTCCAGAAACAAGGACCTCACTTGACAGCATCTTATTTTCTGCCAAAGTGGACCAGGTCACTAGCTAGTGGAAGCATCAGAGTGCAAAGCGTCAGAGTGCCGTCCCCGCATGTAACAAAGAATCGGATCCATTCAGACTGCTCGATCTTCTCAAGCCCTACATGAATGCAAAAGTCCACTCATTCCTGTTATTGCATTACCAGAACCTTGACCTTCACTAGTCACTTGGGATCATATGGGATCAATGTCTGAAGCTCAAACAGACACAGCTCGGACAGAACAAGGCAAATATATTTTAAATCAGAGAATTCCTGTCCTAATTCACTTACCACATACAGCAATAACGTTAGTATTCGAGGCAGTACAATCGGTAGTGTTGCCATCTCCCCGAGTTTGGGATACAATCCGTGCAGAGTTTCACATATTCTCCACAAAAGCTACGTGTGGGTTTCCTCTGGGTTCTCTGGATTCCTCCGAGATACCAAAAACCATGCCAGTAGGTGGATCTGTGACTCTAAATTGCCCTTAGGTGTGAACGAGTGTGTGCTTGGCGTCCTGTCCTGTGTGTTCCCACGATAAAAACGGCCTAGCGAAGATGAACATTATAATTAATACACTAACAGTAAATGAAAACGATTTGCCCAAGAATAAGTTGCGTCGCTAGTTTGCCGATTGACGTTACGATACCTTTATAAATTAAGTGTACTTTTTTTTTTTTTTTGATGCATTGGGTGGTATGTACAGTCCGATTTCAGCAAGACGTCTATACAGAGTGTCTTTTCTACACTTGTCTTTTCTTTCCAAAAACCCCCTCTTAAGTCCTGATAGATTCCAGTTTATCAAACCAGCTGGAATAACACTATGGCACTTTTCAGTAGCCATCCATTTAAAAAGCTGTGCAAACATTATACATGACCAAGAACTATATATAGCGCCAAGCTGAAAAAACACCCAGACCTGAGCGCTTTTTTTTTTTCCTTCCCCTGCACTGGCAGACTGAAAGGTTGTGGCTGTTTTGTATCTACTTTTGACTAAGAGCCAAAATGCCTTTGCTACACAGAACTATTAAGGCGCTGAGATACACCAGGTATTAAACCCACAAACACAGCTTGCTGGGTATAAGGTACTAAAACCAGAGGTACACTGAACATAATCTTCCTTATATAGATTAAACACAAACGTTATATAGATGCCGTTGTGTGTGGGACGTTATTACAGGAGGTAAAAAACCCGATTGTTCTTATTGTTTCTTCCCATCAGACACAACTTGCATTTTAGACGAAGAAAAAACAAAAACACCACACCATTCCAAACGTAAGCATGTGCGATGCTAGCATACAGCTGGTTCGACGCTGGGGATTTTCCCCAAACCTCCTGACACCAATAAACCTTAACAGAAAAAGAGCCTGGCTCGGTACGCAACGATCATACAAAATCATCGGTTATGAATTCCAAGTGTGATATATAACTAAAACTACGAATGCAGAACACAACAAGAGGAGTGGATATATCGCTAGCCTGGGACAAGCAGATTAAGTACTAGGGTTTTTTTTATTTCCTTCAGAGCTGATGATGGACGAGCAGGTTGAGTAAAATTTCAATAAAATTAATCACATTGGATTTCTACTCTTTTTACACGTGACCACATCACCACGCTCGATGCTTCGTCACCACACATTATTTAGAGAAGATAAAAGCCTTGGCTACATAAAGTCACTCCTCCTAAGTACTAACTTATTTTAGCCGCTTGACAGCCTTGGACTTCCAGAACACGCGATTGGGAAAACCCATTGTTCAGTGGGCAAGCTAACCAGTAGTTACCAGTTAAACCAAAACAATACTACCAGTGAAACCAAAACTCAGAATTTATGCAGAAAATGTATATCAGATACCCCCTCCCCCTCCCCTCATTCCTACATCCCTGGTGGATCTCCTGGGGGTCTGGCTGCATAGGAAATCAAGCCTATCCTCTGGAGTTTATCTGAGATGCCCATGTGTCGTGGCTTGCTCATCTTTTCTTTTCATCTATGAATCATTGTCGAGGAACGAAAAATTTACGCATGAGTAAGCCAAACCCACTGAGGCACTGGCTAAATAGTCTCATTTCAAGTTTCGGTTGAGAGACGATTCTACATACAGCAATCTGTGGAGTTTAGTTTTAATTACAGAAGTTCCCAGAACTACTAGATATACTTCCAGTGTGATGACTTGAAGATTACAAAAGAAATGCTTTATCGATTTCACAAAAGAGATTCCTCGAGAAGCGCCGAGATAAGGTACACATTTGCAGTACAGCAGAACGACACTACCAGCTGACGCATAAAGCCAGTTCCAGAGAGGTCATTAACCACTGAAATACCAGAAATGCAGCATTTTGTAGCAACGTGTACATTAGATCATTGTGGTTATAAAAGCCTCACCTTTCGATTAGACAGTCAACAATGCAACCATGTCTCAGGCACTGTCCAAACATCTGGATGTTTTTTTTTTTTGGAAAATGTGGTTTTTAAGCCTACGCTTTCAAAAAAATAATAATAATAAATAAATAAAAATCCATGTTCATGTCCACATGAACAGCGTTTTTGAAAATATCTCCATCCACATGAAAACGCAACCTCGATTTGGTGCCATCGATTGTTACGTCAAACGGCTCAAGACTAACAGAAGAAGGGAAAATGTTTGTAAAATACCAACACGGCTAAAGGTTCTCTCATTCGTTCATTCGTCTTCGGTGATTGCTTTATCCTGTCATGAGTCGTGATCGGCCAAACGTTTGAAAACGAACCAAAAACCATACGTACAAATACGTTCTCAAATAAATTACAGATGACAAACTAACAACCTGATGAGGACCCATTCTAACCTTACTAGCATATTTCATAACACAAGCAAAAATCACTAAAACATGTTTGTTCTCCCACACAAGAACGGTGAACGGCTCCCTACTGTCCAAACGTCTGGAGATTACGAGTTCGAATCCTTGTGATGTCACGGCCATCCGTAGCCAGGAATGCAAGAGGGCAAAACTGTCTGTGCAATTTTTTTGGGGGGAAGGGATGGCAGACCGTCTCTCCCCTGTCAATCACAGCAACGCTAGCCAATCATGTGGCCCCAATCAACTGACGTCTCGATGGTGAGTGTATTCACTTACAATCACTACGTTAACACTTTCGGTCTTTGGTCACTTGCAGCCAGCAGGAAAAAGCAGGTCAATCTCATTTTCTTGTCTGGACTAAATGAGATTAGCATCAGTTTGCGTCTAGCCCCAAACCTTACATTTGTGCTCCAAATAGGTCTATAAATCCATCGTCAGTGTGAAAGTTCACAGTCGGCAGATAAACCTCCTCAAGCAGAACTAGCTATAACAACGAGTGCACCTCTAGCGACAAGAGGGAGACAAGATTCCTAGTGCAAACAAAGGGAAGACTATAAGCTCCATGCTAACAAGATTCTTGGCAGCACTAGCAAGCTCCTAGCACATAATCCTACTATATACCGAATAATAAACCTCGCAATAAAACATTGTGCCGTGGCCTTAACAGGGCCCCTATGCTCACTAATCTGCAAAGAGTACTTTTATTGAACGCTCACTGCCGAGAGACTACCGTTCTGCACTTTTGTATCACCACCTCCTGCTGTTCTGAATGGTCCAAGATGGATAATCTGAAGATCTGCACTTCCAAAAAAAAAATCATCCCCCAAGGCTCATACTTGCTTTAGTAGTTCATCTCACCTCATTCCTAAGAGCTGCTGCTGCAATCATAAACACTGCCCTGTGCTCATCCCAGGACTCCTCATAAAGAACATCCTTTCAACATGCTTAGTACGGTTTCTCTTTACTCCGCTCCACCTGTATACTGTAATGATTTATACGTGCACGATCTGATGGTCACCCAGCATAGTTCCCTTTAGAGTCTGCTTTCTGTTGACCTTTCTTCCTCATGTCTTCTCTGGAGTATTTCCACAGCACTGACGACCTCTGGCTTCCTCGTTAGGGAACTAAACCTACATCCGGATTTCTGTAAAGTTGCTTTGTGGCACTGTCTATTCTAAAAAGCGTTGTATACATAAAATCGAACGGAACTGTCAATGTTTCTATTTGGAACGCAGAGAAATGGCCAGACCTTTGTTTTCCCATGATTTCCCCTTTGTTTCTGAGTCACCGGGTTGGCATGATGGCTAAAGGACAGTCTCTTGAACATGACTAACGCTGGAAACCAGAGCTTCTCTCAACACGCCAGACTTTGTCAAGCGTGGCAGTCAGACACTGCAGGCGAGTCTCTGTTTTGGGAGACATCAAATAGAAACACACGCTTTCATCTGACATTGTGGAGGATGCAACATGTCTGAATGTCGGCACACTTGCTGATATGATTTATAGGGGAATGGTGTTGGTTTTTCAAAAGAGGATCCAAGATGGAGGACGATGGTGTTTCAGGATTAACGTGGCAGAGAATACTGATTTTATTCCCCCTCCCTGTATTTATAAAAAAGACCACAGGCAACAAATCTCAAGGTCCATCTGGACACTGGGGAACGTTAAAAAAAAAAAAACCTGCAGCACATTCATAACACTGTTTTAATGATATTGTTAGGCTATGTTCTAAAACCAAATGCATCCAGTATCCTTGGTCTAAACAAGGGAGCGTACTCAACAAAAGACGAGCATAAAGGACAAACATTTTGTCCTGCAAAATTATTGCTTCAGGATTTACATAGAAAAATTCTAACTGATCCAGCTCTCTCAATATTTCAGCAAAATTGGGTATTTATTTTAAATTCGAACATAGGTTCGAATCATTTCACACAGTGTAATGGAGTACATGGATGTAGATAAATGGAGAAATGTAGTTTCTTTTGTTAAGGGCAGACTGTACAGATTTAATTAATGCAAATATTCTGTGTCAAGGGGAGATATATATAAAATAAATAAATAAATAAAAGATAAGAAAGAAAATCGCTAGTATTGGGATGGGTGATGTAAAGCCACCAAGAAGGCAATCAAACAGAACTGGGGCTCTGGGATCCCCAAACCTTGCCTCCATCCCCCACACTCCAGGGGTTATTAAGAACCAAACCCATCCCCGTTCACAGAGGCAGTCTCTGATTATTCACACCCTGCACAAAGCCCTGCCACACCAAGCACCACCAAATTATCGAACCTATTTTTGGGTGATTTATGACCCAATAAACTGATCAATTGCCTCAGAACAGGGACTTGATGGCCGTCTTATGCATAGAATGAAACGAATTAGACGAGAGGCGTCAGCTGCTCATTTCCATCTAAGGAGAAAAACAAACATAAAAGCCTCACGTCAGTCCCCCTGGGGGGGCATTTTTTTTTTCCTTTTGATGTGCGCTATTCTGGGGATAGACCCGGTCTCTGCAGTGCGAGATTCGTGATCTTCGCATTAAATTTAGAATACCTTCAATAATGCAGTTCAATCAAAATTTCCATTTTCGAGATGGCATTATCCACTTAACGGCGGGCTAATGCATCCGTGACGGGCCTGAAATGAATGCACTCCCTGACCCGCTGTTCTGCTCTCATCCCAAGTGCTAAAGCGAGATAATGGCGAGTCTGCAGCTACATAAACCCAGACTGTCCTCCACAGTGCAGCACACCTCGCTTGTCAAAAGCACATCTTTTAAAATCCCCCATTTGTGTCTGCTTCAAAGACCTCGAAATGACCAAAACGCACAGCAGGGAAGACAAATAACCGGGACGCCTCGCTCTTTCAAAGGTGGCTGAGAATGTGTGGAAAGAAACGATGAAAGCAGCTGAGGTGAGGTGCGAATTAAGCTGTTCATTTGCTGCCGTCTGACTGTGAACGACGCCGTTTTGGACGAGTCGGGTGATCCGTCTCGCCAAAAGTAGCGAGGGGTCCACGAACTGATGAACTCTGACGTTACTTCTGTAGAGCACACAGAAGAGCAATTCAGAATGAATTCAACTGACAGCTGATCATGTGGAAAAGCTGCGCAACTTCAAGTCGTTAACATTAAAAACGCTCAGTGCAGACCCGGACACTTTCAGCTTCGTTCAGTAAAGCCGTAGAAGACGTTAAAAACGTTTTAATAACGCTTCTCGTTAACTTTGGTCGTTTTAGAAACATCCTACTATCTTACGTTGCTAGTTTTAGAATGTTTTGGTGTCTCTAAAATATAAAAATGCCTTTATAAGAGAACAGATGGGGGTATAAAAAAAAATCTTTAAGCCCTTGCTAAAGTTTACTATACCTGCACAGCTAGTCAGATCATCCCAGGAACCTGTCGACAAGCCAAGTAGGACAAATGAGACAGAGAAAGAATAAACGTGCCTCATATGCCCTCGCAAGGTCATATTAGACACGGCCCTCCGTAGAAATTCCCTACACATGTCTCTCCCTCATTCTGAAACCTGGGCGAGTTTCTCCAGGCTGGCTGTGGTGGTTCCCGTGTTCTCCCATTGTTCCGTGGGAGACTGAAGCAGGCGTCCTATCTGTACAAACCCGAGTGCACTACGACAGCTGTGGACCCCCCACACACACACACACACACACCTCCCACCTCCACCTCTCTTCTCTTCTCTCATTCTCCTCCAACTGCTGCTGCCCAAATATTAACCCTGCAACTGCTGGAGGAGCCATAAAAAAAAAAGAGGGGGGTTATATTTCAAAAGGGACAAGGCTCTGCCATGCACAAAAGACAAAGATAGTGAAGGGAGGATATCCTACCAGACGAAAGTAGTTGTGGAGTTACCCAGGCAACGCGGGCCTCGTCCTAAGAGGATTGGGTGAAGGTTGCAGAGTAGCACTGACTGGATTGTGACCATAGTTACTGATAGTCGATGTAGATACAAAAAAATTATAATAAATGACCTCCTTACCAAAAAATTAAAAGGAAAACAAAAAACAATATATAGCCCAAATAATCCACCGAATCATTATCATCGAGGTGGGGCGCGTTAATATCCTGCACGGACATACAGAGCTACAGAGTTGACTTTTTAATTACACTCCAGAGAAAGAAGTCAAAACAAACTAAAAATCAATAAATAAACATCTGTGATGATGAATATATGTTTTAATGATTCAGTTGTTTACAGATTCCAAGAACGGCGTAAATACAGACCATAAATCACCTTAAACAACATCAGACTTTCGGTAATTTGCCTCAAAAAATGAACAAACAGGCTGTATTTTTTTTAAAAAGGTGAATTACTCACTCATACAGACATGGTTTAATTAACGCTTTAGCACCTGAGCACGAATAAGTCCATCAGCTGACACCAATTTTGTGAATTTACACAGTTAAATATACATACCCATGTGATATCAGAATTACCACATTTCTAAGATACCTTTGAAATTATAGGTAGCAAGACACCAAAATAAATCCAGTCAAGCCTGTCATTCCAGCACAAGCATCCCCTAAAGGAGAACTGGCTGTATTCCAGCACAACAAAGGCATCCTTGTGAATGATTTTTCAGAAGACATTCTTAAAATACCGCATCAACTTTGTGGCTAAGGGGCCAATGGAGAAGCTCATCAAAACCATGCCTGGACCCCAGATCACGCCCTGGTCAGCCACCCCTGTCGCCGGAATTCCGCCTGGAGCAAAACAGTGGCCATGTTTAAAAAAACAAATCGGGTGATATGACCCAAATGGAAGAGGGGTCACATGTTGTCCTGGAGCCAACAGTCGAGCGTGGAGAGAATCTGCCACAAAGAGCCATTGTGATTCCGCAAACACCACTTTCACTCACACTGTGACTGGGACTGTGAACGATCGGTGTATTCGGGCACTCCTCGGTAAACCTTGTAAAGATCACATACGCTCATCAATAAGGAGGCAATATGTAACAAAGTGGGTGGTAATGCAGTGGTACAAAAAAAAAACATACATCTTGAGCATAATCTGTAGGTTGTGGATCTTCACTGCTATTTCAAGTGTTACCAATTTACTGCTCAGCAATGGCAGGACAACTGGCAGACACTTGGATACGTCAGAAAGCCCCAGGTGCTGGATGCCATTTGTATTAACATGAACATAAGTACTTTGCCAAGTCATGTCTCTTGGAAAACAGCTGGACATTTAACATAAGTAGAACATCTGGTTTAAAAAAAAAAAAAAAAAAAAAGAGGACAAGCTATTACGGCGGAGAAGATTTTGCTGATCAAACCATAGCTTCGAACTGAACCATCCAATTTGACAGAGCTGGAGCAATTTGGCCAAGAAGAATGGGAACAACTATCAGGATCCAGATGTGCAAAGCTGATAGTGACATGTCCCTGAAGATCTGTCGCAAAGTACTTTGGGGGTGGGGGGCTTTAGTTATGCAACCACGAAATATCTGCTTAACCATTGTGTTATAATAAAAAAATAATAATAATTTTACACCTCCATATATTGTTTAAACTGAATGGTAAAATCCCAATGGAGTCCATTTCAATTCCAGGTAATGAAGCAAAATGTGGAAAGCTTCAAAGGGGGTTGGGGGAAGATATTGTGCACAGTCAGACCAAAGTGTTGTGAGTTGTATTAAATCATCTTGGAAAACCGAGGTAAATCCCAGCTCTTTTATAGTAGATAGACAACAGATTTAAAGATAAACAGTAAAACAAAACGTTGTGCTGGGCGTTTGTGGCGAGTTCGGATTTAGGGGATAAATCAGAGCGCCGGCAAAAAAGCCCCCATTGAGAGCGAGACAGCTTAATGGGCTGTAATGTGCTGAACTCCATGTGAGGTGGAGGGGCTGATCCACCTTTTGGAAACGTGACACTAGTCTGGACGAGCAGGGGGGAAAAAAGAGGAGGAGGGGTTTGTATGCAACTGAAACTGAACGGAGCCCTCTTGTGCACGGTTTTGACCGAAGGCCACAGCAATACAAATTGCACAGAACTACACCTTCTGTACCCTCCTCAATCACCTTTAGTGAGAGTGATCTTTTTTTCTTTTGCTCGAGTGTACAGGGGGGTGGGGGGTGGGGGGGCTATCACCCTTCACTGAGGATCATGTGATTACAAAAGCCTCAATGCAGCCACACCCACCCCCCATTCACGCATCAATTCAAAAAGGTTTGTGTGGACAGTAAATACACTTGTATCCAAATTTAACCTGGTGGCATCAACACAATTTTGCCTGAAAACATTGAACACGGGTCAGCCTGAAGGATCAGCATGTGACTACCTAGGATAAAAATGTCACGATGATGAAAAGAGGAAGAAACCCAGAGAGCCAGTTCCTCTACTGATCGACAAATAAAGACTGCAGGTGAAACGAAACGAGGAAGAGAAACGTTCACCAGTCGGAAAATGAAGAACTTGGTTTGAGGAGAGCATATGCGTGGTTTAAAGCCTGGTATACACGTGGTGTTGACCAGACCCGCTGTCCCCTGGCCGAGGGCGCACTAAAAAGCAACGAGCCTTGAGTTCAGTAGGCTTCAGGGACAGAATGACAAAACATCTGGACGGCATCTGGACCGCACCTTTAGGATTTAGTTCCGCTCCGCGCGCCCACTGTCCGCTCATGGCACCGTAATCCAAATATTCGTCCTTATTAACGAGCGCGGGACGTCTACGGACGACACGAGGGGCCACATTCCGTGTGCTCGTTAATCACCTTCGCTTGTGCGCCTGCGTTTGAAGACCTATGAGAATTCTGCTGCCAAAACAAAAGTACCGGATGTTTCTGGATGAATAATAATGGCTGCTTTAAAACTGATGGCTCCTTTGTATATTTGACACAAATATGGCATAGATCAGGGCTAGTTTCTGAGGAAAGGGTTTGGCTGTAATTAACGGGACGCGAGGTCAGAGGACCCCAAACCGCCGAGGCTTTCTTTTAACTGGTTGGTGGTAAAGGCTTTTCAAAAGAGCTCTATGAATGTAGCCATTTGTGCCGGGAACGTCAGGAAGAGCCCCTGCCATATGAAATGGACCACACTAGGCCATTTCTGATGGCATTTGTTTAACTCTTGTCACTGTCCAACCACATCGTGGACATTTATCCCTCAATTGCCCAAACAGGATGTGCCACTGACCTGGTTTGCTTGAATTGATTAGGGCTGCATTCCGACGCATATTTCCGCTCAGCACCAGCATGAATTGAATGTTTGTTGCCGCTGAAGACTGGCGCTCTGTGGACTGGAGAACCAGTCGAAATGTTTGCGCGACCTCAGCTTCTTCTGTGGGCTGGACAGGAGGCAAAGCAAATCTCAACTCCTTCCACCAAGTACTCACAATCAGCTTTTGCTTGACACCCCAAAATCCTGCTATCTCAAAATAATTATTTTTTTAAAAAGAAGTCCTGTATACTGAAAATATATGATTACATAGGAGGGCTTCAGCTAATATTTCCTTGTCGTAGGAAAGATGTGTAAATAAAAATTACACCACCACCCCCTCCTCTTCCTCCACATGTGCTCCTGCGGCTCTTACAAAGGTGGACGACCCCCAGAAATGAAACAAAGGAACCGGGGAGTGCAGCCAACGTAATTGCTTTCCTCCAAATATCTGCAGCGTGTGGAAACAGAGGCGCGGTCTTGCCGAGTCGGCACCGTGCTCCCCTGCTGAGATCTCCGGCTTCCCTGAGTAATTGATGAGTTCTCCGCATGCTAATGTGCCCCACCAATCTATAACTAGGGTTCTGACAAGATGGAGAGCAGGAGGAAACTCGCCGGTGGGGAAAAACAGATAACAAGGCAGCCCTAACAAGGCAGAGCGAGAGAGAGTGAGAGCAAGAGAATGTTTTCCCCTTCCTTTGTGGGCAATGTAATGACCACTACCATTCTCTTAAGTTGGGCATAACAGACGTGTGGAAGCTCTTGGAGAAGGAGTCTAAGCTGTAGGGGCCCGAGTAAAGTTCCAATTTCATGCTTCAGTCTTGTAAACTGTCCAGAGCGTGGTTTTTAGGGCAATTGAATGCCGCAGCAGGATATGAACAATGGTCCAATATTGAGCAAAAAATTTTCACCAAGCCATGTAAACTATATAGCGTGCATTCATTCTTTCAACATAGGCTCTTCTGCATTACAGTTACATTTCCTCATTTGGCTGATGCTTGTATCCAAAGCGACTTACAACGAAAGTTGCTCGGGGACCCAACCGTGGCATAGTGGTGGTGATGGGATTTGAACATATAACATTCTGATTAGTAGCCCAAAGCATTAACAACGCAGCCTTCCTCTTTATCGCGTAACTACACAGGACATGCGGAACACTTCATTAGACAAAGAGTATCAAAACAGCAGCATGTACATCAGAGCACATGCCATTCGGGTTGCTTTTTTGTGTCTCTCGTGTGCTCTCTTTTGTTTTAGCAGCTGATCAGCTTCCTGGCTCAGCGGCGCGATCAGGTGGCTGGACGTAATCTCCCCGGACCTTTCCGGGCTCCGGTCCATGAAATAACATCATGAGCCTCAAGAAGGAAAAACAGACACTGTTCACTAGCTACACAGCAGTCATGTGGGAGGTGTAGCATAACAATGTACCATGCTGGACAGAATCATCCTAAGTGCTACACGAGGACAATGTTTCATCGCACAGTTCTGAGCTTTAAATAATATCGAAGGTTACACAGTGCGACAAAGGCCTGCACTGGTGCCGACAGCTCAGTGTTCCACAAAAGGTCTTCCGGGGGCCTTGTTTTTCGAAGCCGAGCTGCTGTAAACCATGCTTTCCAAAAATAACATGCTTGCGAAATAATAGAGTGCAAAGTGACATGTAAGAAGAGAATGCCTTACTAATCCAAAGTCAAAGACCGTATGATTTGCGCCCTGATTTTGCCGTCGCAGACAAAAAAGCGCATGCCGTAAAAGAATTCTTTGGTCGCGAGTTAAAGTCAGCGGTCTTGCCTTATAATGTAATGGGCTCGCTGACGATTTCCGTGGCATCCCGAGCAAAAAAACAAAAACGAAAAACACACAGTTCGGCCACTATCAGAAACTTTTGAGTAAACTCTCAGAGTATGAACGGGGAGATTCTAAAAGGCTGAACGTGAGAAAAGCTCAACTAGGTACTGAAACAATGACAATTGATGATGCATACTATGTACAAGCAAGCAGATGAACCCAGAGTTTCACGTTTTCCCATAGAAACCAATCCATCCATCTTCTACCGCTTACTCCTTCTTCAGGGTCACGGGGGAACCTGGATCCTATCCCAGGGAGCATCGGGCACAAGGCGGGGTACACCCTGGACAGGCTGCCAGTCCATCACAGCCCATAGAAACCTACTATAAAGATGGCTTAATGGACTAAGACAGTGGTCTTGAAGGACCCCAAATTGGTACACACCTAATACGTAGTATGCTTTATTGATTATAAAAGGTGTACAATCAATTTGGTTTTTTAATAATAAAAATAACTCAGTAAGCGTTTTTCCAACAATGGTAGAAAAGGCTTAACGTGAAAAATATTGTCTTTGCATTTGGATCACGGTGCCGTTGTCTTAGTGTTTTATGACGAGAGAAACATGCTTTTCCCTGCTCGTTGTTTTAGTACCGAGATAAGCTTTTGGTTTTTAAAAGCTAAGCCTTTCAGGATGTCCCTACGAGCACCGCTATGACACTCGTCTAAAAGCCACCAATTAGGAGCACGGTACGGGATGGCGCTCAACTCACAGGACAGCTCCAAATACGGTAGTGACAATGGCAAATCGTAACCAAAACATGCCGACGGACAGAAACGGAATATCCTTATGACCTTAAGCTCGTTCTGAAGAATATTTCGGTTTATGCAAGGAGCCTGGATCGTGCCGACCGACGAACGTACATTTTCCTTTCATCGCAGGTCTATCGTTAGAAAGTCTTCATTGTATAATCTGGCCCGTCGTTGCGCATCGTCGGTTCTGTAAGTCAGACGAAATGTCACTGGGATGTCTCGTGTGGCGTGACAAGGAATGAATAATCTTACAGAGACAAAATGGTAAACAGATTAAAAGCTTGAGTACCTTCAAAAGGTTTCGAACGGCACCCAGTTGACAAACCGTGCCTAATTTTTAAGGCCTATGCATTGAGAATTGAGGCAATCATTTCACAACAGCGAGAAGAGGTGCAACGAGAAAAATTGGCGTCTCACCCAGCGCCCGAAGCAATGTACAGATGTTGTGTGTGTGTGTGTGTGTGTGTGTGTGTGTGAGTGGTGGGGTCATGTTTTTATATCTTTGCGGAGACGAAATCTCCCCCAAAAGGATAGGAATACCTGACAGTTTTGACCTTGTGGGGACATTTAGCTTTTAACCACAAGAGAATATAGAGAAGTTTTTCTTTTTAAACAAAAACCACAGTATGTATTTTTTTTTTTTTAAACCCAAAAAGATCCCAAAGCGTCCATTTTGATTCACAAGGTTAAGGTTAGGATAAGATTTAGGTGTAGAATTAATTAGCTGCATTAATAATGATGTCGGGGAAGTTCCTCACAAGGACAGTAAGACAAATGTACGCGTGTGGTATGCGTGTGGGATGCATACACCCTCATTGGTATGTTTACAATCTGTCTTATAAACAATCAAAAGAAGGAACAGTGCTCGTCCGTGGTGATAACTTGTCCAATCGAAAATAAAACACACCAAGACAGAACACGCAGCAGGGGGGTAGAACGTGACCTTTTCGAATACCTCAAGGAGGAGTTCAATCACACACACACACACACACACAAACCAAGAGGTCATCTGCCTTCCATTAGGGACGACGCATGTCCCCTGGCCATGAGGAAACCGATCAAAGTCCAGGGAGAAGAAGAGATAATCGTTTTGATCATGGGAGTAGCTCGCACAGCGGCCACGCAACCGTGACTATCTCCAAATCAAGGAGCCAAGTCCTATGCGGTCAGGGCAATCTTGCTCTCCATTACTTCCAGCTATTTGTTGTTGTTTTGTTGTGTGTGTGTGTGTGTGTGTGTGTGTGTGTGTGTGGAGCATCCTCAGCTCGCCTCTGTGTCATGCCGTGTCCGGCCGGGGGACACACGAACCTCTCAGCAGGAGTGAATATCATTAACTTTACTGCACCGCCTTGGAATTTTGACCATCGAAGCCTAGGTTGTAAGCCAGCCTTAATATAGGTTTTGGCCATGGGGGCCTTGCAAATGTGAAAAACATCTGTAAAATATTAAAGGGGACGGGCTGGAGCTGCAGGAGGAGGAGGAGGAAGAGGCGGAGGAGGAGGGCATGCTTTTACCCTCAATTACACTTGAATTAGTTGCTGTTTTAGGGGGTAATACAACATGGGTGCTGCCAAAATGAGCTTTTTTATTTATTTTTTTAAACAGTGCAGATACTGAGCACAGAAGCGAACATAAAGACTGTAAAAGTGCCAACAGTTTCAGGAACAGATGAGAGGAGGAAAGCGTGAGGAAAGAGGGGGGGTTTAGGAGTACCTTTAAAATCAACTGATGTCAACACAATGGCGCAGAAGTAAACACACCGAAAACTGCGCCTTTTTAAAAATGACTTCTCCTGGATACAGTGCTGCAAATATGTCCTCCGCTATTTACAGTGGTATTTAAATCTCCCCCAACACACACACACACACACACACACACACACACACACACACACCGCATCCTGTCCGAGCACAGGCAGGATATCACAGCCAGCATCCTCTAACCCGGCGTCCCGGCTAGCCGTCTGATTCTAGGAGCGAACTGGGCTCTGTCCTAATCCGCGCGTACACGCGCACGCGATGATAGTACCGCGGAAGCGTTCTATTTCACAACACGGCTCTAATGCGGCATTGTGCGAGTTCGGACGGAGCCCGTGTCTCCTTCTGGCTTGATAATGGCATCATTTCCGCTTAGCTGCGCGGCTACGCAAAGCTCACTCAGCGCAATTTCAGCGTAGAAGAAGAAGAGGAGATCACTGGAAGAAAGAGGGGAAGAAGAAAGAAAAGGGAAAACGTGGTGAAGTGGCTTTACCTTGAGGTGAGCGCGTGGGTAAGATCTCCCCGGACGAACGCGCTAAGAGGCGCGTGTGAGTGGCCGGTGGAGCTCGCGGCGCGGGGACATGTTTCTCGAGCGCGCGCTACGCGGATGTTCGGTCGTCGTGTCTCGCCGTGTTTAGGGCTCGCGAGGCAGGAAAAGTGATGTCATGGCTCGCGCTCGTGCTCGCGCTGCCCGCCCCGTTTGTTCATGCGCTCCACGTAGGCCTGCCATCACTACAAGCTTTCTGAATCACAACACACACACACGCACGCGCGCACATTAAGCATGCATTTAAGGCTTTGCGAACGTTACAACTGGATAGAAATCACAGGAAACGGATGAATAAAAATAATAATAATTTGGGATATGATGAGATGTCCTGAATAAAGGCATGAATGAGGGAGGATGTGTCCCAAATGAGTACATTATAGGGATACTGCATAAGGGAAAAAGTCCTGCATAAATGTGTATAGGATACAGGACATGTCCTGAATAATATAGAAGACACAGGAAAGGGTCTGAAATGCATAAATAGGTTTGTGGTTTTTAAATTCTCGAATTAATGCATACATGAAAGCGAACACAGTGATTTAAAAAAAAAAGTCTTAAATGGATAAAGGAGGTGGAGAAGCCGTGAGAACATGCCTACAGAACAGAAAAAAGGGTTTCAAGAAAAATGCATGAACATATGAGAGAGAGAGAGAGAGAACATTGGAAAGGTCCTGAATAATTTCTTACAGGGTAGAATAATAAATGCATATAGAATAGGAATCCCAAATAAATGCATTCATGAAGTAGGACAAAGGGCCCGAATAACTACATATAGGACACAGGATATGTCCCAGAAAATGTCCATAAAGGAGAGGAAAGGTCCTGAAGAAAAATGCATATTTATATATATCTCAGCATATGAAAGGTACTGAATTAACGGCAAAAGAATAAACATCCCAAAACATATATGGAATGTCCTGAAATAACGAGACAGAGAGGCCCCAAATGAATTGTATCCACAAAGGGCCGGTGTGGGTGCAGGTTTGTAATTCCAAATATGCAAGAGCCACACCTGATTCCACCCGTTTAATCAGATGATCTTGACTTTCAACAGATGATGAGGTGTAGCTTCTGCATAACTGGAATATGAAAACCCACACCCAAGCCAGCCCTTTCTAAATAAGATTGGACACTCATGCATTACACTGAAAACGACCGATCCAACTAAATACATGTAAACCAATCCCAATTGAGCAGAGGAATGGTCGATTGCTCAGAGGAATACACACAGAATAGAGGAAAGATCCTCAATGTTTTCTTATAGGAAAGAATAAATGACGTATAAGAACACGTATATCGAGTACGTCCTGAATAAATGCATATAGGACACAGAAAACATCCAGACGAATCTCTACAGAAGAGATCCTGAAATGTTCTTACAGGACAGAATAAGCATCCCGACGGAACATGCAAGAGGAAATGCATATAGGTCAGATTCCAGGTAATCAAATATAGACATTTTCCTAAACAAAATAAAAAAATCATACAAAACAAAAACATAAAAAAAAACATTTTTAGCTCTGTATTATGTTCCAGTCGTATTAATAATTTTCTGTCTCCGTAATTTGACTATGCATACCTTTTTTTTTCTTCCCCTAAACGAACTAGGTTGTAATTTATACATTCCAGGTCTGATTTCGATTATCCGTGCCATATTAAATAGCAGGCCCCATTTTAATGCTTTACATCTAAGCTGAGGACTTTCTGCTCCTCTAGTGGCCACTTCCAGTGCTGGCTGGAAAGTATTTGCAACACTATTATGTCTGAAGTGATCAAGTCATGAGTAATTATTGGCTTCAGATGCAGGATCACCAAAAAAAAAAAAAAAAAAAAAAAAAAAGCAGCCTTACAAAAACAAAAAGACGCACGCTTGAACATTCACACGCAATAGTAATCACACACACAAGATTCCAGACCAGGGTGACAGTTTCTGTTTTATTTCCAAAGAAAGTGACAGACTCATATAGGCTACAAGTATTAATGTATTAGGACTTTTGGAATATACTTCAGAGCATTTTCTCTAAACTGGGTACAACGTTTCCGCCTCAAAAAGTCGGCATTTGTCAAATATGGCTTTTGATCGGACGCCGGTGCAGAAGGTTCTGTAAAAGTCTATAGACAGCTGAGAAAATCAGTGCACAAGGTGCTCAGGATGTAGAGACTGTTGTTATTGTGGCAGGGTCCTTTGATGAATTCTATGTGGCATCCTCATCTCCTGCTGTTTCAGATACCTCTGACACAGCCTGGGGGGTATAAAGAAGGAGGGGGAAAAAAAAAGAAAAGAAAAAGAAAAAAAAAAAGGGGGGGTGTCCTTTAATAGATCCTGGACATTCAAGGTCAGAACCAGTGTAGCATCTTTGAAAGGAATGAATTGAGCAATGTATTATTAAAAACCATACTGCTGTAAATCTCCAAAGCATGTCCTTAGCACGTAAACTGCACTTTTCCAAGCTACTGCAAAAAAAAAAAAAAGTTAACATTATGTTAATGCACTCATTCTAAAAGTTATAGATTCATTAGTAACGACTTCTGCAGTGACTTGCATTGTAAGTAATTGTTGACATTGTTTTCTAAGGAGACATTTACCTAGGATTTTTGAAAGGAGTCTCCAGTGTCAGCGCTTTGTATCAAGTAAAGCAGTAAGCATTATGTTTTGAGTTGTACTTCTTATTTTTATTTTATTAATTCGGGGGGTGCGGGAACTACTTCTAGGTGATAAGAGGAACTACTGTAACTTGTTTCATGGATGACCCATAACATTAAATGTAACTACAACAAAAGTCTAAATGTATGACCTGTCCTTCATTAATAAAATGTACTCACTCGTCAAATAGCTACAGCATAAGAGGAATTAAAAATAAAATAAATAAATAAAACAAGATGTGCTGTTAATGGAAAATAACATTCAACTTTATATCAATATTTTAATAATATTCCACTTTGTGGGGGTAATAGGAACCAGACTTGGCGCTCCACTATTGAATTCTTTATAAAATAACAGCAGCATGTCCAGAAGAGTTTTATTCCTTTCATATTTTACTGAGAAAGCACTAAAAAGCTTAAACGTTATGCTATTAAGTCAATATAAACAATATATTCAACCAAATAGGGTTAGGTGCTGCTACAGCTAGTATAAAAAAGATGCGAGCAGATACTATGATGTACCAAAAATATCTATTTCTACAATTCGGAAAAACCCCAGACTGAATGGTGAACATCGTGTGCTTGCTCGAAATCAATATTTAACCTGATCTGCTGCAGACATGTCGTCCGTCTCAGAGAGCTCGGGGTCCTGTCCCGAGGTCAGAATGTCCATAGGAGCCTCAGCAATGGCACGGATGGTCTGGTCTTCCAGTGCAAGGGCAGTGTCGAAGAGCAGTGGTGACGGAGGGCACTGCATCTCCTCATCGCCGACCACATCCAGATCCTGCAGAGCAGAGCAAATATCTCACCATCGTCTCTCTGCTCACATTAACTAGCCCAGTAGAAAGGGGGGGAAAATAATAATAACAACAAGCGGTAGAACGAAAGGTTCTACAAAAGCCCAATCGAGTCAGGCACAATATTTTTTCTGTACATTTCTCAAGATCACATTTCTTAGAATGAATCAAGTCTCAGTTGTTCTTTATGTAAATATATTTTATAAAGTCCAATCATACGTTAGAATGTACACACTATAAGAAACATAATGCGGCATACTTTTAAGAGTACTATTTCAAATTTTCTTAACTGTATTCCTGTCATTTAAACAGACATCCTAGATGACCAACGACTCCAAATGAAGTTAATCGTACATCGCTGAACTCGAGTGGGAGGCTCTCTGTGGGCTGAAGCTCGGCGGCACTCAGGTACATGTCTGTTGGTGCTAAAGAGAGCTGCTCCGGTGCCAGTGGCTCCTGCTCGGGCTGGTACATGGGGGGAGGCAGGGAGAGATGCAGCGGGCATCGTGGCTCCTCTGACTGACCCATGTGCACCGGCCTGTCACAGGGCACGTCCTTTAGGCCTGGGCACATCTTAAACAACACCTGGCTACTGTCTTGGTAAATATCTGTTGGGATAGTTAAAGAAAACTAAAAGAAAACCGTAGATATAAAAACATAGCAAATGTTGAACTGTAACATATATATATTTTTTTTATAATTGAAATGTCTCTTCCAACTGAACTGATTTTTCCCATTTTGCAAAGTCTGGGAAAATCAACAGACCATCTGAAGATTTCTATTTCGGCCGCTGTTTGAAACCAACAGCTACAGCAAGCTGTCGGCCTTGATTCAGGGCACAAAGACCTGTAAGAGGAGGAGTTACAACCACAGACGTATTACAAGCGTGCATGTTTGACTCGGAGAAGGATACGAGACACGCAGTGTCGGGTCATCGGCAGACAGGGGTTTGAACATCGCGTCCCCTCTACAAAGGAAATGCACCTCTGGCTGGGGCGTACCGAGTGAGCCTGCGGAAATACCACAAAGCATACGTCGGTAAATAAGAAGTTATTATAATTACATCACCTGTCAAAAGTTTGTGGACACTCGATTGCAGCATTTCTCACGCTCTTAGAAAGCTCTTGATCTGAAGGTGTGTGATTGAAATCGGTGTTGTAGACAAAAATATAATCATGCCGACGTACTCGTCTCTTTCATTAGAAAACTCATGTTTTATTCACAAAATATTATACATCTTTTAAAATTTTTTAACGGACGACTCAGAGCAAAATATTCGGAAAAACAGCCAATAAGAGTCCGGCGTCGGTGTGAACTCCTTAAATATTGTTTAAAAAGCATCTCCGGCAAATTCAAGAAATCGGTCGAGAAAATGCCAAGAATACATTTCTGGAAATTCTAGTCAAAAAGGGCGTCTACTTTGAAGATGCTAAATTACAACATTTTTTTCTGATTTATCTATCACCACAACATAATTCCCATAGATCAATTTGTGTTACTCCAGAGTTGTGATGACTTTATTTTTACTATTATTTATCCTCCACATTTTAGAATAATAATAATAAATAATGAGTGTCTAACTTTTGACAGGTAGTACGCAGAGTCCTCATCAAATTTTCCCATCAAAAATGTTCGTGAAAGCTTGTTAGTACACTGATTTCAACTGCTGCTTAAAACCCACAGCTGCAAAATGCTTGGCCTTCGCCCAACGCTCTAAAAAAATCCATTTGCTCAACTGAGCCCAATTTAATTCCTCTACACCGATCCAGATAAAGTTCAAAAGTGGAAACGCTGAAATGGAATCTCTTGCGTTTTCTAAAATACAAGATGAAGCAGAAACAATTCATACGTCCAGTGTAATGGTAGGCGGTTAGGCTAAATAAATAAGTAATAAATAAATTAACTAATAATAAAAAAGATAAAAAAAAAAACACACCGCCACGTCATATATTTATGATGAGTGATATTACGATAAACAGTCCCTCTGAGATTTCACTGTCGCAGAAATGAACGCAAAAATCAAGCAAACTCCTCGATATTCGGAGGAGGGCGCAATGTTTCAGAATGACTGCAGATTTCCAACAGATTTAGGTCGACACGTGACGTCACCACGGCACACATTCAAGCCTCTTCGATTCACATGCATCGAACGTGAGTGCGGCAAAAAGGTCTCCTTTACCAACAAACATCACGGCGAAAGACTGCGCAAAACTATCCGGTGCACGTTGCAATTTCGCCAATCTGAGCAGTTTTCCGCAAAAAATAAATAAAAAGCACCCAATTTTTAAAATAAATAAATCTAGGAAATCCTATATGGACTGAATAATTATAAATTAATTATAAATAAACATATTACAAAATCTTATTCATGTTTCTTAAACATCAGTTAACATATTTTTGTACTGTAAAATAGTAATAACTCACAGAAAAAGTGGACCCAAACCTGCTAAAAATAAACAAAAGGGTTCAGGCTAAGACCAGAGGCGACGTACCTGTGGGGTTCCTCCCTCAGTAACAGCCAGTCTGCGCTCCCGGAGTTGCCTGTGTAGCAGGGCCTCCACTCCGTAGCGCCGCCGGTAGCGACGTAACGCCTTCAGCTTCCTCAGATTTTCCCTCTCCTTCATGGACAGACCCTCGGGTCCTGTTAAAAGACTGGTGCCTGTCTCAGACAGCCAGTTACACCCATTAAGCGTGCGCCAAGAAGCTGAGGTGGACAAGTCATAAACTTCTCAGCTAGCCCACCAGGCAAGTAAAAACTCCAGTGTGCTGCCCAGTCTCATGTTTTCGGTTGCCTGGAAACCTAATTAACAGCTAAGCTAGTTAGATAGTGAAGTGTGTTAACGTAAACTGAAAGAAACAAAGTGTTGGCAAACGTTTTGATTACGACTTGTGGTGTTCTCTTTACCCATCACGTTACACACGACAGTTCCTAAAGTATGCAGCCACCTGACCATCACACCACAGCTAACGTTTTACACCGCTCAAGAAAATACAGGGTTACTGAAGTTACCTATCGTGTCGTGCTCGATCTTGCGGTTATGTAAGTAGCGTCTCTTTTTCTCCTTCAGCAAGTGCTGCAGACGCTTAAACTGGTCTATATAGAGTGACTGGAGTCTGATGAGCTTTTCACGAGTGATCAGGGCAACTTCTTCAGCAGTGTACACCCCAGCATGCCTACACACACACAAAAAAAAACGGCGCATTAGCCTGTATATGTATAAGCACGGCCTGTAGATGTACTTGTATACATTCTTGATGCATCGTGAACAACAAAGCTTCTCACTTGAGAGGATCTTCATGGTCGCTGTCTACGCTGTCCGCTTCGCTGTCAGGATCTCCTCTCCACGTCTGATCGAGCACCACCGGGTCCTGCTCGTCTTCACTCCAGCTCTCTTCGTCTACACACGTATACAAAGTTCAGAGATTTATCACCTCGATATTCTTATATTTAAGTCCTCAAAAACAATGTTTATACCTTTATTACCATTGGTCCATGAACGCTTTAACGGTGTCCAGAATTTTCTAACCTGCTCGCAAACCACGGTATTCTCATGTATGACCGAGTACAGAGAAAAAAAACTTTCTATTACCTAATGGAAAATTCTCCTAGCTGTAGACTCATTTACAATTATATACCTAAAGCCTGTCGTGTGTTTATAATATATAACCAGTAACGTGAATGGAAAACTAAACGCATTTCCTTATAACAAAAAAATAGGAAAGAAAGAAAGAAAAGGTCTTAAAACTGCCTGCCTAGAATGCGGTTGGCTTCACTGCGGCTATCTTGACCGAGAGCGCCCAACTCCATCCTGTTGTAGCCACTGAGCTGAGACAGCAGGACCTCAGGGGACGGTCCAGAGGACGCCTTACGCATCTGTGCCTGCAGAGCCAAAGCATTCCTGTGTGCATGTTCTGCACAAAACGCAACTCTAAAGGAGGGGAAGGAAAAAAAAAACAACATGTAATGCAGACAAAGAAAAAAATTCTCTCCCAAACTACAACTGCAGTCTTTCACGTGATTAATAATAATGTAAAGGAACCAGGCGTAATTATCCACCAACATCCTTGCATGTAATGGTAGTATGTTCATAGGGCCACGGTTCTCATTGTGGGATCCGGGTGCTTAAAGAATAATCAGGCAGCCAGCCATTTCTAATTTTGTGATGGTGGTGGAAATCACAAGCTACTATTAGCCAAGTTCTAAAACAATGTCAACAGGAACCCAAGGACAATTTTAACAGCACGACGGTGTCCGAGACAAACGTTTACCCGTCCTTCTTTTCCGGTTTCGGAGCAGCATTGGGACAGCGCTTGGCGTTCCGACTGGAGACATAGCTGCACTGCCTGTACGGAGCATTTTTGTCTTCCAGGATGTGCTTGATGCAGAAATCCCAGCCATCTAAGCGAGACTGAGTGCACGCTCTCTGCGTGAACGCGCACGTCTGGGGCTCGTGGGCGCGCGCGGCCTGCGACGCTCGGCCCCTGCTTGACGGCAACACGTGGATCCGAATCCGGTTCATCCGGGATTCTGCGGGATTGAGGAGGAGGACAATAAAAAGCGAGCAGTAAAGTTGCAGCTCCATTTTAGATCCGCGTGCTACTATTAAACATATGGACTAACGCGCCAACAACATAGAATATTAACGCTAATGAAAACCACAGTTACTTTCCACACCGTTCAGACCTCATAAAGTGCTTAATATTTTCAAATAATTTTTTTCTAAATTTAGACACTTAAGCGGTACAACAAAGCTTATTCGGTATTTATTTATTCTTTTTGATGTCAGCTGACGCGCCGATTTCCGAACGTCACATACAGGTCGGCCATCTTTGAACGGCTACTGAGGTTAGCAAGCAAGCTAACGCTAAGCAAAAAAAAACAACGATTCAGTATTCATAAAATAAGCTACCATTGTTATCATATCTAACTTAAGACATTATGTTTTAAAGTCGTGGAGCAGATAACATTAAAACTCACCAATATTTAACACTGTAGTCGCTGACTTCGAAGCTCCGCTACCTACAACAGCAAACCCACCAATTGAATGCCTGCTTGCTGGCTAAGCCACACTCATGGTCCCGTTAAGTCCCGCCCACTACCCTTGTCAGTCCCGCCCATGCTTAACCAGGATTGGATCAAAAACCTTTTGCTTAGCCTTGTAATTGGACAAAAGATATTACATGTTCTGTCTGGATTGGCTGTTGCACCGATCAATTTTACAAAATAAAAGTCCTTTATTTGTTTACTTGTATTTGTTTTATTACTTTCGAACAAACATTTTTTGTAAAAAAGAGGTTCTCAAAGAATCTTCACAATAAAATAAATATTTGTATTATTAATTTCAGATTCATAAGGCATGCAAATTTCTTTATATTTATGAAGCCTTATTTTCATAAGTAAACATATATACATACATATATATATATATATATATATATATATATATATATATATATATATATATATATTTTTTTTTTATTTATTTATTTTTTTTAAATGTTCCAATACAAAAACTGTAAGATTACCAGCACTCAACTAGCAAGGACGATCTATTCGTTCTTTTTTTTTCTACCATTCTCACCTGTACTGTCTTGCTTTAAATATGAAAATGTCTTCTTTTTATGTAATTATGGTTTTTATATATATATATATATATATATATATATATATATATATATATATATATATATATATATATATATATATATCTCACACACACCAAAAATGAAGAAACCGACTCAAATTTATATTAAAATAAATAATTTAATTTAAAATTGTGACGTGAATGTGATTTCCTTTCTGACATTTCATGTTTTGCCCAAATTAATTCTTTCCATAAAGTTGCCATGCCTTGTACAATCTTCTCAATTTCCTGAGATTTGGTTTGGGGAGGTCCTGCAGATAAATAAAATATGATGAGTATGACAGGGATGAGTAATAAATCATCCTTACAAAAAAAAGAAAAATAATAAATATATGCATTGCATACAAACAAATCTTCACTAGAGAAACACCCCTACAGTATTAAATCATTTCATTGGATTTATACCAGGTTGGTGTATTCAACGAACCATTAAATAAATAAATAAAGACTAGTACATGTCACCAAGAAAAGTGATATAGCTAAGCCATGAGAAACACCTGTTCATCCTCTAAGTGGAGAAGGTCAGCTAGAGGAAGAATGGAGGGCCGTCCGTGCGCACACTGGAAGGGCAGCTGACAGGACGAGAGAGATGCCACCAGACTGCAGCACTCCTCTTTACTCAGCTCATCGTTGAACTTAATTGCTCCTGTTGTGATGACATGACAAGAAACTGTTGAACAAGTCATAATAAAAAGGCACGTGTCTCTTCGGCTTCTGCTTTTACTAACGCTGTGAAAAGTGCAAGCTGCATTCAAGATACTGACCATGACATGCCTGTGAAGCAAGGACACTGTGGACTGTTAGAGGCAAAGTGCCTTTTACTCTTCCTGTTGACTGCAGAGCCTGAAAAAATGAGAATCAAATGAAATACATTTAATTTCTTAACTTTTAAAGAAGTTGTTTAACTTAAAACAGTGACTCCAGGTGTCATTTATAAAGCAACATAAGGTGCAGCAAACTTCAGGAAAATGGGTTAAGATTTTCCATTTTGAATACAGCTCAAATTTTACACTAGAAATACTGGATCAGCTACGTATCTGTCCTCTAAGACGGCAGCTTTTTATACACTACATTGACAAAAGTATGTGGACACCTGATCATCACACCCGTATGTGCTTGTTGAACATCACATTCCAGATTTGTTCCCCTTTTGTTGTAATAATAATCTCCACTATTCTGGAAAAGCTTACTAGATTTTGGAGTGTGGCTGTGGGGATTTGTGCTCATTCAGCCACACGAGCACTAATGGTCAGGCACTGATGTTGTGCGAGGAAGCCTGGGGTGCAGTCCGCCTCCCAGTTCATCCCAAAGGTGTTCAGTGTGGTCGAGGCTAGGGCTCTGTACAGGATACTCGAGTTCTCCCACTTCTTCATGGAGCTCGCTTTGTGCTCAGGCGCATCGTCCTGCTGGAACAGGTTTGAACTGAAATTGTAATGCAAGAGCATGCAAATACGTACTATTCAAGTGTGCGCTTTAAACTTCGTGGCAATGTTTGGAAAAGAACCACATATGGGTGTGATGGTCAGGTGTCCCAAACTTTAAGCCATTATGTATACATGCTTAAGAATCCCTAAAGAATATTTAAGTTAAATACAAACATCCAACCTTAACAGAACTACTTTTACACATTCTCCAGTCTCCAGGACCTCTGTTGCGGATGACCAATTACTAAAGTTACACAATGAATACAATGAAGCACAACTGGGCCAAAAACTCCGGAACTCAGTTTACACTTACTACTTACGAAAATGTTAAAATAAACCTACAAAGCAACCCAAAATGGTTACGCTTAAAATATCACTCGTGTTACTCATCTGTGCCCAATTTCATGAAGGGTGCCATTAATTCTGGGGTTGATTGTAATCCGAAAATCTTAATTACAGACAAAAAGTAGGCGAGTGGCATTCCGTGCAAGCCTCAGACTTACCTCAATGTGCTCTCGTAAGTATTCCTGAGCAGACAGAGTGAAGAAAAAAAGAAAAAAAAGAATGAACTCGTATTTAAGCGGTTCATTATCTATACAGCAGAAGCTTTCTAAGAGCATTATTCTGACCTCTGCGATCGACTTGATCACACTGCGTCTGCCACGGCGCTTTTCTGTGTTCTCTTTCTCTACGAAACACGCGGGGAGTCGCTCCACGAGCACATACGACTGCTCTGTCTGAGGGAAGCGTATTTCTAGAGCCTGGTCTCTTAGGTCAGGCTGATACAACCTGCAGAATGGAAATAGTACACGCTTCATTTTAATTCCGGTTTACATTTTTAACATAGTGCTTTTATTCCAATTGTATCCAAGGGTATACTTAAAAGGAAAAATCCACTCGGAATGCCTTAGATATATAATCTTTATAATTAACACGTGACCTTCAATGACAAAGGTCTCTTGTGTAATGAAATTCTGAGTTTTTTTTTTTTTTTCAGCATCACGGTCTGTTTTCGCTTTAGTTAACCGCTTCCTACATTACTCACGATACGGAGATGAGAATTGGATTTAGCCCGCAGTTCATCTCTACCTAAAGAGAGAGCAATGCAGCGGCGCTTTAGTGTTTTAGCCTGTCTAACCTTTTCTACAACTGACCTTAGCAGTCTTATCTCTTCCTCAGTCATATGGATCTCCAGGGGAGGACTTACGCTCGATGCACACAGTCTCTTTTTACCTGGTGTGTCCGGGTCGTCCTCATGAGACTCTGAATCAGACAGAAAGCACCATGTACATGTCTGCATTTCTTAGGACGTACTGTACATACAAACGTCAACCCAGCTGGTGATCTATTTTTAAGATATCTACAGCGACTGAAAACCTGTACACATCATACAGGAACCTGAACGCATTTATTTTATTGTGAATGACGAGCAGGCATGTGTGGTTTATTTTATGCTGCGGGTTTTACCCCTCACAAGCCCCTCCAAGCGAACCCTTTCGTGAGCTGCATGTTGATCGACCAGTACAAGAAGGTTTCCTGAAAAAGCAAGGAATCTTTTAGGTTAAGATTGCAAAGTCATAACTCAAACAAAATAAAAGACTTGTAATAAAAATATATATATAGCATGCCTTCATTTTCACTTGACTCTGCCGTATTTTGGTCTGTAGCATTAATGAGACAGGCAAGAAATTTCTTGTCTACTTGATGAATAACCTGAGGCAAAAACAACAAGCAGTATGAAGCATGAGGAGGCGTTCTGCATATGGAGCGATACGTTTCATCTAAATGGGGCCTTAAGCCATGCTTGCCTTCATCGTGTGAATCATTTCCTTAGTGAAGCGATAAGGGAAGAGAATGTTGTGGATTTTCACAGCAAGGCCTTCGGCTTGGCCGCTTGTCACATCCACGGCAACCTTTAGAAGCACAAAACACTGAGATAACATCTGATAATATAACAAGATACCAGTTGGGACATTCTCAGAACAGAGTAAAGGCTCTGACGGTTAAAGATAAGATGCACAGTGTTCCTTCCTAATGACTATGTAACTTACAGCAAGATCAGAATAGAAACTTTAGAAATGGTAGTAACTAGATATACAGTCCCCTCCAAAAGTATTGGAGCAGCAAGGCCACTCAAAAGATGACCATGAAACACCAGATCAGAATTTCAGCTTTCATTTCCTCATATTTACATCTAGACGTGTTAAACAACTTAGAACATGGCACCTTTTGTTCAAACCCACTTGTTTTTCTAGGTGATCAAAAAATATCGGAACACGTGACTGATACGCGTTTCTTGAAGCCCAGGTGTGCTGTTAAATCGATTGTTTAAAGAATTTATAGCTCTGAATGTCTACTCTTGGTTTGAGCCCTAGGTTTCGCTCGGGAAGACTGCACTTGTTGATAAAAAGGATAAACCAACATGAAGACTGGAGAGCTGTCTATGGGAGGAAATACAAGACATTTTGGAGCTGAGAAAAGAGGGGAAAATTTATCAGAGGCATTGCACAAGCATGGGGCATAGAACATACAACAATTGGAAGAGTCCCGAAAAACAAAGAAACCACTGGTGTACTAAGAACGAGACATCGAACAAGTCGGCCAAGGAAAACAACAACAGCGGATGACAAACACTGTGAGAGCTGTGATGAAAAACAACAATTAGTGACATCATAAACAACCTCCACAGGGCAGGGGTGAAGGTATCACAATCCACCTTTCAAAGAAGACTTCTAGAGCAGAAATATAGAGGCCATACCACAAGATGCAAACCACTCATGAACAGAAAGAATCAGAAAGCCGGAATTTGCAAAGACATACAGAGATGAGCCACAAAGGTTCTGGAACCAAGATTAAAGGCCAGTTCACACCAAACATGATAACTATAATGATAAAGATATAGTTCTAAAAATCATTCTAAATATAAATAATAGCAGAGTCCACACCACAATTATAATGACAATGGCACAGAGAAACGATATTGTTGAAATCACTTTCAGAACGATTTTTTCCCCAACTGATGAACAACAAACACATAGACAGCCAATCGGAATCCATCCTGCTTTAAAGAGCATTTAAAACAGCAGACAACATAACTTCAGTGTGTACTTAGAATAAACAGAACAATATTGTGTGTTGGTGTGGACACTAATATAGTTATTATTATAGTGATCATCCTTGGTGTGAACGGGCCTAAACCCCTATCCAAGTGAAGGAAAGCCCAGACTGTGGAGAAAGAAAGGATCTGCTCATGATCCAAAATATACAAAGCTCATCGGTGAAACATGGTGGAGGTAGCGTCGTGGCTCGGGCATGCATAGCTGCTTCTGGAACAGGCTCAGTAATCTTTATTGATATTTATATGTAACTTATGATGGTAGCAGCAGAATGAATTCAGAAGGTGACAGTCTTCCAATTTAAAGAGAAATGCATCCAAATGAATCGGGACAAACATCATCATGCAGAAAGACGATGACCCAAAAAGCACAACACAACAAAGGGGGAAAAGGGGAAGGTTTTAGACTAGCCAAGTCAATCACCAGACCTTAAACCAAACAACAAGTGAAAGAACTTGCAGTACAAGCCTGGTAAAGTAACACAAAAATGCAACTGTTTGGTAATATCAGTGGGTCAGCAGTTTGATGCAGTTATTGCAAGCAAGAGATGAGCAACCAAATCCATCCATCCATCCATCCATCTTCTACCGCTTATTCCTTCTTCAGGGTCACGGGGAACCTGGAGCCTATCCCAGGAAGCATCGGGCACAAGGCGGGGTACACCCTGGACAGGGTACCAGTCCATCGCAGGGCACAATCACATACACACTCTACGGACACTTTGGACACGTCAATCAGCCTACCATGCATGTGTTTGGACTGGGGGAGGAAACCAGAGTACCCGGAGGAAACCCCCGCAGCACGGGGAGAACATGCAAACTCCGCACACACGGCCCCGGCAGGAATCGAACCCCGGACCCTGGAGGGGGTTCAACTTTATTTTAGCAGCTTTCATGTACATATAGTAGCTACTTACTGTTGCCAGTACAATCCAATTTCCTTCGAAATTTAGGAACACCTGTGGCTGATACAATACAAATTATGCGAATGATAAAAGAAAAATTTGAAATGAGAACAAAAACAATAAAGCTATAAATCTCCATCAAGCAATCTATGTAACAACCGTTTCGCAACAACAGGAACAATACTAACACTAATATACAGGAACAATATAATACAATACAACAGCAACAACAACAACAACAACAACAAGACGAAAAAGAAGAATATACTGTCTAATAGTTATACTAAGAAGTATACATTAAAATACATTTATGAAACACTTCAAGCAGGCTTAATGAATCATATATAGCTCATATTAATCTATATAATTAATAACTAGAGAGCAACTATGAGAGTAACACAGCAATGTGACCATTCATCATGCATCAAGGAACAGATAAGATATTCTGTAAATGAGACCGTACCCTTGCCTGCTCTCTACCATTCGTTTACAACAATAACAACACTACTGCTACTATTACTACTATTAATAATAAAGCAAATAATAATAATAATAAGGGGAGGAGGAGGAAGAAGAGAAGGACTGGCGTCCAATCCAGGGTCTATTCCCACCTCACACCCAGTGCTCGGTTCCGATTCCACCTCGACCCTGAGCAGAATAAAGCAGGTACTGAAGGTGAATTAATACGACTTATAATAATAGTAATGGTAATAATAATAATATGAAGAGAGAAAAACAACAACAATAACAATAACAGCACTGCTACAACAGCCAGAAAACAATAAGAGAAAAAGCCTTTATTTGTCACATATACATTTCAACACAGTGACATTTTTTTCTTCTACATATCCCAGCTTGTTAGGTGTTAGCCATGGTCAAAGCCGCTGGGCAGGATGAAAAGGTTAATGTCTTTATGGCTTTAAAGCCCCCCATTTAGCACCAACACCTTGAACTGTAATAATCATAAGAAAAAGAAGAAGAACAACAACAACAAATAAACAAAGCCTACTACTACAACAAGCAGGAAAACAATACCAATAATAATGTCAAGAAGAAGAACAACAACAACTAATACAGAAAAAATCTAAAAAAAATCCATCCATCCCTTATCTCTTCTACACCTTTTTCTCTCAGTTCTGGTCACCGGGAACCTGGAGTCTATCCCAGGGAGCAATCAGGCACAAGGGGCGGGCCCCTGGACAGGGTGCCAGTCCATCACAGGGCACAATCACATACACACAACCCACACATATACTACGACTTTGAACACTTTAGACACACAGTCTACCATGCATGTTTTTGTTGGTAGGGAGAAACTGAGTAACGGCGCACCGCCGTAAAAACCCGGACCCTGGTGGTGTGGAAGCACGTGCTAACCACTATTTAAGACTACTATTTGTTTGCTTTACTTACGCTGCACCTAGAAATTGGGTGGTGCCGCTACGCATTTAAGTTTTTAAAAAAAATTAATATAAATTCTGATCGATCACCTTTTGATCTCAAACCCAAATGTCAATGTACACTGGGGGGGGGGGGGGGCGTAAGAAAGAAAAGTTGGCCTTGCTGTTCCAATACTTTTGTTGGGGACTGTAGCTTCCAAAGCTAAATGGTTAAACACAAATTAACACTGAATAATCTAATCAGTATGAAAATGTACATGCTTCTGCTGCTGGAGAAAAACCACTTCAGAGTGTTCACCAGTGTTGAATAGCCCAGGACGTTCTTACCTGAGGTGGTCGTACAAACACAGGGTTATTCCACTCTGAGTAAAGAGTCGATAGGGAACTGGGACCTTCAACATGGTGTGAGAGAAAGAAAAATTCAATCAGTGGAAACCACACACTCTTTGGTTTTATGCCTACACTGACCTGTGACATGCATTACCTTCATTTTCTATGCGTAACGTACCACGTCTCTTCCGTTTTTAGGTAAAAGGGCAACCACGCTCGATCTAAAAGGGGTACTACATCCTACAGGCAGAAAACAATAAGTAACATGAAATTTTCAGCTCTGATAACTACCGTATAAATGTAGTTGTGCTTCCTACCGGTCTTTGAAACAACACTGACTGCCATGTTGGTGAGGTTTGCTGAGCATGGCACTCGAGTCTCCTTCAATGAAGGATTCTCATATTTACTGAGTCCCGTCACTTGATTGATGTAGACCACCTTTCCCGATGAATCATCGTAATGTGTCAGCCAGTCACTCGATACAGGCTTCGTTCCATCACTCTCATGAGTCCGGCTTTCGTTCGCAGTCTGCTCCTCATTTCCTGTTTTGGAGGGCAGGAGGTCATGCTGCGATGCAGGGTCAACTATTTGACCTCGGGGGTTATCGGGCTTTGGGGAAGTCGTATTTTGTGTGAGCTCAGTATCTTCGGTGGTAGAGGTAGAGGTCCTTGTTGACATTTCCTGTCCATTGGGAGCAGTGAATGTGGGTTCATCTGAATGGTCATCCTCATGCAGGTCAGTCGTTATGGAGTCCTCAGAAACAACACTGTGATTTGAAAAAGTGCCATTGTTCACTGTCACTGAAAGAGAATTGGGAAACTTCTCTATAGAGTCTTGTGTTACAGAGTTAAACGACGTGTCATTGTTGAGCATATGTTTTGTATCTTCATGTTCTACCTTGCGAGAGAGCTTTGTCGCTAACGATATCCTGTTCCTCTTGCTGGCTGAGGAACACTGAAACGTCTTGAAGACAGAATGGTCCGTGAACAAAGAGCGTTCTACTCCAACATCATCTACTGGCATACTGTTGGAACAGACGAAATTAATGTTCGCGTTCAAAGCAGAACGGTCAAAAGAGTCTGTCGGACATAATACATCTGGGATATGTGCGTTTGTTGTTTGGGGTTTTGGTCCAACCTCCTTTCCAAACATCCTCTTGAATTTGTC
Source organism: Ameiurus melas (assembly GCA_012411365.1). Classification (NCBI taxonomy): domain Eukaryota; kingdom Metazoa; phylum Chordata; class Actinopteri; order Siluriformes; family Ictaluridae; genus Ameiurus; species Ameiurus melas. The sequence continues at coordinate 23,462,226 of CM022768.1, read as the reverse complement.
AAGAGATCCAGTTTCAAAGGATAGTGTTAATTTGCGATGCGGCGTGACCCTGGCGATCTTCGTGCCGTAGTCGCAGCCGTCCGTCAACTTTCTCTTTGATGCACAGCTGAGATTTGGTTCAGCGAATCTCCTCAAACTGTCATATGCCACTTTATGGTCAATGACAGCAATCCTGGAATTTTCACAATGTGTTATTTTATTGTTGCTAACACAAAGCCGTGAGGTATTGTCATTCATATCAGGGTCTTGTGTTTTATTATCATTTTCGACCACTTTCTGCAAAGGCTCGTCAACGGCATTATTGTTCGCAACTTCTTTTTCAGGGTCTGAATCTGAATTCGTTTTAGACCCTGTATTTGATTGCGCTGGTTCAGGCATCTCCTCATCGTGCCCAATGTCTTTTTTTTCAGGAACTGGTAATCTTCCTGTGTCTTCAATAGTTACATTCCCTCCTGGACTGCTTTCCTTGTTCCTAAAGTTTTGGATGTCACTCACAGAACACTCGGATACCAAGTTCTCCTTTGTAAGGAACACTTTTATGCCTTCCTCGATGCACAAGAGCACGCTATCCCAGTCTTTGAATTCTAGAAGACTCTTCGCTGGCTCCAGGCACACGTCATAGTCCGAATAGGGACACTTGATATTAATGATGTAAACTCCATGTATATCAGCGCTGCCTTTTTGTTTAGAGCTTGAGATGACAGCGGACACGTTTGGATTGCTGGTTTGGACACTACTCAGTCTCCTGAGAAGGCAGTTGAGTAGTTTGTGAAGACGTGTTTTCAGAAGAAGTCGTCCGTTCACGAAGAGGAACTGCAGGCTGTTGTTGTAGTGTCCCTCTCGGCCGACGTGCCCCGTCATTTCAAACTGCCCGAACGTGTAATTCACCTCTCCGAGCTTTTGGGCTCTATTCAATCCATGTATCTGAACAAACCTGTAGTACGTATTCCTGGCTTTCGGAAGTTGTACCAGAAGTGTGTCTGAACAATCTCTTTTTACAGTAAATGACACAGAGGGATGCATCAGCGATATGGCCTCCACTCTCTGACGAACACGCTCAACCTCCAGCACAGAGTCCATCCTTTTTCTCCTGACTGGCATGTTGTGAAAAATGTTATAAATTAGCACTGTTGTTCCAGCTGATGGGCGAGTAGTCTCTGCCTCGAAAACATCAGACACCTTACCTTCGTGAAACCTTTTAACAAATGTTTTCACAGACAGCTTGGTTCGAGAGGTGATTTCTACCATGGTTGCCATGGTGGCCATGCTGGCAAGCGCTTCTCCTCTGAACCCATAAAAGCAAAGGTTATCCAAATCCTCAACGGAGCCACATTTGCTCGTGCAATACCTGATCCCGACATTCTCCATGTTCTCTCGGTCCATGCCTGAGCCGTTGTCTATGACCTGAACTTTGCAGGCCTCTATATCTATCTTCACAGCCACACATGTTGCTCCTGCGTCGATGCTGTTCAATAGGAGCTCCTCTGCGCATTGCTGCAGTGAGAAAATGGCAACTCCAGAGCGCAACTGTGATTGAACTTCTTTCGACAGACTTCTGATCATGCTGAAACACATAAAAAATAGTCCTCTTTCAACTAATGTTATTTTTTTTAATCAGAGACATAAAGCACGGTGAAGCTATGACATGAAACCAGGTGGTGCTATGACATAAAGCAAGGTCAAATTATCACATAAAACAAGGTGATGCTAGGACAAAGCACATTGACACTTTGGTAAAGGTAAAGTTATGAAGTTAAATAAGGTGACACTTTGACGAAAAGTAAGGTAAATTTATGAAGTAAAGCAAGGTAATTTTTTATGTAAAACGACGGCCAGGCCACGACGTCAAACGACGACCAGGCCACGGCTTAGAACGACGACCAGGCCACGGCGTAAAATGACGGCAAGGCCACGGCGTACAACGACGGCGAGGCCTCGGCGAACAACAACGACCAGGCCATGGCGTACAACGACGGTGAGGCCATGATGCAAACCAGCTATGCATCATGCTATGGCATAAAGCAAGGTAAAGTCATGACCCAAAAAAGAAAGGTGAAATTGTGAAGCTACGACTCTTGAACATTACTCCTGCGATTCCACGCTTACATTTAATCTAAAAACTATACAAATAAATTAAAGCTAAATATTGTTTACAGGGTTTAAATATTGTTGTTGTTTTTTTTCCCTACAGCAGTATTATATTTTTATTAACATATCAGGAATTGAGTAGTGAGGTCTGAAGGCGGTTTAATTACTTGTGACTCCTAAAAGTCTGTTATAGTGGACACCAAGATGATCTTTTGCACATAGCTGTAGGAGACAGAGTAAACACAGAGAGGGGTTTTTGTTGCATAGAGGATGAGCATGTAGATTTTACTTAGTTACAGGGTTAATATTTATATCCTTAATGAAATTTTATAATAAAAAAACAACAACAAAGAAACCTTTGCATAGTCGAGGCTGACTGTTGTTCCGCGTTAAAACAGTACTGCTGTTTTTTAAGCCAAAGCTCTATGATTTATTTACTGTAAAAATACAACAAATATCTAACAAAATTAACAAATAAATACAATTGAAAGAAACTTTTTGGTTTGTTTACCTCGGATCACAGTAACAGCTCTGTCTCTCTCTCTCTCTCTCTCTCTCTCTCTCTCTCTGTGTGTGTGTGTCAGGTTAGAGTTAAATGTTTGTTATGGTGAACGGCCATTTCCGTGAGACATTTTGGTATCAAAGCTCGACACAGTAAATAATAATAATAACAACAACAACAAGGGCATGTTCTTATTCTTCTGCTTCTTCTTTTTGGTTTTTAATAGAGGTTGGCAAACCACTAAAGGTTCATTACCGCCACCTACTGGACAATGTGGGCAGTAGACTGGCAGGAAAAAATAAAAATAATAGGAATAAAAAACAATAACAATAATACTACAAATAAATAGAACCCCCCCCCTAATAATAATAATATTAATAATAATAATACCAAAATAATACTGTATAAATAAAAGAAAATAACAAGGGCAAGTTTTTCCAGCAGCGGTGTACATCTCTTTCATCGAAAGGCTTCATCTTGTTGTTTTGAACTCAACCGGAAGTGGCGCGATCACTCCGCGCGCGTGTTTCCTGTGACGCAGTAAGATTTTTTTTAGAATAGTCTCCTTCTTAGTAATGGCGGCTCCGCAAGTTTCTCGCTCGGGAAAGAAGAACAAATGGTACTTTACCCGCGAGCAGATCGAAAACAGTCCATCTCGCCGAGCGGGACTTGACCCCGATAAAGAACTATCGTACAGACAACAGGCTGCTAATCTCCTCCAGGACATGGGACAGCGGCTCAATGTGTATCCTTTTTCCCTCCCTCAAGGCTTGCTAGCTTAGCCTGCTAGCTTCAAAAACAAAAAAGCTGGTTCGGCTGCGCTTTGGACTTAGCCGTGGAAATGACTAGCGAGTGAATGACGTATATATTATATGATTCTCATATAATATCATATATATATATATATATATATATATATATATATATATATATATATATATATATATATATATATATATATATATATATATATTATAACAACTCGACGTGTCCGGAAGCTCTTGTGAGCCCGGTGTTAGCTCGCACTAGCCGGGCTGAGGCTTGTGGGATGTGTAGGCCTCACCGCAGTGCGCGTCTCACTCTGAAATAAAAACAACCTGATTATCTCTTCGTTGTTGTGTCATTCAGTCCTTCACCCTGAGAACGTCTCGCCGTTTTGTTCGATATGCTGCCCTCTCGCTAGGCTGTTTGCTAACATGACTAGCATGAGCGTCCGCCTGGGTGTCCAGGACAGAGCTTTGTTTTCCCTCCTGCCCTGCGTCTGGGCACGCGCTTTCTTTTTCTCTGCGGTTTGTTTCCCCGTCCCACGCCCTCCAGGTTTTAAACACCGACTAATGATAATGAGTCTTTATTGGTCACATGTACAGGAGAGCACAGGGAAATTGTTTTCTTCGCATACCCCGGCATGTCAGGAAGTTGGGGTCAGAGCGCAGGGTCAGACATGATACAGCGCCCCCTGGAGCAGAGAGGGTTAAGGGCCTTGCTCAAGGGCCCAACCTTGGCAGTGCTGGGACCTTCTGATCAGTAACCCAGAGCCTCAACCGCTAATCCCTTGCGTGAATTGTGTTGACATGAGCTCATGTCCGTGGCTTGGTTGTATTCCGTGTTGCGTGGTTCTAACCCTTTAACTCTGAACGGAACAGATCCCAGCTCACCATCAACACTGCCATCGTGTACATGCATCGCTTCTACATGATCCAGTCCTTCACTCGCTTCCACCGAAATGTAAGCCTGACTTTATCCGCTTAGGCTCCAAGTCGCGTTGTGCAAAAGCTTCATTTGTTACTCGATTTGTTTGGTTTTTTGTTTGTTTGTTTTTTCTTCCCCCAATGCAGGTGATCGCCCCTGCTGCCCTTTTCTTGGCAGCGAAGGTCGAAGAGCAGCCACGCAAGCTGGAGCATGTTATTAAGGTGGCGCACGCCTGTCTCAATCCTCAGGAGCCTCCTCTAGACTCTAGGAGTGATGTAAGTATTGATGTCGAGCGTACGATTTTTTTTTTATGGAGATCGTGTGTGGAACGTTTGGTCTGTGATTAATTGTAGAGGAAGAGAATCTCTCAGGACGTTAAGTTTGTTTTGTGTATCTCGTACCGATCAGACACGGAGTATCAGCGTTGTCCGTGCTTGTGAAGTGATTTGACATGTTTTCCAGTTCTATCCACGGATATGTTTTGTGTGATGACGGACAAACCACTGATAACGTGTATGAAATGTATTCCTAGACGGTAAGACACTTGTGGCGTTTCACAGTGAGGCAGTACACTTGCGGAAAAGAGGGCAATGTGTCGGTTATTGGTCCGATCTCAGAGCTCGGTCAGTATTGTTACGTTGTATTTTGACGGGATTGGTACAGTCCTAATTGCGATGCATTTGTTTTTAATATCTAAAGCCTACTACACTGACCCTAGTTTTCCTTACATGACCAACAACAGGCCTCATTTATCAAGCTGGATATGAGCCGATTCAGTCGTAAATCGCTAATTCATTTCGATTGCACACACACGCATGCAATAAATGTCTTCTTGTCGACGGAATGGTAAATGATTGCGACTAGTTGTCAAATCAGGACAAAAGAAATGGCACCCTTTAAAAGGACGACGAATTAGAATGTGACTGATGTGCTGCAGTGGCTGAGCTGTATTACTTTAAAGTTTTTTTTTGTTTTTTTTTACCATTTAGTCATTGTTTTGTCGTTTAGGTCTTTGTTAGCTTAGTAATCGCTGGGTGATTGGCAATATACACTACCGGTCAAAGTTTTGGAGATGTTCAACTGATGTTTCTCATGATCTTAAAAATCTTTTGGTCTGAAGGTGTGTGATTAAATGCTTGAAATCGGTGTTGTAGACAAAAATATAATCGTGCCAACGTATTTATTTCTTTCATTAGAAAACTAACATTTTATTCACACAAAAAAAATTCAACTTTTTAACGGACGACTCGGAGCGAAATATTCCGAAAAGCAGCCGATAAGAGTCCGGCGTCGGTGTGAACTCCTTAAATACTGTTTAAAAAGCATCTCAGGGAAATTCCTCAAGACATCGGGTGAGAAAACACCAAGAATACATTTCTGGAAATTCTAGGCAAAAAGGGCGTCTACTGTATAAGATGTTAAATATGAAATTATTTTGGTTTTATTTATGATTCCCCCCTACAACATAATTACCACAGTTCCATTTGTGTTACTCCAGAGTTTTGATAACTTTATTATTATTATTATTATAATGTGGAAAAATGAAAATGAGTGTGTCTAAACTTTTGACCGGTAGTGTATCAACATACACGTGTAAGACCCTGTGCAGGATTTGGCAGATTTTTTTTTTTTTTTTTTTTTTATAATTGTGCTGCTTGCTGCCAATAATGTTGGATTTTGCTGCAGCTTAATTAATTAGTTAATTTCTTGAAGGGACTGATGCAAGTATGAAGAAAATCACCACCACAGAAACCTTTGTAAAACTGTCGGGAATGTATACACAACTCCTCTAAATGAGGCCTATAGAGTACAACTACTTTTTCTTTTCTTTTTTTTTATAAAAGAAAAAAATATTTGCAAAAAAGCATCACACGACTTTGCTGTTTTTCTGTTAATATTTTCTTTTTTTAAACAGGAGTTTTCATGTTCTTCACAGCAATTGGCTCTGAAATCCTGCAACAAATCTTTTACATACCACTGTACACATTATACTGTGTTGAAGTGTGCTTGTTTGCTCGTGTGTGTATGTATATGTGTATATGTCAGTATTGATGGAGCTGATAGTTGTTGTTATGAAGTTTTGATTGGTTGCTAACCGGGTACTTGTGAGAGAGAGAGTGATATGAGTGCATAAGACCCTGTGAGTAACCTGCCTGTCCTCTCGATCTCAGACTTACCTGCAACAATCCCAAGACCTGGTCATGCTTGAGAGCATTATACTCCAGACCCTCGGTAAGTTTGGAACTGGCGAAAGTGGGTCTATGAGTCACCACCACCACCATGTTAGAGTGAAGAGAGAATAATCCCCTTTGCTCCCATCCACAGCCGAGTCCCGGGACACAGACGGAGCGTTTCCCAAACTCTCATTGTTGCAACGCTCACTTTTTTTTTTCTTTTTTCAGTTCCTCCTTTGCTTTTTTTGGTTTGTTTGTTTGCGTCGTCCCCCCCATGTCAACTTGACAATTCAGCCTTTTCTGTCTGTGCGTTTTCTTTTTGTACCATCAGATTTTTGAGCCATTCTGTTTTGTGCCATTGTGAACTTCGCTTCCCCCCCCCATTCTTTGCTGTTAAAGGTTATGACAGCGAGAGAGCGGCTCAAAAATTTCTCGGCGAATTTGCAGAGGAAATCCGAAATCCTGTCCTTGACTCACTCATTCATATTTGTCCTATCTAGGATCAGTCATCTGAAGAGTTAAAGCACGTCATTACAATCAGTAAAACACACGGCTTCGACACGGTCCTAACTGGACTGTATGATTTTTTAACTTCATTTTATTTTTTTCATGCGCCGTGGTGCTCATTGAGTTTATCCAATCCAGACCTATTGCACTTTATTTCTGTGCTGTATTTATACCAGTCCGTTTGCTTGCTGTTTAGCAGGTTTGAAGATGGTACAGCTGTATGTGAACTTGATTCTCACTTTCCCCTCTTTTGTTCCTCCTCTGCTCTTGTCACTTCAGCTTTTGACATCACCATCGACCATCCTCACACACATGTCGTCAAGTGTACACAGCTCGTACGAGGTAAGCATCATGGGTTTGTGTTGGCTTGGTTTGGTTTGCATACTGTTTTTAATTGCGTTCTTAGTGTTTTATCCTCCTAAATGAATGTGGAATGCTGGTAGGCTTGAGTGGCGATATTTCATTTGGGATGTTCTTGCATGTTTTGTTGTTCCAGCGAGTAAGGACCTGGCCCAGACATCATATTTTATGGCAACCAACAGGTGCGTTAATTCTTTGCCAAAAACAACTCTGCTAAACTTGTTTTTTTTTTTGTTTTGTTTTTTTTTGTGCTAATGAGCTTATTACTTTGGTTTTTATAGCTGATTACATTTGGCTTATGTGTATTATTATTATTATTGATTTTGTCATGCTTAATGTTTTGAAATGTTCTCTTTTTTTCCCTTCTTTTTTTTTCCTTTTCTCTCTTCTGCTTCCCTTTCTGGACCAACACGTCAATTCAGCCTGCACCTGACCACATTCTGCCTGCAGTACAGTCCACCTGTTGTCGCGTGTGTGTGCATTCATTTGGCCTGCAAGTGGTCTAACTGGGAAATACCCGTCTCTACTGACAGCAAGCACTGGTGGGAGTACGTCGACCGAAAAGTCACTCTCGAGCTGCTGGATGGTATGTAAATTGCACACATTCCTGTCGGCCCTTTTCTTTTTCTGGTGGTTGAACATACTAGTCCGCTGGACAACTGTACAGTAAAATAAATAACTATATATATCTGCTTGGTTTGGTGAATTATTTATTTATATATTCCAAAATATTTTTATTGAGAAAGAAAACAAACCTCCTGTCACAGCAACAATACCATTCTCATTTAAATTGTTATACTTACATACATATATAGTATGAAAAAGGAAAACAAAATTCAAGAGTATGATCAACGTAACAACCCCCCACCCCATCCGGCTGGCTCATATTTATATGTGGTTATGTATATAGTGTAAAACCCAACAACAGGCACAAAAATTCAAATGCGAAGTGTCTGTAACTCCATATAATATTAAATAAAGTGTTGCCATTTGTGAAAAAAAACGAAAAAAAAACTTGTCAGTACAACCCCTCATCGTATACTTTATTTTCTCAAGTTAAAAAAAAAACATCGTCCTTTAGCCACTGGGAGATGGATGGATATTTAGCAGACTTCCAATGCTTCAGTAGGGAACGTCTTGCTATTAGGGATGGGAAAGCGATCGTATCTTTTTGTACAGAGCTTAATGGAACTGAGGCATCAGGGATCCCAAATGTATCAATGGGCAAGGTTTTAAATCTATTTTGAGAATAGTGGACATGATGGTAAAGAAACCAGACCAAAAACCATGGAGGTCAGGCCAGAAGAAAAACATATGGGCAAGATGACAGGGAGTGCCATGGCATTTGTCAGACTTGTCCTCTACTTCTGGATATAGTACAGAAAGTTCTGTTCAGGAGGCGCAGAGGGGAAATTAGGAAAACATCTTGAAACAAAATTTGAAAATAACGAAACAGATGCGCCACAGGGAGGTCATAATTAGATTACAGATTGGCAAAGCTATCAAAGACACTATCGGCATACAGATTTTTTAATTGTTTAATGCCCTTGTCATACCATGACAAATGTAGAGTCCAAACACGATGGAGGAAATAAGTGGCTGTTGCTTAAAGGACCCAAAGGGTTTAGTGAATTATTTGTTGTTGTTATTTATTTATTTGTTTATTTATATATATAAAAAAAAATTGTCCACCGCTGTTGAAGTGTTTCGTGCATTTAGCCTTGTGTGCTGTTTGCCCTGGTTTCATCATCTTCATGTTTGCTGCGTATGATCAGTTCGGCTCGGTACGTTTTAATTGTTTTACAGAGCTCACAAATGAGTTTCTGCAGATCTTGGAGAAGACGCCGAGCCGATTAAAACGCATTCGAAACTGGAAAGTAAGTCATTTTTGTTTGTATCGTAGAGGTTTAATCTTGTTTGTTAGAGGCCTATTTTATAGGTTAAAGAACCTCTGAAATGTCATTTTAAACAATTTAAAATTAACTTTGAGTAATAAATTGTTAACTTATTTTCATGGGACATATCAATACCTCTCCATCGTTCTCTCTTCCGATTTCAGGCATCGGGTCAAACGGCGAAGAAGCCAAAGGAGGGCGACAAAACGGAGACCATGATGAGCATGATCTCTATGGCATCCTCTGAAAGCACGCTGGCTGGCCTGATGAGCCTCTCGGCTCCTTCTTCGGCCTCCTCATCCCCCACCCCCACGTCGTCCGTGGAGGATAAGCAGCCTGTTTTCAAAGTGCCTAACCCACCAGAACCACCTGCTCCCACGCGAGTGTCTCTGAGCGAGTATCGTGCCAAGCACGCTGACGAGCTCGCCGCACAGAAAAAGAAGCTGGAAAACATGGAGGCCTCTGTAAAGCGCGAGTACGCCACAGCCGCCCAGGCCCTCATGAACCAGCAAAGAAAGGAGAAGCACCATCATAACCACCAGCAACAGCAGCAGCAGCAGCAAGCTGGGTCGAGCTCCTCAGAGCCCATCGTCCTAAAGATTCCACTAGAGGAGAGGCCGGAGAGCCGTGGCTCGATCAAAATGCGCCTGCCGAACAGCAGCAGAGGAGCCGAGCAGGACCTAAAATTGAAGCTCCGTATCCCAGAGAGACGATCGGGTCCAGGAGATGAAGGGAAGAACAAAGAGAAGCACAGAGAGCGGTCCAACCATCACCACCACCACAATCATCACCATCACCACTCCTCAGGGAGCGGTTCCTCGTCGTCGTCTTTATCAGCGCACAAACACTCCGGCTCTGCAACCGCTTCCACGAGTAGCAAAAAAGCAGACCCGACGAGAACAAGCTCCTCGTCGCGAAAGCGAACTCACTTGTCCGAGCCCTCATCTAGTGCTCACCCTTCTAAAGTCAGCAAGTCATCTAGGAATTCGTACCAGCTGCCCCCGCTGCCTGCTGACATCCTGCCCTCGCTTGCGCTTTCACACAATCAGGGAAGCTTCTCACTCTCCAAAACGGACAAGGCTGACACCAACGGGCACGGCGCCAGCTCAGGTGGTCAATCAAACGAGTTCCAGGACACGTTCGACATGCTGAATTCGTTGCTTAGCGCCCAGGGGGTGCAGCCTGCGCAGCCCCAAATGTTTAATTATCACTCCCAGTTTGGCGAGTACAGATACAGCGCAAGCTCGAGAGGAGGGAACCCGCAACCTCCACCGCTGCCCTCGGAACCTCCTCCACGGCTTCCGCCGCTGCCCGAATGAACCGTCTGTCACACCCTGTCCCAGGCTTCCCAGATTTCATCCATCCAGCGTCTCCGTTTCTATCGTGTGCATTAAGATTTTATGGAAAACGAACGTACCACTATTATATGCACATTCTGTTTCAGCCTGTTTAATCCACCCCCAGTCATGCTCGGTGTCCTTGTGCATGGGTGGTTCCATGGCACCCGAATGTGTGGCAATAATGGGTATAACTATAAAATATAAACTATTAAAATCTAGCAAAAAAAATGCAAAAGCAAAATGTTATTTATTTAAAAAAAAATTGTACATACTATTTTTGTCACTCAATTTTATATATGCATTATGTCTAAATGATGACTAATAGGAATTATGTAACTGAGCAAGGGGGACCATTTGTGTTTTGGTCATCCTCTTTGAGTAACTGTTGACAAAACAGAATGAAAGTTGTTTTTACATATGGGTTTTTAACAATTAGTGTCTGTTTTTCTAAACTACGATATTTATTGATAGTCTTTTAAAACATTACTCTATGGCTTTTTTGTCATTTTGCTTTGGAAGTAATTTGGATTTATTTTTGTATTGTTTTCGAATCCGTGTATCATTCGTTCTTTTCATATTCGTCTAAGAAGAAATATCAGAAAATGAACAAATAGCTTGTTCTTCATTTTCAAATGCAAAATGAAAAAATTAAGAACGAAAAACAATTATTTCTCTCTAATGCTCAAGTTCACAATAAGACGTTAGAAAATGGGTCTAATGTCAGGTTTAAGTTGAACTACCCTTACTTCCCCCCCTTAAGTAGATGTTTTTAATCTACGTTTTTACATAGTCTCTTTAAACTTGATTTTGCCCTTTTTTTAATGTAAAAGCTAAGTACAAAAACATTTATAGGATTCCAAAAAAAAACCTGCGTAAACTGTGGTTTCGAGAAGAATGACTGGTTTAACCTCAGTTAGTGTTTCTGCAGTCCTCTGAGGTGTACACGTTTGGCTCCCTTATATAGCAGAAAACTCTATGCTCTTCAGTAAAATATATTTTTTTAAAAAGACAACTTTCTCAAGCATGTGAATATACAGGTAATTTCCACGTCATAGCCAACCAAAAAAACAATAGTCCAATGAAACCTGATATTTGACCCCCTATTTTATTCTTAGTCTTATTTTTAACTTTAGATTGAAAGAACGAAAATCAACGTGGTGTTCGTTTCGAGTTTGTAAATGAATAATGACCAGCCATTTTCCCTACTTTCTGCTATTCAGTACTGAATTGAAATTGAAAAGAATGAATGATGTGTGGATTTTTTTTTAAGCCCAGTTTGAATCGTGTTCATCATTTTGTGTACAAGTTGGGGGGAAAAAAACCTAACCCACAGAAATTTGCCTCAAAATATTTAAAAAAAAATCTTGTTTGTCTGTTCAGACTAGTGTTCATGATCTAAAGTGGACATGCAATATTTTTCCCATTTAAAGAAAAAAAAAAGTGTTTTATCTTTGCATTTTTGAATGAATTTGTGGGCCCTTAGTGGAAGCAGTCATTGTTTTAAATGGTTGTAAATTGTGCTCGAATTCAACTGAAATATACAGATATATAAACATTTTCATTTTGATACCAACCCAGGCAGTATCTAATGTGTTTATTAATGTTTTTTTCTGGAATGTTGTGCATCACACAATGAAATAACATGAAAGATGTCAGACTGTGCATGTCCTGTTTGGGTTTTATTTATTTATTTTTTGTTTGGTTTGGTCGTTTTGTTTTTTCCCCTCCGGAATATAAATATCACATAATGGCAGAAGAGACCATAAGCCATTGTGAAGCATTTACAGACATTTATAAACTCATAACCCATGTTCAAATAATCTGCTTGAATATGTCTACCAAAGTTGTATGCTGCACAGAGGGTGTAGATCATATAGAGAAAATCCATCCATTGCCATGCATATCGCTTGATTTTTGTTGTTTTTGTTTTCTAGTGAATTCTACAACGATTTTACTTTGAAAGACATTATGTTTAGCTTGTTTCTGAGATATGAAACAATTGCATTCTAACATCGCATTAATGTTACTGTTAATGTTGTGCCTGCCTCTGGTTACTATATATAACAGGACGTATTGCGATTATATCCATCCTAGCATTACACAAGCATTCACGATAAGCTCTGCATGCTAATGATGTACTGTTTAGTTTGAGAGTATTATTACCACTCATTCCTCTGAGGCTAGATTCTGCCATGACTCATTACCAAAAGCATGAAGCACACACTCCTTAACTCTCCCTACTGAATTTCTAGATGGTGCTGGAGATAAAGGGGTCACACAAGTTTTTTTTTTTTTTTTTTTTTTGTATCGGATTCCTGGTATCATGAGGATGTGGGAAGGTTGAATCTCAGTCTCGTGTAATCACCACTGCATCTTTTCACGCCTGCAAAGAAAAGAGTTTTTTTTAGTTTATTAATGTGTTGTTTTTTTTATTAAATGTACACACCACACTATGTTCAGTGGTACCACATGAACTCTCAGGTTTCAGATATGAATTCTTGGAACATTTCTTGGCAGAAGAAACTTTGTGAAATCTGTTCCTTTTTCTAAATGTGATTATCTCATGTAAATAAATGTTTTATGAGAACATGCCTTCTGGTGATCTTCTGTCTTGTTGTGTACCTTTCAGTGATCGATTTCTCACTTTAAACATCTGGCATGGTGGTGGTTGTTGTTTTTAACAGTCATTTTTGTAATTCTAACGTCGAAATGGAAATATTTCGACCTGCATTTAAAGCACACTTCACATTTTGGGTTTTGTCGAAGTGGTAAATCCCCAAATCTTGGCAAATAAGAGTCACGAGTGCTGGATTCTGATCCTGACTTTCAATTCCTGGCATTTTCCTCTCTTTCTTACTGTGTGACTTATTGTTTTATTGACACACTAATACTGAATGCTATTCAAACCAGGATTACAGTATTACATATTCCTAATTAACACTTTAATCTTAAATCCTTTCCAATCTATTCATCATGGACCCCTATACCACAGGACATTTCAACTCTCAATTCTGATTGGACAGGTTCATTTTCTATAACAGCAGCTCTGACGGTTTTGGCAAATCACATGTTTGCAGTATATTAATGGTGATATATGGAAATAATCAACTTGGATCATATCAGAACGACTGGTTGTTGATTATTTTCCTATAATATCTCATTATGGTTTATTCTTTATGTAATAAATGTTAATGAGTGGATGCCAAGGGGGGAATGGTGGCTTAGTTGTTATCATGTTTGGCTCACGCCTCACGGGTTGAAGGTTCGAATCCCTCTGCTCTGTGTGCACAGAGCTTGCATGTTCTCCCCGTGCTGCGGGGGTTTCGTCCGTGTGCTCCGATTTCCTCCCCCAGTCCAAACACATGCATGGTAGGCTGATTGGCGTGTCTAAAGTGTCCGTAGTGTATGAATGGGTGTGTGATTGTGCCCTGTGATGGACTGGCACCCTGTCCAGGGTGTACCCCGCCTTGTGACTGATGCTCCCTGGGATAGACTCCAGCTTCCCCATGACCCTGAAAAGGATAAAGTGTTATAGAAGATTAATGGAATTCATTTTAATAACTTACAAAATATAAAAGTGAGCCATTATCTCTTATTTGACCAGGAGAGATCTTTTATTTCCGTAAACATTGTTCATGCTGCTAATAACTGAGATTTAAAAATGCCTTGATAACAATACTGTAGGTGTATTAGTTTTAGTTTTTAATTAGTTGAGGCCCTTGAGCTGTTTCTCGTGTCTTAAAGCTCTCATGACTACTGTACCCATCAGCATGTAACACTGGATTAACTAACAACCTGTTACTGTTTTTTTTTAAATACAAAAAGCATAAAATACACGTCCAGACATCACATTTCAACATCCATGAATTGTATCAATTTGTAGTCTATTCATGATGTGACAGAAAGTAATGCAATGTTTATTCCTGTAGAATACATACAGAAATATAGAAATGTAAGCCATTTCTATCACCTAAGCTGCTTATGATTAGAGAACCGCTTTCAAACATGCGTGTGTGTGTGTGTGTGTGTGTGTGTGTGTGTGTGTGTTTGTGCACGTGCATTATAGGAGTGGCCAGTTGTACTCCATCATTGTTGTTCGGTGTGGGGTAAACTCATATCATATATATATATAAAGAGAAATCGCTCACACATCATGGATTTGGCATTCTTCATTACACTTAAGGGTGAAACTGAAAAATGAAGCTATTTACAAAAATCTTTATATTGCTATTTTTTTCAGTGGTCCTGTCAAGTAAGTATCCATTTTATATATATACTCTTCCTATGACAGCAATGCTGAATTCTTCATTCTGACTGATCAGAAGGTTTCTATAACAGCAGCCCTGATAGGAAAGTACTTCCTACTGCAAACCAGATTTCAGGGTTAAAGTAATGGGCTCACTGGGTCATTCCAACTGAAGTGGTCCAATAATTGCATAGTTGCTTGACTGTTTTTAATTTATATTCTTTTCTTTCTTTTTTTTGATTGAGTATTTGTTTGTTTGTTTGTTTGTTTTAACTACAGTGGCCATCGTGTCATGGCACCCAACAAATGTTGGTTATACAGCTGTTTACAGAAACCTCAATAACTCAGAACAGGGTGGGTCTAGCTCCTTGGAACAAAAACTGGTCTCTAGAGCACATTACAAGGTAGATGTAAATATATAAACATTTCGCACGTTCCTGCTCCTTAGACGTAGAACTTAAGTCCAATTGTAATGCTCAAGATCGCTTACAGTTCCACTTTTATGGTTTTATGGTCAATTTTATCACTCAAAAAAATTTAGGAAGTGCATTGGACCACTTGAGATGGAATGACCCCATTCTAATACAATGTAGTTTCTATAGTAACAGCTAATTCAATTAATTATATGGGGAAATTGTATTTATTGAATTTATTGTACCACCCCAATTCCGAAAAAGTTGGGACAGTATGGAAAATGCTAATAAAAACAAAAAGGAGTGATTTGTAAATGTACTTTGACTTTGTAAATGTATTCAAACAACAACAACAACAAAAAACCCAATGTATAAAGACAAGGTATCAAGGTATTAGGTATATATCTAGTCAACTACTTAGTTTTTTTAAGGTAAATGTTTATTTTGAAATTGATGCATGTAACACGTTCTAAAAAAGTTGGGACATAGGCAATTTAGGACTAATAGCGATGTGAAACAAGTGAGGAAATCGTCTAATCAGAGTATATAAGGAGCCTCCAACACTTTGAGAGGAACATTCTCCAAAGACAAATCGGTAAGATTTTGGGCATTTCACCTTCTACAGTGCACAATGCAATTAAAACATTGAAGGAATCTGGTCAAATCTCGGTGCGTAAAGGGCAAGGCCGAAAAACACTTCTGAATGCGCGTGATCTCCGATCCCTCAGACGTCACTGTGTTAAAAACTGTAATGAGTCTGTAATGCATATACTGACATGGGCTCAGGAATACTTTGGTAAATCTTTAACAGTCAACACCATTCGCCGCTGCATCCACAGATGCAAGTTAAGGCTTTATTATGCAAAGCAGAAACCGTACATCAACACTGTCCAGAAGCGCAGCTGATTTCTTTGGGACTGGTATCAGGTCCAAAAGCCAGCGTCAGCGTCTGTCATGGTATGGGGGAGTGTCAGTGCCCATGACATGGGTAAATTGCACATCTGTGAGGGCAGAATTAATGCAGAAATATATGTACACATTTTGGAGCCACATATGCTGCCATCCAGAGCAGGACAACGTCAAACAATGTTCTGCCCAGATTACAAGCACATGGTTGTGTAAGCAGAGAGTCCTGACCTGTCTCGGGTTGAGAATGTGCCAAACCCTAACCCTAACCTTAAGTGCAAAATAAGGTAACAAAGTTGTGCAGCTGAAGAAATGCATAATGAATGAATGGGGGAAATTCCACTTGCTAAACTTAACCAACTGGTGTCTTCACTCAGCATCCAAACGCTTAATAAGTGTTATTAAAAGAAAAGTTGATGTTACACAGTGGTAAACACTCTTTTTTACGGTTACCTTGACAGCATAATTGTATTTTTTTGTTTTATTAACTTTAACAGAGAGAAAAAAAGAGATGGTGAGGGGAACGACTGAACGACATAGCTTATAGTGATAACACGAACTGAATTGTTTCATGGACATTCCACAATATTAATAGTAATAATAAATAGATTTTAAAAAGTATGTCTTTTCATTCTTTAATTAAATATTTTTTCCAAAAAAAAAATGTATTTGTTGCAGTGGTATAAGAGGAATAAAACACTTCAGTGTGTCCTCTTATGGACAACAGTAACACCGCTTCTCTGATGACTTTCATATAACTTCATGCCCCATCATGTTAAATTCCTCACTTGTATATGATGTATTCTGTATTGCATGTCAGTTTTAGACTGTACATATTTTATTGGATTCTTTATTGAGTTTATTGAGATCGTTTCCAGATCATTTTAGTGGGATGCTGTTTCCAGTCATGAACAAGTGGTATGTATTCTTCGTGTTAATTAAAAATCTGGTATTTTATCTATTGCCTATGGAAATCCATTGTACAGAGTAGTGTTTAATTAAGTGAGCATGTTTTATTGTAAGCATTTGGAAGAATTTCAATGTCTAACATGAATTTACTTCTAGAAATAAAATAGGAAGAGTTGAGACTTGATGATTATGAGCAATCTATGTTATATCCAAAAAGTAGATTTATCGAGACTGTGCAATGTGAAAGAAAATAGGGCAAGACAGTATAGATTTAGACTTACAGATACAGACTTTACTTCAGCTGCTACAATACTGACATCTTATGGCCATATGTAAGAGGAAAAGCAAACCTGGACTCTTATTCACTCGATTTAAATAAATGATCACTTTTCTTATACAAACTAGCTGGACGTAAACAGCTAGCTGCCACAATACAAAATGCTGTGATAAATACAAAGGGTACATAGCTGTACATAGATTATCGTGATGAGTATTAGCTGTTATTCTCACTGTCACATGTTGAAGTGTATATTTGTTAGGAATTTATTAGCTGTCTGATGCTAAATGACACCTCATTGTAGAGAAATGGAGTGTTTGAAGATGTGGTAAGTATTAAGTGTAAGAGAATTTGCTTTTTTTCCATAATAATAATTAAAAAGTCAGAAGTATTAGGTGAAATAAAAACTGAAGTAGAGAACAAATACTTAAAAACCGGTCGAGGTGTGAAAGAGTGAGGGTAGACATCCTGTAAATCTTTCCAACTTCCACTCAGAAAGAAGTGTGAGATTTTTTTAGGAAGCACAGAGAGTCACGGCTAACAATAAGTAATGAAGGTAAGTCCTAACACTCAGGAATGCTAGGAACACCTGCACACACCTCCTTATGCCTTCCACCTGATCCTACCCAAATAAGAAATCAGTGCATTTTAGGATTAGTCTGGAGTTAAAGCACAGGCTAATTAAACTGGAAATCTTACATCAAGGCTTTGCAGTAAACAAACCACACATTCTTATTACCAATTATTTTAACTAAGCCTCTTAAATCGTAGCACATAAGTGGTAGCTTACAAACCTTGGAAGTGATTTGACTTAAAAGGTGTGTGGGCCTGCTGGATGTGTGCCAGTGCTTTGTAAAGCTACATCCGTAATTAGGATTTTAACTGGAATATTTCATGTGCTGAAAAAGTGTGGTCAGATGATCTGAAGAGTGGAGTAACTGAATTTACTCCATTTTCCAAACCGCTTGTCCTACACAGGGTCGTGTGGGAGCCTGGAGCCTATCCCATGGGACTCGGGGCACAAGGCAGGGGAAACCCTGGACAGGGTGCCAACCCATCACAGGGCACAATCGTACACACAGTCACACACGCATTCACACACTATAGACAGTTTAGAGATGTTAATCAGCCTACAGCGCATTTCTTTGGACTAGGGGATGAAACCGGAATAAAAAGAGGAAATCCCCAAAGCACGGGGAGAACATGCAAACTCTGCACACGCAGGACGGAGGTGGGATTCAAACCCCCAATCAGCTGAGTTAGCCTATCGTGGTCACTGAAAACTAAGCATGGATTTGATGGATAATATTACTTTTCTTAGAATGATACATAAAGAAAGACATACTGGAGTATGTGGGGTTAGTGGGGTTGCAGCATGTATATACCATTAGCCTGCATAACCATAAGCACATTCTCAAAGTGAACAGACTTTTTTTTTTTTTTTACCCATTCTTGAGAAATAATTAACCGGAGGTAATGTATTAAGTATGGCTTTCCACAATCAATTAAGTTGTGGGCTCAAGTTACACAATTTGTGGCCACGGATATCATAATAATTCGCAGCCATGAGATTCTCAAAATATTAAATTGTGGCTGTGGTATACTGACTCATGGAAAGGCCTTAAAAATATAACAACAAAAAAAAACTTTTTCACTTTCCTTTTGATAAATAAAAAAAAAATTAAAAAATTTTTTTTTTTTTTTTAATAAAAAAAACCTGTTAAGCCTAGGGTTTTTTTTAGCAAATTCAAACCCAGATTCATACGATACCAGTCATGGAACACAAAAATGTACCCAGTGTGGAAGAAAGGAGACCCATTTTACAGGAGCAGCTGGACAGGTGCCCTGTTTTTTTGTTTGTTTGTTTAAATAAATGTTCTAACATTCATTTATCTTCTGCATGAGCACATAGGTCTACTAACTTATTTTGCTTGTAAAGTGAGTTGTTTTCATGCCCACAGGTGGAGAGGTGAAATTTGATGTCCGTAACGATGCACCAACTCTCACTGGTGCTAAAGTCACCTTCACTATTGACATAATCTTCCCAGACAACCAGCTGGCACTGCCTAATGGAGAAGTTGTTTGGGGGGAAAACTGCTTTGTAAATGGTACGTCTAAAAGCGCAGAGCCATTAATACATGTGTGATGTGTCATGGAGCAATGCAAGAACTTAGAGCACAGTTTCTATTTCCATTCACAATGGATCTGTCCATTGAAACTTTACTTTAGAAATGCTTGTTTGATCAATAACAACACAATTTTACTTTATAATACTTGATCATAAGAACAGCATTGACAGAAATCTTCCAAAATGGAACTGTACATTGAGGTACAACATGTGATGGTAGATTAAAATAAGATAAGGAATGGAACACTTATGTTTTTTTTTTTAACACTGAGGTTACAGGAAAATTAGCAATGGAGTGGTGTGGCCAAAGAGAAGTGGAGTTACCATTACCACCCCAAAGTTGATAATTTTCCAATACCAGCAAGTCCCAAAATGTTTTACTGCTCTTATACAAGACCATTTGCCCCAATTACAATTTAAACATATTTAAATAAAAACAAGTTTTTGAATTCATTTATAGTTTCATATAAACAAGTAGGCAAATTCAATATCTGTTGTCAACACAGTATAGCAGCTATAAACAATTGTTCCCAACAACTAGTCTCTCTTGAATTTAATAAGACAAAAGAAAACTGAAAGTTACAGTTTTACCTCTGATCTTACAAAGTGCTGACACTGGAGACTCCTTACAAAAGATTTACTTCCCATTCAAACTACCAGAAACAAGAACAGAGAGGAGATTAGTGTCAATACTCAGTAATGTTCAGGTCTTTAATGGTCTCTTGAAAAATCTGAGAACGAAAATCCGTAGAATGAATCAAGCTTTGTTCCTCCCTTATGGGTCAACACTTCCAGATCCAAACAGTATCCACTAGCCTACTTTTCTTGAACTTTTCTGACAAAACAATTCACATTCTAATATTTCAAGGTACCCAACGTTATGAAGGTGAGCCCGTCTATCCTCAGGAATCCATTGATGAGCAGGATGCTGTTTTTCCTGATGGCACTCCGCTTAACAAGCATGGAGACCAAAAATCACTTTATGTGTATGTGTGGAAAACCTGCGGTAAGTTCAGTGCTGAAATTCTGATATTTTAACACTGTCATTCTGTCCCCTGCGCATCAATGGAAGTGGCACTGATTATAGTCATCTTGATACGATTGGAAATACTGTACTCTATTGATACAGTACTGTTATAGAAAATTAATCATCAACTTCTGACCAATCAGAATCAAGCATTCATTTAAAAACCCATAAAGATCAATATGTCCTATTTGTAACTTTACCTTCCATCTTTTTTCTCATAGGAAGGTACTGGCAGGTATGTGATGGTCCGTCATCCTCTCTGTCCATCCGCACTGAAGACATCCCTCTCGGCTCCTATGTAATGGATGTGGTTATTTATCACTACAGAAAGAGAGACAAATTCATCCCAATTGGCTATTCTTCCACACAGTTTTGTATCACTGGTGAGAATCTATCCATTCATCCATCCATTCTTCCATCCATCTAATATTCCAGCCATCCAACCATCTGTCTGTCTGGTTAAAAAATCAATTTCATTAAAAAAATTCTTTCCACTTCTTCTTTAGACCAGATTCCATTTGCTGTCACTCTCACACAAGTGAATGATAAAGATGAAGGGGACCAGACATTTATCCAAAACCGTGCCATTGCCTTCGCCATTGCTGTCCATGACCCCAGTACCTTCCTGGCCGACTCTGACATCACCTTTAACTGGGATTTTGGGGATGGCAGTGGCACTGTGATTTCAAGAGAACTCACTGTCACCCACACCTACACCAAGACTGGCTTCTTTAAACCCCATGTTGTCGTCCAGGCTGCCATTCCAAAGCCGTCCTGTTCCACTCCCCCAAATACACCTCCAGTCACTAACCCCACTGCAGATACCTTTATCTCTGAGGAGCACGCAGGGCCTCTTCAGCTACTCTCAACTGGTATGGTCAATATTATAGTGTTTGCACCAGACTAGGCCCAAAAATGCAAAAACTCAATTCCACTTTCATGTTACACACAGAAAGTGCATCTAAGGACACTGCAGATTCGATAGAATATTCCGGTTCATCCAGTCCTGACACGAAAACAGCTCCCCAGCTGGACACAAATGGAGGTTTGTTGGTTTTGCTTATGTTATTTGTCCATTTTAAGATATATAGTGTCCTAAGCAAATAATAATAACAATAATCATGGGCATAACCACGCACTCTTTTGGGGGGTCGTGTCCCCCCCAATGTTGAGGAATGGGGGGGGGTCTAGCGCTTGGACCCCCCCAATGTCCATACCATGGTTACGCCCTTGACAATAATAACATAATAATAACAATATACTGAAAATCATGATTTGTATGATTATACATACTATTCCATCGCTAAATGTTCCCAGTGATAGAGAACCAAGATACTACTGTAATGAAAACGCATCAGAAACCAAATTCTGAGCAGGACTGTGTGGTCTACCGCTATGGCTCCTTCTCCACACGGATCACAGTTGCTGGTGAGTTCTTCAGCTAAGCAACCATCTGGTTAGCTACATTAGTAAACACTTATATACTTAGCAAAAAAAGAAACGTCGTCTCACATTCAACTGCTTTTATTTCCAGCAAATTATTTTTTTTTTAAACATGTATAAATATTTACTCTGTGACATAACCAGGTATTGATATATTCACTTGATTTCACAGAGGGCATTGAGGATGTGCAGATTTTCCATGCGGCCGGTGCTCTTCTTGAACAAAACACTGTGGATTTCATCATTTCCTGCCAGGGCAGGTATTCGCTAGTGATGCTGTTTCTGCAACACTAAAATACCACACAGAAGGCAAACCTTGTGCCTCAGTTATTTTCTTGTTCCCTTTCAGTTTACCTACAGACATATGCACTGTGATATCCGACTGCCTTTCTCCAGGCAAGACCATCTGCACTGCTGTAAGCGCTTTACCAGAGTGTCAGCTCGTTCTCCGACACGTGTTCAATGACTCTGGCATCTTTTGTATTAACGTGTCAATGAGTAACGACGTCAGCCTTGCAGACACTAGTGCCAGAGTAATTGTAATCATTGGTGAGTAATAATATATCTGGTTCACTGTATATGTGAAAGCAGACAATTTTCATAGTAATACTTTTTTTCTTCTTCAGTCAATAAGAACATTCATATATGACATAGGTAATGTTTCACAAACCAGTCCTTGGGGCCCTACTTGGGTGTTTCCAATGTGGACCATCTGGGTGCTTTGTGTGTTGGGAAAAGGGGGAAAACCCTGATAAATTCATTAAGATACACTGAAGCTATGCACTTTTATTACCTTACATTTTTTGGTGGGGGTTTCAGGTTCCAGGCTCATCATTGCAGGAATTGTGGCTATGGTGCTGGGTATCCTGACTGTTGCATTAGCAATAGGGACCTTTGCCTACAAGTAAGTCACTGTGGCATTTTCTTCTTAATTTATTCAAGCAACTCATTCATTCTTTGCATCGTAGGCCTTTGAATTACTATGAACAAATATGAAATGGCTTATATAAAAGACTGATTCCTGCCAACAGTCATATAATGAAGTATATACAGTATTAAGGCATTTGTGATAAATATTGTTGTCATACAGTCATCCTTCCATTTTTTCCTCTTCTCACTTCATACACATGCTGGAGCACATGAACGCTATATGTATGCATCTGAGTAACAGCTTATACCTGCAAGTAACCTGTCCTACAAAACTGGCAATAGTTTATGAAGGTGACTCTCACCATCTCTGGTGTTTGTGCATTTGTTTTTTTGCAACATGACCGTTAGTCAATACATTGCTTCCTTTACACACTCCTTTGAATCAGGCCTTTTAAGCCACTTAAATTACAAAATAGTATTGTGTGCTTGAAATGTACAGTATGTAGTATTTGTTTAAGGGCTATAAACATTTAAGTTATTCACAGTTGCTACTGGTAAAGAGTCAAAACAACCAGACTTCTGTTATTCTTGACTACCTTGAACTGTCAGATAGACCTTAGTGGTCCTTCACTCTACATTTTAAATAAAATGGTCAAACACATTCTGCAGATGGGCTGACAAAAATAAATTATTATACCAAAGCTCCACTTTAACTGGTAATGAAATAATGATAATGGACATCAATTCCATTTCCTCCCTCAGGCGTCTAAAGCTCTACCAGCCTCTGTCTGAGATCTCAGCAACTGGAATGACATGTTCGATGCCTTCTCACCTCTGGAGCTTAATAAAGGGACGGGCAGCACCGAAACATTCAGTCCTTTTTCACAGGGCAGGGTGAACAAGCATCTACAGCAACAGCAAATACAGTTCAACCACTGAGCAAATTCCAATTCTACAGACCTTTTTCTTTTTTTGTAGGTGTGTTTGATTTTGCTTTTCACACAAAGAGCCAAACAAAGTGTTGTAATAGTTTAAGACTTTCATTCTTACTCTTCTAACAAATGACACTATTGTATCTGGGTGGCTACGATGCAAGCAGTCTTAGTCTTCAGTTTTGTTTTTATGTTTTTTAAATGCAATTTAATGAACTATTCCAAAAACGCCAATCAGTTTCAGTATTAATACTTGGGTACTTTGAACATTGACATTTTTTATAATACACAGATGGCCAGAAGAGGGTGCTCAATACAGCATATTGTAGTAGTCTCTTCATTATACATGCAAGTTCTCCATTTTGTATTTCCCAGGAACCAGTATTAATACCAACCAGCTTTAAAACTACTCTGGAAGTGTGCATGACTTCTAATGAAATTACATTATCGAACAAGAAGAAACAACAAACAAAAACACTCATAACTTTATTCAGTCACATTGAAAAATTGTCTTGCGAATGCCACAGACAATTATACTGGCCAAGACAATAACAATTACACAAGTACACATTCAGAAGTAGAGTTTACACTTGATACTTAAGGAATATCATGTGTACATACTGGCTACCTGTTTTAATTTCCATTTCTGTTCCCACACTCTAGTACTCCTCTCCCTCTTCTTCTCCCTCACCTTCAATAGAGTCTACACCAACTTCTTCATAATCCTTCTCCAGGGCAGCCATGTCCTCTCTGGCCTCAGAGAACTCACCCTCTTCCATACCCTCACCAACATACCAGTGCACAAAGGCGCGCTTGGCATACATCAGATCGAACTTGTGATCGAGACGAGCCCAGGCCTCAGCAATAGCTGTGGTGTTACTCAGCATGCACACAGCCCTCTGCACCTTGGCCAGGTCTCCACCTGGAACCACAGTGGGAGGCTGGTAGTTGATGCCCACCTTGAACCCAGTGGGACACCAGTCCACAAACTGGATGGTGCGCTTGGTCTTGATGGTGGCGATAGCAGCATTCACATCTTTAGGCACCACGTCACCACGGTACAGCAGGCAGCAGGCCATGTACTTGCCATGACGCGGGTCACATTTCACCATCTGATTGGCCGGCTCAAAGCAGGCATTTGTGATTTCAGCCACAGAGAGCTGCTCGTGGTAAGCTTTCTCTGCAGAGATCACTGGAGCATAGGTGGCCAGTGGGAAATGAATACGAGGGTAGGGCACCAAGTTGGTCTGGAATTCAGTAAGGTCGACATTGAGGGCCCCATCGAAACGGAGAGAGGCCGTGATGGAGGACACGATCTGACTAATAAGCCTATTCAGGTTAGTGTATGTAGGGCGCTCAATATCGAGGTTCCTACGGCAAATGTCATAGATGGCTTCATTGTCCACCATGAAAGCACAGTCAGAGTGCTCTAGGGTGGTGTGGGTGGTCAGGATGGAGTTGTAGGGCTCCACCACAGCAGTAGACACCTGAGGAGCTGGGTAGATGGAGAACTCCAGCTTGGACTTCTTACCGTAGTCAACAGACAGGCGTTCCATCAGCAGGGAGGTGAAACCAGAACCGGTTCCACCACCAAAACTGTGGAACACCAGGAAACCCTGGAGACCTGTGCACTGGTCAGCCTATAAAGAGAATCATATAATAAATGTATTCATATTATTCTGTTATAATTGTAATTAACAGTAGACAGTTTGCTGATACTCACCAGTTTGCGGATCCTGTCCAGCACCAGATCAATAATTTCCTTGCCGATGGTGTAGTGACCGCGAGCGTAGTTATTGGCAGCATCCTCTTTTCCTGTGATGAGCTGCTCAGGGTGGAACAGCTGGCGGTATGTTCCAGTGCGGACCTCATCTATAGGAAAAAGCATACTATTTATTGATGAAACTGAACAGTCACATAAACATAAGATTAATAAATTTAAAAGGGAAAATTCCTAGCAGTATAATCTCAATCCTACCTATGACCGTGGGCTCCAGATCCACAAAAACAGCCCTGGGGACGTGCTTTCCAGCCCCAGTCTCACTGAAGAACGTGTTGAAGGAATCATCTCCACCTCCGATGGTCTTGTCGCTGGGCATCTGTCCGTCCGGCTGGATGCCATGTTCAAGACAGTACAGTTCCCAGCACGCATTGCCAATCTGAACACCAGCCTGACCAACGTGGATAGAGATGCACTCACGCTGTGGGAGGAAAAATATAAAGTATATAGTATAATTATTTTTTTAAACAGAGTGCACAGTCATACAAAAAAAATCATGTTAAGGCATATATGAATTGTTTTGTGATAAAGTTAAACATTTCTAGTCTTGGGCAATCCTTTGGTCACATTTGAGAGGTTTGGTCTCAAACGTGACCAAAGGATTGGTCATGTTTGAGACCAAAATGCTAATGTAAGCAACTAGACAACTGCAGGGCTGCATAACAAAGCCAGCAGTCAGCAAAGCTCGCTCTATTCATGGGAGTGAGAAAGCAGAAAGAGAGCCATGAAAGTGCCCCACCCAATCTACCACAGACTGGCAAACCACACCAAGAAAGAGAGCTTAAATGTGTACACAGTTTTAAACAAAACAATAAAAACCTGAGCTTTTAATGTTGATTTTTAAAGGATAACAGAGATAAATATAGTCATACAGACGAAATGTCTTTCCAGAATATTCCACACCACTGAGCACAATCACTACAGCCAGCTTCAAAGTGAATGCAATTTTATATCCCCCAAGGACATAAGCAGTTGTCAAATGCATCAGGAATGGGAAATGCTCAGCCATGCCAGATATAAGATCCAGCAAACAGCTGCTGGAGTCTCCACCCAGAATCTTTCAGTGAATGGAGGCAGGGAGGATGGTGGCGCATTTCATGAATATTCTCTCCTCCTTCTCAATGCTAACAATGAACCCTTGATCACTCCACTGGCCATCCTGGGGAGAGCCATTCAGCCAAGGTTCTACTATTATCATGATAAAAGAAAAAGTATGGATGGGATACAGACAAGCGACTTTCATATAACAGAAGCCAGAATTAAAAACTTGGGTTGCAAATGAATATGTATTGCTCTAAATAGACCTATGAGGATAAAAGCATCAGAAAGGATGATGGTATGGTTGATGGAGGGGAGAAAAAGGCTGTTCGATAAAGCAATCTTTCAGGATATGGATTTATTCACAATATATAGAAGAATGGTTTACGTACAATAATATTAACACGTGTTATTTATTTATTTATTTATTTTACAATTTATGCATAAAGTCTGATATGACGTCATTTCATCTCTGCCTTAGAGACCAGAATGAATGGATGGATGAAATGGAGCCGCACCTTGGATTCATTTACCTTAAAGGTTAACCTTTCCAATGAATAAAATCATGTTTTTTTTTAAGTAATAATAATAATAATAATAATTATTATTATTATAAAAATAATTATAATAATAAACAGTGGTGCTACACTGTGTCAGTTTAAACGGGCGCGCCTGAAAGAAATATCTAATGCCAATTTTTTTTCTTAGACTAAATAAATGTAAACGCACTATACAGTGTGGACAGACAACAGTGCAAACGCAACGAGTTCCTTCACAGACATCCAATAAACGACTGTGCTCACCATTTTTCTGAAGAAAGCGGACGCAGGAACGACAGGGAAATCAGACGAGGATGAAGGAAAGCTGAATGTTGACAGTATTGGAAGGAGAGGAGTGGGCGGGGCATACGATTTATAACGCCAGGTGGCGACATAAGCAGCCAATCAGAGCACTCTTAAGCTGTTCATTAGTCCAACGTGTGAGGAAAAGTGATTCTTAGCTAAATTGCAAATAGCTTTCTATGTGACGTTTCTGAACCACTTAGACAGATTTAAACACTCGAGTTCATAATGTGCATGAAACAAAAACTATTTTAACTAAGACAATTACACTGTATGCCCAAAAGTTTGTGGAGTCCTCACCATCACATCCATAAGTGGATCTTCCTCTAAACTGTTGCTACAAAGTTTAATCCTCACAACTGTCTTTAATGTCTTTGTATGCTGTAGTATTACAGTTTGCCTTCACTGGAACTACAGAGCTCAAACCTGTTCCAGCATGACAATGCCCCTGTGCACAAAGCAAACCCCATGAAGACATGGTTTATCATGGTTGGAGTTGAAGAACTTGTATGGCCTGAACAACCCCTGACCTCAACCCTACCGAAGACCATTCGGATGAACTGGAACGCCGACTGTGCTCCAGTCCTTCTCGCCCGACATCAGTGCCTGACCTGACTAACGCTCTTGTGTCTGAATGAACACAAATCTCCACAGCCACTCTACAAAATCTAGTTGAAAGCCTTCCCAGAAGAGTGGAGGTTATTATAACGGTGAAGGGAGACTAAATCTGGAATTTGAATAAGAACATATGAGTGTTATGGTCAGGTGTCCACAAACGTTTGGCCATATAATGTAAGTTGGCCATGTAAGTTGAGTTTGTATTCACAAATGTTCCTTAATTATCACAAGTAAACGATATATGTTAAAATATGACTGATAATTTTTTTTAACTATCAATCCAAAAGGTTGTCTTTCTCTTTTTTTCTGTCTCTTGTTAATAAGTTAATAAGATAAAAAAAAAAAAAAAAAAAAACAGACCGTGTCATGTTATTAAGAAACCTGATTAAGAAACCTCATTAAGAATTGATTAAGAAACCTCATTAATGACTTAAAGTCATATAACCCACTGTAAAGTGTTCATCTATGTGTCAGCTAGAATGCACACCTTTTATATTTTTGATATTTATTAAAATAAACTATTAGATCACATATAAATTTGACATGTATTTTATTACTGAGAAGGCCCATACGCAAAATATATAATAATTTAACGCTGTAAATCATTCCCTTCAAATGCTATTGAAGTTAGAAACGTGAATAACAATGTCGTGTGTAATAATTAATTTCCGCATATCTGTGAATATCGAACGTCACACCAAGTTTATTCCAGTAAATGATACACGTTGACTTATATAGCGCTTTTATCCAAAGCGCTTTACACTGTGTCTCAATCACTCACACACCAATGGTAAGGCGCTAGCTTGGCATCGGGAGCAACTTGGGGTTCAGTGTCTTGCCCAAGGACACTTCGGCATGTGGAGTCACCCGGGCCGGGAATCGAACCGCCAACCCTACGATTAGTGGACAACCCTCTCTACCAACTGCGCCACATACCAGCCCTGCAATGTTACACCCTTTTACACCTAATCGTCTCTGACCTAAACTGTTTCCTCTTTTAATTCAGTACAGAAACATTAATGTGACATAATACTGAATCTGATCAAACAGAAAATACGAGTCTATCAGTATATTAAGTAAGATGTACATATAAACGTATATTAAATCGGCTGTGTCAGTGTTTGAGATGGTAACTGGGTGTGGGCGGAAACTTTTCCTCTCGGACCCTTTTCATCCAATAGTAAGCGGCCATTGTTTCCAGCGCGACCAATAGGAATGCAGGAGGCGCTGTCGCCAGGGCAACGCGTCAATAAAACTGGAAGTCATTCTTCCTACATCGACCCGATCGATATTTGTCGAGCTGTAAGATTTCTCGGCGGAGACACTATCAAACCCTTTAGGAACAATGGTGAGCACTTTTCCCCTGTTTTATTTGAAATAGAAATATATAATATTGGATTGCATAAACTATTATTGAAATTATTTTTATTATTTTAAAAATATAAATTTATATATATATATATATATATATATATATATATATATATATATATATATATATATATATATATATATATATTTCTTTATATATATAAATAAATCAATAATAGCCCATTAGTTGAATCACAGGTCGCCGTGTAGTCAGCACAGGCTCCCAAGAGATACGGATGTCACCAGTAAAATGATCACGAGATCACAATTTCCGGGTGACAACAGACTGCTGCATAAGTACAGATCATTTCTCAGCATTTGAATAGATTTTTGAGCACATCTGGATAATATCGTTGCTATCTGTACTTAGGAATTATTCATTTTGTTCATTCATATTCAGTAAGACTCAGTCCTGGTCAGGGGTGAGGTGGATCTACAAGACTGGGTGTGCGTGGGACACCAGTCCATCGCAGGGCATATTTAGGATCACTATCTAATACAGAAACGCTTCCTTTTTCTTAACTGTGTTCTGTCCTCCCACAGCGCGAGTGCATCTCTATCCACGTTGGTCAGGCTGGTGTTCAGATTGGCAATGCGTGCTGGGAACTCTACTGTCTTGAACACGGCATCCAGCCGGACGGACAGATGCCCAGCGACAAGACCATCGGAGGTGGAGATGATTCCTTCAACACCTTCTTCAGTGAGACCGGGGCTGGAAAGCACGTCCCCAGGGCTGTTTTTGTGGATCTGGAGCCCACGGTCATAGGTAGGATTGAGATCTTATGGTGCATGATTTTGCCTGTTAATGAAATAAAGCTAATTGGTCTGTGGTGGTCTGGTTCATAATCTAATTTATATGGACTTTTCCTTTAGATGAGGTCCGCACTGGAACATACCGCCAGCTGTTCCACCCTGAGCAGCTCATCACAGGAAAAGAGGATGCTGCCAATAACTACGCTCGCGGTCACTACACCATCGGCAAGGAAATTATTGATCTGGTTTTGGACAGGATGCGCAAACTGGTGAGTATCAGCAAACTATCTACTGTTAATTACAATTATAACAGAATAATATGAATACATTTATTATATGATTCTCTTTATAGGCTGACCAGTGCACAGGTCTCCAGGGTTTCCTAGTGTTCCACAGCTACGGTGGTGGAACCGGTTCTGGTTTCACCTCCCTGCTGATGGAACGCCTGTCTGTTGACTACGGTAAGAAGTCCAAGCTGGAGTTCTCCATCTACCCAGCTCCCCAGGTGTCTACTGCTGTGGTGGAGCCCTACAACTCCATCTTGACCACCCACTCCACCCTAGAGCACTCCGACTGTGCATTCATGGTGGACAACGAAGCCATGTATGACATTTGCCGTAGAAACCTCGATATTGAGCGCCCTACATACACTAACCTGAATAGGCTGATTGGTCAGATCGTGTCCTCCATCACAGCCTCTCTCCGTTTCGATGGGGCCCTCAATGTCGACCTTACTGAATTCCAGACCAACTTGGTGCCCTACCCTCGTATTCATTTCCCACTGGCCACCTATGCTCCAGTGATCTCTGCAGAGAAAGCTTACCACGAGCAGCTCTCTGTGGCTGAAATCACAAATGCCTGCTTTGAGCCGGCCAATCAGATGGTGAAATGTGACCCACGTCACGGCAAGTACATGGCCTGCTGCCTGCTGTACCGTGGTGACGTGGTGCCTAAAGATGTGAATGCTGCTATCGCCACCATCAAGACCAAGCGCACCATCCAGTTTGTGGACTGGTGTCCCACTGGGTTCAAGGTGGGCATCAACTACCAGCCTCCCACTGTGGTTCCAGGTGGAGACCTGGCCAAGGTGCAGAGGGCTGTGTGCATGCTGAGCAACACCACAGCTATTGCTGAGGCCTGGGCTCGTCTCGATCACAAGTTCGATCTGATGTACGCCAAGCGTGCCTTTGTGCACTGGTATGTTGGTGAGGGTATGGAAGAGGGCGAGTTCTCTGAGGCCAGAGAGGACATGGCTGCCCTGGAGAAAGATTATGAAGAAGTTGGTGTAGACTCTATTGAAGGTGAGGGAGAAGAAGAGGGAGAGGAGTATTAAAATACTCGAAGGAAATCATTGTCTGGTATAAGATGAGATTAACCTTTTACAACAAACAAAACAACGTTATACAGAAACATAAAGAAATGGACTCAAAGCGGGGTACACCCTGGATAGGGTGCCAATCCATTGCAGGGCACACAATCACACACACACTCACATACCCATGCATACACTACAGACACTTTAGATACGCCAATCAACCCACCATGCATATCTTTGGACTGGGGGAGGAAACCGGAGTACCCAGAGGAAACCCCCGCTGCACGGGGAGAACATGCACATGAAAGAAATAACGCTCCTTTCAAGTTCCCACATTTGGTTGTCTTTTAATTGTATTAAATTGGAATTAATAATAAATTATAAATTATATATATATAAAAAAGAATATATATTTTCTAAAGCAAAACATTTTTCCATAAGCAAATAGATACTTTACACATTAGTGAAAAAAAGTCTAAAGCTAACCATCCAGGCTTTACAACATGATTATATTATGTAAATAATTTGGTATAAGTAAAAGGCTCCTGTTGATATACTGTATGTCTCACAAATTCTTGAATATTTCAAACACAAATGGTGGATTTTGTAGTCAGTTGGGTAAACAACTTCACAGTAACATGATTTGTTTTAAGATCATTTTTACTCAGATATTGTATGCATAATAGGAAGGAATTGAGCCTGAAACATACTGTGGTCTGAAAAATAAATGACAGTGACATGACGGTATCATGTCTAGATGACATGATAGCCATTTTGGAGTCCAGTGTTTGCAGTCTCCACTACTTCTATGTTGGATTTCTCCTTAATATGACACGGAAAGGTGATGGAAAATGGTGAGTTAGAAAACACTCCTGCTCTTTTGTTTTTAGGAGCAAACAGTGAAAACGGAATAGTATTCCTTATGTTTAGGATTGTTCAGGGTTTTTTCTCTCCAATCAAATACCAAGTTCACGTTATTGTCATTCCAACCATATAGAGCTGGTACAGTACACAGTGAAACGAAACAACGTTCCTCCAGGACCGCGGAGCTACATAAAACACTAACCATGAGACGACACAGAACTAAATAAGATCACATTTTTACATAAAGTGCACATGAAGACGTGTGCTAATAACACATGACAGTACAGTACTACTAAAACAGGACAGTAGGCACAGTAAGTGACAGTGTAGCACCGAACAGTACACAGTTTTAGTGTGGAAGTGTCCGATATAACAGGTAGTGCCAAAGAGGAACAATATCATTTAAAAATGGTATAAATATAAACAACATGCTGTGACTTAGCATTCACCGGATTAGTTTATAGCAAATATGTTATAATATAGCAGTTATTGTTGTAGCAATGGTGGCAAGAAGTTAAATACTATATGTATATATATATATATATATATATATATATATATATATATATATATATATATATATATATATATAATTTTTATAAATATAGTAGCACTGTAAATTTGTTAACAATAGCAGTGACCCCAGTGACAACCTCTAACCGGAATAATGAAAATACATCAACCAACAAATTAGGAGCAGAATTGCTAATCA
Source organism: Ameiurus melas (assembly GCA_012411365.1). NCBI lineage: Eukaryota > Metazoa > Chordata > Actinopteri > Siluriformes > Ictaluridae > Ameiurus > Ameiurus melas. Next base: position 23,429,227 of record CM022768.1, on the reverse strand, counting down.
CACCACTAATATTTCATTTTAAACCAAGGTTTTTTTTGGGTGGATTTTTCCTTTAAAACTATTTGAACCTGCATACTACTTGTCATATATCAAGGAAATGCTGGACTTCAGTTCCCATCAGCCACTGCACTGCACTACATGTCACATGACCACCTGCATCTGATTCACGTTTGTTAATGAGCACCCTTGTGTATATATAGCCATTGTCTGCACTGTTTCCCTGTCTTTCGTTTGTCCTAGACTACCGTGTTCCATGTCACCGTGTTTGTTTCTTGCCACAGTATTTCTGCCAAGTTGTCCTAATATCTTTGTTTTGTTGTTTGTTTATTTAAATAAACGTAATCTGCAATTGCTTCCGAACCATACCTTGATACATGACAGAACGAAAGACCTACAATCGGAAGCAGCAGATCGCCAGGATGGAGAACTGGGGCGTCAGGATGCCACCGATGATCGTGGAATACTTTGCTATGTTACGCCAACAGGCAGAGGATTACCAAGCTGCGTTACGAAAGCAGAAGGTCGCCAGGAATTATCTGGGCTTCAACTTACCTCCTATGTTCACATAAAACTACGCCACATCACACCAACAGGAGGAGGAGTCCGGGTACAAGGGGAGTCTGTGGTCGGGGCTAGTACCATCTCCCACCCTCCTTCCCCTATAATGGATCTAGTTCGTCAAACAGAGTCAGCGGAGAACAAAAGTCAGCCTCCCTGCTTGTCTGAGGATGCCGCTCGGTCACTTGGGCTGGCTGAAGATGTTGCTCCGTGTCCTGACATTCCCAAGTACTCCCCTCTGTTCAATAACCTCGCACTGCTCAGCTGAGGTCGTTGCTCTGCCTTCATGTTCAGCTGGGGACGTCTCTCTGCCTTCATGTTCTGCTGGGGACGTCGCTCCGCCTTCATGTTCTGCTGGGGACGTCTCTCTGCCTTCATGTTCAGCTTGGGACGGCACTCTGCCTTCATATTCAGTTGGGGACGTCGCTCTGCCTTCATGTTCAGCTGGGGACGTTGCTCTGCCTTCATGTTCAGCTGAGGTCGTCACTCTGTTTGCCTGAACCGCTGAGGTCTCCGTCGCTCTGCACCGGCACATCTGCGGCTGGCCTTCACCTCTGTGTTGCCTGCACCGCTGAAACGCTGTTTGCGTGCACTTTACCTGCGGCGGAGGTCCGGCTCCCCTCTGCTTCGCCTGCGGCTAGGTTGCTCTCCGCCCTACCTGCCCGCTAAGGACTGGTTAGTGCTGCTCCATTTCCGCTCCTGCCGTCCGGTTGAGGTTGCCTCTGCCTGCCTGCTGCTCTGGCGTGACGGTGGTCAGCGCCGGCTCGTCTGTGGTCGTCTCTGCCAACCCTGCTACACAAAGAACATCGGTCTGCCTCCATGTTCCGCTGAAGACGTCATTCCTCTTCTTTGCTGCGCGCCGTATGTCACTCCCCCTTCCTGCTCCACAGAGTACATCGTTCCCTCCTCATGCTCCGCGGAGTGCATCGTTCCTCCTTGGCCTCACGGAGAACCTCGCTACTCTCCCTGGCCTCGCGGAGAACCTTGCTCCCCTCTATGGCCTCGCGGAAATCTTGGAGCTTCCTTTGGGCCTCGCGGAAAATTTGTTGTCCGCTGTCTTGCCCGGCCGAGGACATCAGTCTGCTTTCCTGCCCCGCCCAGGATGTCGCTCTGCTTTCCTGCCCCACCCAGGACGTCCCTCTGCCTCCCTGCTCCGCTGTGGATGCCGCTCAGCCTCCTAGTTTGGCTGGGGACCTTTGCCCAGGGGGCCAGGACCACCAGATGGACGGTGTGCCCCCAAGCGCCCTTGCATACTACTTGTCATATATCAAGGAAATGCTGGACTTCAGTTCCCATCAGCCACTGCACTGCACTACATGTCACATGACCACCTGCACTTGATTCACGTTTGTTAATGAGCACCCTTGTGTATATATAGCCATTGTCTTCACTGTTTCCCTGTCTTTCGTTTGTCCTAGACTACCGTGTTCCATGTCACCGTTTTGTTTCTTGCCACAGTATTTCTGCCAAGTTGTTTTAGTGTCTTTGTTTTGTTGTTTGTTTATTTAAATAAACATCGTTATCTGTGATTGCTTCTGAACCCATCCTTGAAACGTGACACTACTGTACTACGTAGGCTACTGTGTCTATAATATGTTGCAAGGTTGCATGCCATTTCAGACTATGCATGATTATAATAACGCACATATAAGCGACAGTTATCTTACCATTTTTCTGAAGAAAGCAGATGCAGGAACGACAGGAAAATCACACGAGACTGAAGGAAGGCTGAATGCTGAAAGTATTGGAAGAAGCAGAGTGGACGGGGCATACGATTTATGACCTCAGGTCATGACATAAGCAACCAATCAGAGTACTCAGTCCAACGTGTGAGGGAAAAGTGATTCTTAACTAAATTTCAAATAGCTTTCTATGTGACATTCCTGAACCACTTAGACAGATTTAAACAGTTGAGTACAAAATGGCATTGAAACAAAAACTATTTTAACTAAGACAATTACACTGTATGCCCTAAAGTTTGAGGAGTCCTCACCATCACATCCATATGTGGATCTTCCTCTAAACTGTTGCTACAAAGTTTGAACCTCACAACTGTCTTTAATGTCTTTGTATGCTGTAGTATTACAGTTTGCCTTCACTGGAACTACAGAGCTCAAACCTGTTCCAGCATGACAATGCCCCTGTGCACAAAGCAAACCCCATGAAGACATGGTTTATCATGGTTGGAGTTGAAGAACTTGTATGGCCTGAACAACCCCTGACCTCAACCCTACCGAAGACCTTTCGGATGAACTGGAACGCCGACTGTGCCCCAGTCCATCTCGCCCGACATCAGTGCCTGACCTGACTAACGCTCTTGTGTCTGAATGAACACAAATCTCCACAGCCACTCTACAAAATCTAGTTGAAAGCCTTCCCAGAAGAGTGGAGGTTATTATAACGGTGAAGGGAGACTAAATCTAGAATTTGTACAAGCACATATGAGTGTTATGGTCAGGTGTCCACACATTTTTGGCCATATAGTGTAAGTTGTGTTTGTATTCACAAAGTAACAAGTAAACGATATATGTTAAAATATGAATCAAAGCCATGGTGATGTGATCTGTTACCATCATGAAGTGGTTTATTTTTCTATAACAGCACACCCTGAAATATTTTGTTCCTCTCATACCAGAGTAATTTGCCAACAATTAAATTATTTAACATTTATTATTGAAAGATGTGCTTTTTAGCCATTTATAGAACGTTACATTATAATCCCCATTTTTTTCTGTCTCTTGAGGTTAGTAAGACAAAAAAAACCCCAAAAAACGGGGCATGTCATTTTATTAATAAATCAGAAAGCTCAAAGTGATCAGACCTAAAGACTCTCTTGTGTTGGAAAATTTACTGACTGTTAAAAAGCTGACACTGGAGGTTCAGTTTATAAGTGTTATTATATATATATATATATATATATATATATATATATATATATATATATATATATCCTTACTTAAAACCCCTACCATATCAGTGATTATTATTATTATTAGTTATTATTAGATTGTGTACATCAGTGGTCATCAACCCTCTTCCTTGAGATCTACCTTCCTGCAGGTTTCATCTCCAACCAAAATTTTAAGGCAATGATTAGATGGTCAGGTGGGCACGATTATGGTTTGAGCTAACGTCATGAAGGTAGATCTCCATGAACAGGGTTGGTGACCATTGATGTAGATTGTCTGCAAAGACCCTGAGTAAGTGGTTACTTTAAAAATTATAATATATTAGAAGTGCATTAATATAAACCTGTGATTTTGACTTGTAGCTAAAACTATGATCAGTGCTACTGTTATGGAAAATTAATTAACCTCTTTGACCAGTCAGATTAAAAAACACAAACAAACAAATAGTGTGGTAATATAATAGATTAAATTCCATTATTCTAGGCTTTTTAAAAAAAATATTGTTCACATTCTTTTCAAATATCTACTGTAATCAGTCATCAGTAATCATACACTTCCTTCTTTAGATCAGGTCCGGCTGGACCTGAGACGTTTTTGTTTTCATTTTTGTTTTCATGTTACCATTTTTCTATTGATTGTGAAATGCTATGTTCTTGTACGATGCATCCACCTTCATTTGTAATTCATTTTATCTTATATGTAGTGTGAAATACGTTTCACCCAGAAACTATAGGAGGTGCAAATCTTTGCACAAACACACACACACACACACACACACACACACACACACACACACACACACACACACACAACATTCTGGGGTCAGATCATTGAAAAGTTTATATGCATAACATTTACATTAATACCATACTAAACTTTATAAGCTGTTGTCCTAGACCCGGGTTCCCGAACTTTTCCAGGGCAAGGCCCCCCAAATGGCATTAACATTTGACCGAGGCCCCCCTTTTGCAAGATGTCTTTAAAACATGTTAAAAATACAGACTTCAGAATATACCCCCCACCCCCCGTTTAATTAATAATTACATCTTACATCTTTACATTACATTACATCAGGAATTGATTGTGTGTGTGTGTGTGTGTGTGTGTGTGTGTGTGTGTGTGTGTGTGTGTGTGTGTGTGTGGTTGTCTGAGAACGAGACAGAGAAAACATACTAGTGGGAGGGATGGGCACACCAAATTGTTGAGGCCCCCGGGCGCCCCCTGGCGGTCTTCACTTTGAAGACCACTGTCCTAGACTACATGTATGAAAAGACAGGAGCAGATCGCTTCACTATGCTAAGCAGATCAGTGTTCTTTAAGAGCCAAACACAAGGCTACTGTAAGTTATCTGATTTTAAATGTAAAATGGCTGAATGCTATCCACTGTGAGAGATCCTATCAGGCTGTGCTCGGCTCATGTTCTCGCCATCCTCCCTGCCGTCCTGCCTCCCAGTGTCCTAGATTTTACAGTAGTGATGTCATCATTTGTCACGTGCTCAACCAGCCTCTGCTTTTGCTTTGTGAGTGTGCACTGCTGTACGCATCCTCCATGAGTTTACAACCAGGGGTGCATTTAGCGTGTATTCACCTATCATCAACTGTTTTTTACTCTGGGGAAAATCTAGAAAAATGTGTGATGTGTGGTTCACGTGGCCTATACAGTGTTTGTGGGAGGAAAACCCAGTGTTGATTTTATTGAGTCTACTGCACTGAGCAGATGTGACTCCTCACAGCTAATTGTAGGGTAGGGACTTTTGATCACAAAGAGCAGCTATGAATTCCCACTCATTTTCCCCACACTGAGATCTCTGGCATTTTAGTAGGTTGTCTGTGCATTTCAATGCTGATCTCATAATCCACCCAGGGTTCAAACAAATCACCCTGTTTTGTTATTCAGGCACTATACATCGAATGTGTAATTAAAACTGATTCGTTTTGACATTTTATTGGTGTCTGAAGCTAACGTTTTTATCATTCCTAAGTGTATAAAGACATATTCCGCTCGTGTTAAATCACTGTCTCATTTGTGTCTGCAAATATTGCCATGCAATATATTGTTGCTAATTTTTTTTTAGATTTCTGCTGAGCATTTCCAAGGCAGTCTGATCTACCATGATGTTAAACTAATGCTTTATAGAAACTTGTGTTCTATCTTTCCAGTATCAGTAATATCATATTTTGTAAGGGTGAGTGATATTAATATTTATGCATTTGAGATGGCAGAAATGTCATTAAAAAATGCTATCATGAGGTACAGGGGGTTATGAAGGCCCAGGATCACAGAAAGCTTGCCTATGATGTCTGACCAAATATTATGTATGTGAAGACAAACCAAGAAAGTATGATAATATTCCTCTATTGAAGACATGTATAACAAGTGACTAACTATGTAGTATGCTGTGTAGTTTTTTCAGTTGGAATGTAGCTGAATGACAACAACAAAAGACTATATATATATATATATAGTCTTTTGTTGCTGTTGTTGTGGAGGATTGCCCACTTTTAGTTAAATATAACACGGTTTCAGCCTAAATCTAAATAATGCTGGAGGATGTACTTGCACAGTAGAATAACAAAAACTTAATCACTAAGAACTTAGACTTTTAAGACTGAAGCCGAGAAAATTGCAACGATTAATACTGATCAAGCTGAGCATTCCACTGGAAAAGCCCCAGCAGCTGGCATACTTAGAGGTATTCAAACAGTTGGTGAGATGAGAATAGGATGGGAGGGCAAGAAGCAGTAGGGGTTGCTTGTGGAGAGCGAAGCTCAAACATAAACTGTTGAACTTATTTGCTCTTCTGCCATCTCCTGTGTGCACTTAATGTCACATACAGCTCATAGTGAATGACTAATGGGCTTGAATGTCTAACAAAACATCTCCAACAATCTATTCACATCATATTATATTATACAAAAGCAAAGTTTTATTCATTTTTTATGGAAAATTCTGTTTCATGTATTATTCTTGTTTTTTTTTTAAATTGTTATTATTATTTATTTTATTTTAAAGCTGCCTTACTTTTTTTCATTGCTCATACATGGTTGAGAAACTGTACATATAAGTTATGGAGCCACTGAAACTCAAACTTTATCTCTGACTGAGTTTTGATTTAACACATTAGCCCCCTCTGTTTTAGACTGAGAAGATTCAAGTCTGTTCATTTTGCTTTTCCTTGGCTGTCATAACTCATTATCCCTTTAATGCATTAAAGCCTGTGGTGAAGTATATGTATTCCCTATAGCAGAATTAATAATAGATTTTCCGGAAGCTTGAGAGAGTGTGTCTTGGTAATGGTAATGGTTGGAAATGACATCATGTGGTAGATAATATGTCTACAGAACATATGAACACTACACCCCTTTTCGTGAGAGGAAAGAGATTACACGACTTTCAAAAATGGCAAAAGTGTTACATTCTAGAAAACCTTTGATAAGCAGTTTTAATGTGTGTGTAAAAGACATTGTGATGTCTGGTCATTTATTACATGGGCATATAAGTACCACAGATAACAACTTGCTATTGTTCTCTGTTGTTAGCAACGAGCCAATAAACATTGAGGCTAAACACTTGGGCTGAAGTAACCCAGACACAAGAACAAAGGAAACTGGGGAATCCATAAACCGTGACAGAAAAAATGAGAATTGATAATAAAAACAGACAAAATGCCCTTACGTGGTATTGCAGATACCAAAGTCTTAGTTGCAAACTTGTGAGGTAGTTATAGCCCTTAATTAAGACTAAATAAAGGCTTTAGGGGTTACCAAACAAACAAAGCCTGTAACCATGGCAGATGGAGCGCTGAGATTCCCTCAGGCATGTACTCAACTTTCCGAACAATGCCTAACTGATCATTTGGCTCAAATTACACTGGTATACACAAATAGAACATTTTAATAGGTAACTTAATTATGAGCTTTACAAATGCAGTAAAGTAGACCTTGAATAACACGTTTGCAGATTTCGATTACTTTAACCAGAATATAGTGGTCAAGGAAGAAGAATGAATGACTGAATGAGTTGAAGGTGATTTACAAGTTAGGGGATTACGTTTTTCAGAGAATTTAGCTGTTAAAACGTTTAACCAGGACAAAAATGCCGCAAGACAAATTCTACACCTTGACTAGGAACAATTTCAAGTTACAAGTGCAAGAGAGTTTATTAGGTATTCTAACAAACTAATAACTCATTACCATTGCCATTGTGTTTCACGAGATTGAGCCTTCAAAGCTTTATTATAGCGTTGGTGTAACAAGACGATATAGATTGACTTTGTGTCTATACAGATAAAGGTGGAGCAATGTCTACATTTCCCTAGCTATCCGTAGCTGAATCATACCCTAGGGATTGACCTTTTCGGTTTGTCCATGTTGCCCTCAAATAATAGAGACTCGTGTAGGTTTTGTGTATTATCTCCAAGACACCCTTTGGTCGCTATGCAACCCCATTATTCATCGCCTAGCAACGGTTGAGCCTTGGGGGTTGGGTGTGTGTGTGTGTGTGTGTGTGTGTGTGTGTGTGTGTGTGTGTGTGTGTGCATTATGCTTTGGATTATATATCCTTCCATCTATAATGGATAAACAACAACAACACACATTTCTCCACCACAGCTTGGAGAATTTTCTAAGAAGCGCTCTTCTTAACCAATGGTGTCGTATTTTCATAAATTATGGTCACAATTAGAGGTCAGATGTAAAGTAGTTGACAAATACTCAAGGCACCTGATGTTAACTTATTAGGTTTGCTCCTTTTTAGTAGTCTATGACAAGAGGTACAAGTAAAATAACCTTTTTTTTTTTAGTAACCATCATCACATATGCACTGGCCTGTTTTTGTGGCATACTGTATATAAAATAGACGCTTCTTTCACACAACATTAGAAAATGCACTTTGACTAAAGAGAAGAACAAAAGGCACCAGATGGAAGATGAGAGAATCAAGTTACAATGAAAGATGCTCGTAGCCTGAATGTGTTTTAACCTTTAATATGACCATGTTTTTAAACGTGGAATCTGTGTCGCACTGAAAATTGAAAATGCGTCGTAAATTGTCGTAAATTATTATTATTATTATTAACCTAAATAATTGAGTAGAACAGTGGAGCACCAGACAATATTACAGCCTTTTACACCTAATCGTCTCAACTGTTGCTCTTTTAATTCAGTACAGAATCATTAATGTGACATAATACTGAATCTGATCAAACAGAAAATACGAGTCTATCAGTATAAGTAAGTAAGATGTACATATAAACGTATAATAAAACGGCTGTGTCAGTGTTTGAGATGGTAACTGGGTGAGGCTGTGGGCGGAAACTTTTCCTCGCGGTCCTCTTTTTCATCCAATAGTAAGCGGCTATTTTTCCTTAACGGTCATCCTTTCCAGCGCGACCAATAGGAATGTAGGAGACGCAGTCGCCAGGGTAACACATCTATATATTGGGAGGCTCGCGCATTCAAAAGTCATTCCTCTTACATCGACCCGTTAGTTGTCGAGCTGTAAGATTTCTCCGCGGAGACACTATCAAGCCCGTTAGGAACAATGGTGAGCACATTTTCCCCTGTTTTATACAAAATAGAAATATATAAAATAGGATTAAATAACCTATTTTTAAAAATATATATATATTTTTAAATATACATATAAAAAATAAAACCACTTATAACCCATTAGTTGAACCACAGGTCGCCGTGTAGCCAGCACAGACCTAATGAAAACTGAGCCTATATTAGAAAGTCAAATAGAGCCAAGTATATATGAAAGGTTTGTCAATACATTCAGGAATGCAAGGGAATGGTGTGTGCGCTTGGGAAGTGATGCAGACAGCGAAGCGAGCCAACAAAAGGACACAGAGTGCAGTGTGCGCTGAATAATGTGGGTGTAACCGGCTCCACACTTGTCATGATATCACCAGAGGAAAAGGATCTCTAGCGCCATCCCAAAGACATATCGGTTTCTTAACGATCCGTTAGGTTTGCTCTGGTGTTAAAGTCGGTATTGTTGGGGGAAAATCCGCAGAAATGTTATCCGCAAAAGATATATCACCTTGCAGGGGTGTAGTGGCCATGCAGTATTAATGCTGGCGCGGCAACAGCAGCCATTAACCCCTTAGAAATAGAGGCACTGGTCATAGTGACTTTAGGCAGATGAGACAGAAAATAACATCAGAAACGAACATTCTTGGGTCCCAAGCATAACCCGCGTCATATAAATGTGAAGTAAAAGTGTCATGTTTTCATCTAAAACACATAGTTTGACCTAAAAAAAAAAATGGTTCGTCTTTGTGTAGTTTATTAAAACTGGTCATTTTGACCCAAACAGACGGATAGAGACTCCCAAGAGATACGGATGTCACCAGTAAAATGATCACGAGATCACATTTTCCAGGTGACAACAGACTACTGCATAAGTACAGATCATTTCTCAGCATTTGAATAGATTTTTGAGCACATCTGGATAATATCGTTGCTATCTGTACTTAGGAATTATTCATTTTGTTCATTCATATTCAGTAAGACTCAGTCCTGGTCAGGGGTGAGGTGGATCTACAAGACTGGGTGGCGCGGGGACACCAGTCCATCGCCAGGCGCATGTTGGATCACTATCTAATACAGAAACGCTTCCTTTTTCTTAACTGTGTTCTGTCCTCCCACAGCGCGAGTGCATCTCTATCCACGTTGGTCAGGCTGGTGTTCAGATTGGCAATGCGTGCTGGGAACTCTACTGTCTTGAACACGGCATCCAGCCGGACGGACAGATGCCCAGCGACAAGACCATCGGAGGTGGAGATGATTCCTTCAACACCTTCTTCAGTGAGACTGGGGCTGGAAAGCACGTCCCCAGGGCTGTTTTTGTGGATCTGGAGCCCACGGTCATAGGTAGGATTGAGATCTTATGGTGCATGACATTTGCCTGTTAATGAAATAAAGCTAATGGGTCTGTGGTGGTCTGGTTCATAATCTAATTTATATGGACTTTTCCTTTAGATGAGGTCCGCACTGGAACATACCGCCAGCTGTTCCACCCTGAGCAGCTAATCACAGGAAAAGAGGATGCTGCCAATAACTACGCTCGCGGTCACTACACCATCGGCAAGGAAATTATTGATCTGGTGTTGGACAGGATCCGCAAACTGGTGAGTATCAGCAAACTATCTACTGTTAATTACAATTATAACAGAATAATATGAATACATTTATTATATGATTCTCTTTATAGGCTGACCAGTGCACAGGTCTCCAGGGTTTCCTGGTCTTCCACAGCTTCGGTGGTGGAACCGGTTCTGGTTTCACCTCCCTGCTGATGGAACGCCTGTCTGTTGACTACGGTAAGAAGTCCAAGCTGGAGTTCTCCATCTACCCAGCTCCCCAGGTGTCTACTGCTGTGGTGGAGCCCTACAACTCCATCCTGACCACCCACACCACCCTAGAGCACTCCGACTGTGCTTTCATGGTGGACAACGAAGCCATCTATGACATTTGCCGTAGGAACCTCGATATTGAGCGCCCTACATACACTAACCTGAATAGGCTGATTGGTCAGATCGTGTCCTCCATCACAGCCTCTCTCCGTTTCGATGGGGCCCTCAATGTTGACCTTACTGAATTCCAGACCAACTTGGTGCCCTACCCTCGTATTCATTTCCCACTGGCCACCTATGCTCCAGTGATCTCTGCAGAGAAAGCTTACCACGAGCAGCTCTCTGTGGCTGAAATCACAAATGCCTGCTTTGAGCCGGCCAATCAGATGGTGAAATGTGACCCACGTCACGGCAAGTACATGGCCTGCTGCCTGCTGTACCGTGGTGACGTGGTGCCTAAAGATGTGAATGCTGCTATCGCCACCATCAAGACCAAGCGCACCATCCAGTTTGTGGACTGGTGTCCCACTGGGTTCAAGGTGGGCATCAACTACCAGCCTCCCACTGTGGTTCCAGGTGGAGACCTGGCCAAGGTGCAGAGGGCTGTGTGCATGTTGAGCAACACCACAGCTATTGCTGAGGCCTGGGCTCGTCTCGATCACAAGTTCGATCTGATGTACGCCAAGCGCGCCTTTGTGCACTGGTATGTTGGTGAGGGTATGGAAGAGGGCGAGTTCTCTGAGGCCAGAGAGGACATGGCTGCCCTGGAAAAAGATTATGAAGAAGTTGGTGTGGACTCCATTGAAGGTGAAGGAGAGGAAGAGGGAGAGGAGTATTAAAATACTCAAAGGAAGTCATTGTCTGGTGTAAGATGAAATTAACCTTTTACAACAAACAAAATAACACTGTATGCAAAAACATAATGAAATAAAGCTCCTTTCATGTTCCCACATTTGGTTGTCTTTCAATTGTATTAAACTGGAATAAATTACAAATTATAAAAAAAAGAATACATATATTCTAAAGCAAAACATTTTTCCATAAGCAAATAGATACTTTACACATTAGTGAAAAAAAAGTCTAAAGCTAACCGTCCAGGCTTTACAACATGATTATATTATGTAAATAATTTGGTATAAGTAAAAGGCTCCTGTTGATATACTGTATGTCTCACAAATTCTTGAATATTTCAAACACAAATGGTGGATTTTGTAGTCAGTTGGGTAAACAACTTCACAGTAACATGATTTGTTTTAAGATCATTTTTACTCAGATATTGTATGCATAATAGGAAGGAATTGAGCCTGAAACATACTGTGGTCTGAAAAATAAATGACAGTGACATGACGGTATCATGTCTAGATGACATGATAGCCATTTTGGAGTCCAGTGTTTGCTGTCTCCACTACTTCTATGTTGGATTTCTCCTTAATATGACACTGAAAGGTGATGGAAAATGGTGAGTTAGAAAACAAACTCCTGCTCTTTTGTTTTTAGGAGCAAACAGTGAAAACGTAATAGTATTCCTTATGTTTAGGATTGTTCAGGGTTTTTTCTCTCCAATCAAATACCAAGTTCACGTTATTGTCATTCCAACCATATAGAGCTGGCACAGTACACAGTGAAACGAAACAATGTTCCTCCAGGACCGCGGAGCTACATAAAACACTAACCATGAGACGACACAGAACTAAATAAGATCACATTTTTACATAAAGTGCACATGAAGACGTGTGCTAATAACACATGACAGTACAGTACTACTAAAACAGGACAGTAGGCACAGTAAGTGACAGTGTAGCACCGAACAGTACACAGTTTTAGTGTGGAAGTGTCCGATATAACAGGTAGTGCCAAAGAGGAACAATATCATTTAAAAATGGTATAAATATAAACATAACATGCTGTGACTTGGCATTCAGCGGATTAATTTATACCAAATATGGGCATAGCAGTTATTGCTGTAGCAACCAGGGAAAGTGTATAACAGTTACAAGAAGTTAAATATTATTTTTATATATATATATATATATATATATATATATATATATATATATATATATATATATATATATATATATACTGGGGTCACTGCTATTGTTAACACATTTACTGTGCTACTGTATTTATAAAAATTATTTAAAATAAATATATATATATATATATATTTATTTTAAATATTTTTCCAAATACAGTAGCACAAATAGTAAACAATAGCAGTGTGTACTCAATGTACAACCTCTAACGTGAATAATGAAAATACATCAACCAACAAATTAGGATCAGAATTGCTAATCACACCACTAATATTTCATTTTAAACCAAGGTTTTTTTGGGTTGTTTTTTTCATTTAAAACAATATTTGAACCTTCACACTGCTGCCCTACGTAGGCTACTGTGTCTATAACATGTCGCACGGTTGCATGCCATTTCAGACTACGCATATGTTTATAATAACGCACATATAAGCGGCAGTTAACTCCTAAACCGTCTAGTAACTAGAATCGAGTTACTTCAAGTTGACAACGACTAAAGAGGAAGTAATTATTCAAACGTGAAAACGCACCAATGGAGTGTGGCCTAGCCCGTCTCGACCAATCCGGACGTGACAGGGCTCGAAAACCAGGAAGCGGAAGCGCTCCCTACTCCGTGACGACAGAGCCGAAAAGCATAAATAGCTCCACCCCCAGCGTTTCGACCATTTCGTGTTCTCACTACAGACTCATTACAGTCGAGCTGTGAGAATTGAAGCGCATCCTTTTTCCTCTCAAGCTTTTGTTTAGATACACTTTAAATCCACCGTCTTCAAAATGGCAAGTATTAAACCTTTTTTTGGTCTTACCTTAAAATTGCTCGTGCATAGTGACTTTATGTACGTTTTATGACATTTTAAAGAGGCGGTATGTGGAAGTTTATTAAACCGCAATGAATGCAGTATATAACGTCTCGCTCGACATTGTAGTGAATTAATTAAACCCTTTGATTTGTTTAATAATACGTTTTCACGTAATCATTTCGTAGAATTAAATAATTTCGGACCAAATCGGTGCGTAGGGGTATTACAAACGTTTTCGGCTTGTGGGAAATTAATTTTTTATCGCTTTTTCCGCCAAAGACGTCTTTAATTTAATTATTTATTTATTATTAATTAATTTATTTATTTATTTTTAACCAAATTGAGTCATTATGAGGCACAGTGAAGCTGGTTATGACACAAAGAAATCCGTTAAAAGTAAAAAAAAAAATCAACACTTTAGCTCACCGACGTGTTTAAAAATATTTAACGTTAGGCGTCATACAAAATGATATCGATTTTTTTTAGATTAGTAAATTTAAAGAGGCGCGTGCTGTGAGGAAATGAGTCGGGGGTCACGTGGTCAGTGCTGGGGCGGACCGGCGCGATCCAAAGTGCTTACATCCGGGACTCGCGCGGTAATGAGTTCCTCGTGACCACGCTAGCCGCCCAGCCCCCCCCCTTTCCTGCTGAGTCAGTGTGGCTTATTGTCAAGCGTAAAGATTTTCACTCAGCTCACATCATGTTGCAAGAGCCGCACTAAAACGTATTTAGTGAAGCGGTTTGCTTAAAGCAAGAGGTCCTCCTCAGCTAGTTAGGCACACTAAAGCCAAGTAAAACATTGCTCATCACCTTGTCCTGAGTTCTGGTCAGCAGAAATGTGTGCACTATTTGATCACTTAAATCCATTTGATTCAGTCAGGTGGTTTTACGTGGTTGGAGGTTGTGCTCAACCCTGAGTACTTGTTTGCTTATTTATTTATTTATTTATTTTTTTAACAGAGGACTTTCCTTTTGTAGGGAGGCCGGTTTATCTGCCCGAATGCTCACATGCAAAGTAGATGTTTTAAGTAAGCTGGAGACAGTTGTCTCTAATTTTCATGTCAGCACTGCCATGAAATAGAATGTGTTGAACAGGACAGTAAATATAGCATGCAACAAGAATGAAATAAATGTGTTCTTTGTCCCCACAGCGCGAGTGCATCTCTATCCACGTTGGTCAGGCTGGTGTTCAGATTGGCAATGCGTGCTGGGAACTGTACTGTCTTGAACACGGCATCCAGCCGGACGGACAGATGCCCAGTGACAAGACCATCGGAGGTGGAGATGATTCCTTCAACACCTTCTTCAGTGAGACTGGGGCTGGAAAGCACGTCCCCAGGGCTGTTTTTGTGGATCTGGAGCCCACGGTCATAGGTAGGATTGAGATCTTATGGTGCATGATTTTGCCTGTTAATGAAATAAAGCTAATTGGTCTGTGGTGGTCTGGTTCATAATCTAATTTATATGGACTTTTCCTTTAGATGAGGTCCGCTCTGGAACATACCGCCAGCTGTTCCACCCTGAGCAGCTCATCACAGGAAAAGAGGATGCTGCCAATAACTACGCTCGCGGTCACTACACTATTGGCAAGGAGCTGATTGACCTGGTACTGGACAGGATCCGCAAATTGGTGAGCACCATTTGGGTTGTTATAAATTTCTATTGAGTCATTTGAAAAATCATAAACTGACTAGTAATCACTACCTTTGCAGGCTGACCAGTGCACAGGTCTCCAGGGTTTCCTGGTCTTCCACAGTTTTGGTGGTGGAACCGGTTCTGGTTTCACCTCCCTGCTGATGGAACGCCTGTCTGTTGACTACGGTAAGAAGTCCAAGCTGGAGTTCTCCATCTACCCAGCTCCCCAGGTGTCTACTGCTGTGGTGGAGCCCTACAACTCCATCCTGACCACCCACACCACCCTAGAGCACTCCGACTGTGCTTTCATGGTGGATAACGAAGCCATCTATGACATTTGCCGTAGGAACCTCGATATTGAGCGCCCTACATACACTAACCTGAATAGGCTTATTAGTCAGATCGTGTCCTCCATCACAGCCTCTCTCCGTTTCGATGGGGCCCTCAATGTCGACCTTACTGAATTCCAGACCAACTTGGTGCCCTACCCTCGTATTCATTTCCCACTGGCCACCTATGCTCCAGTGATCTCTGCAGAGAAAGCTTACCACGAGCAGCTCTCTGTGGCTGAAATCACAAATGCCTGCTTTGAGCCGGCCAATCAGATGGTGAAATGTGACCCGCGTCATGGCAAGTACATGGCCTGCTGCCTGCTGTACCGTGGTGACGTGGTGCCTAAAGATGTGAATGCTGCTATCGCAAACATCAAGACCAAGCGCACCATCCAGTTTGTGGACTGGTGTCCCACTGGGTTCAAGGTGGGCATCAACTACCAGCCTCCCACTGTGGTTCCAGGTGGAGACCTGGCCAAGGTGCAGAGGGCTGTGTGCATGCTGAGCAACACCACAGCTATTGCTGAGGCCTGGGCTCGTCTCGATCACAAGTTCGATCTGATGTACGCCAAGCGCGCCTTTGTGCACTGGTATGTTGGTGAGGGTATGGAAGAGGGCGAGTTCTCTGAGGCCAGAGAGGACATGGCTGCCCTGGAGAAAGATTATGAAGAAGTTGGTGCTGACAGTGTGGAGGGAGAAGAGGAAGGAGAGGAGTATTAAGTTGACCTTTGCTTTCTTTTCCTTTTAAGCCCTTTCTTGTCTTTGTGTTTTGTGTGTTCTACATTTTCATCAGTAGCAAGAGTTGAACAATAAAGGCTGAAAATTTCCTCTGTAGTTTTGTTTTCTCTCACGTCAGGGCAACTCTGGTAAGTTCACCTGCATGGAAATGGTCAGTGTTAGAATTTAGTGTGTAAACTTCCTGGCCTTTGGTTTGTCTCCTTTTACAGGTGGTTTTCAATAGCAATCCTTACAATAAATAGTTCAAAGTTCCATCTTATTTGGTTTCCCATAAGAACACAAAATGGCCCTTTGGTCATGGTAAATATGTGGTTAACTCTTTGAAGGGAGGAAAATAAAAGCTGCAGACAGAAATGTATACAATCCATGAATGGTACTTCGAAATGGTGATTCATGAGGATTAAACTTGATGTACTTCTAAGCTTTATGGTTTCGCTTGTAGTGCACTCTGAATAGTGCAATGGTAGTGACATTTCAAATATCCACCTGTGGGATCCAGTGTGCTGGTATACATTGGATTATTGTGCTATGCTAAGCGGTACCTTTTGTGTGCAGTTATTCTAGAAGTCATCAAACAAATGGGTACACTCTAATGTGCTGAGGAGCAACTAGGCAGTTAAAATAAGGTATAATGTTTAAATTATGCTTGAACAATGAAATATCCTGTGCAGTAAGGCAAATGAGAAATTTTCCATTTTCAGTAGAGTCCTGTTTGTAGTCCTAATTTAAAGTTCTCTGATATTTAAGTACTGTCATCGGTGACATTCTTGTTGATTCTGTCTCTGTGCAAAGCAAGCTATAGCATTTTACATACTTCATGTTTTGCGAGCTAGTGAGAAGTTACACTGCACTGTTAATGCAGTTCAGTGTGCTGTGAAATATGAAGCAAATTAAGAATGTTACAATTGAAAAATAGATTTATTTGCATTCAGTGGTACTGCTCAGCACAATACATTTTGAGTGCCGTGATTTAATCCCTTTCAAAGGTGCAAACACGCTTATGTTTTAAATCAACTACATGGGATGAACATTTTTGAATGGTCATCTGGATTTCTCAATATTCTGAATATGTGCACTATTCAGCCAGTGGAAGCATGATTTAACACATTCATATAAAAACAAACCTATGGATAAATAATATTTGAGCCTTTTTTTAATTCATAAAATGGACATTTGTGTGTGGCACTCTGATGAGAATAAAATACAGTGGCAAAGTCACATTGTAAAACACTGCCATCACAAACCACTCCAGTGCAAATGGGTATAAGCCAAAACAGATGAATGCTGTTTCAGAACATTTACATGTAACTTGCTCATTTCTCTCCATGCCATTAGGTAATGGGTCAAAGAGTTAGATGAACGCTTTAGGATCCATAACTAGTTTATCCAAATAAAATCTCAAAATTATTTGGGTGGAGACCATAATCATAGTGCTACAGTCTACTGTAAAACCTGGAGTTTAACTGCAAACCAATTCTTCGATGGTAAGTATGAGGTAATTATTTTTCTGATAGGGTGACATTAATCAAAACATACAGCATCTTTTCAATGTTCTATGGGAGGGATGTCCAATCTTCTCTGCAAAGGGCTAGTGTACTTGCATATTTTGATGCCAACCAAGCAGGGCCACAAGCAACTGATTTAACAAGTCGAAACATGCATAGATCCTGATTGGCTGGAAATTAAAATTTGCAGCCATGATAGCCCTTTGCAGAGTGGCCAGCCCTGTTCTAAGGTGATTTTTCAATATTTGCAAATGCACAAGTTGCTGTAATGTAACCTCACAATTTTAGAACGGTAGAAAAAACCCTTAACATGCATGCATCAAAAAAAAAAAAAATACAGTTTTGAGTTCTCAAATGTTGCCACTTTAGTTTCTGCAAATGGTACTTTTAAAAATTAAGTTTGCAAGCACAGCCACGTTCAAAGTGCAATGTTTCTTGAGCTGAACAACTGCGAACTGTCATAATATTTCAGACACTGTAAATGGAAGTGGGATGTTATATTCAGAAAGAAAGAAACTTTCTCAGGAACATCAGACAAAACCATATGACACTTACAGGTATCCCATCTTCCTCATGTGAACTGAAATCCTTGACCTTTGCTTTGTTCTTAAAAGTAGGCTTATGTTTTAACAGGCAATGATTTATTGCAGAATCCATTTTTACCATAAGGTTTGAAAAATGTTTGTGTGCATGTCATGTATTTGTTAGAAGACTGAAGGAAAGGGCCTTATTGTGAGACTATAAGACATCGTATTGAGTGTGCATTATTGCACACACTTAATGTAGTTTCAAAACATGTCAGATGTGAACGAGCAGATCCTTTTCCTTCTTCAAATTCACTTGATCTCAGAAGGATCAGAAACTATGGCTTTGATTGATAATCACTGGTAAACCGGTAAGCTTGACATCAATGCTTGATTTGCATAAGATATATTCGCCCTTTACGTGAGAAGTACGTGGCACAGATAATTTGGGAAGAATCATTCTTTAAAGCAGCACAATACAGATAAACACTTTCCATCATGTGAGAGCAAAGCTCTCTCCAGCATTCCCACACAGAAACTGTATGTCATCATTCAATCCAACTACACATAGTAACTGTCCTTCAAGTGGCTCGAGAGGGCTTTATTGAGACTGTATCACATCAGTGAAGCCTCAAGGGGAGCATGTGGCATCCATCACAGCTCTTCTCTCTTCTTTCTTATAGATGTTCTTGGTTCGTAGAAAAAAATTCTGCTTGAAAATAGACATAAACAAAGCATAATTACTCTAGTTTTTGTCATTGCCCCAATTTTTCTTCTCCCCACATCCCCACATCACTAGCACTTGGAGGAAAGCACTAGCCATATACTCCCACATACATGAGCTCTCAGATTTCCATGAATGGTTAGTGTTGTTCTGTTGTTTGGAGAGAGTAATGCCATCTTTCCCAACGAGAGAGCACAGGAAATTATGCTCTACTGGACCCCTGTTGCACCACTTGGGCGCCCCAGTTTTCAAAAACTGACAAAACATTATTTATTGATTACTAAAATATAACCGATAAAATCAGGTGAACTATAGAATCACATTTTCTTCATACATGTACGCATTGTATACAGTATCAGCACACAGGCATTTTTATTTAGTTTTTTTTTTACCTTGGACACCTTTCCATCAGGACAGGATGTGAACAAAAACAATGGCCAGACCAATATTAAGCAGAATGACCATGCAGATCAAAATCGTATTTGGCCCCTAAAAAAACAAAACAACAAAAAAAAAAACCATTACAGACACACACATACACACATATAAATAATACAATATAATCTTATGTTAATTGTTAGCTATGTTAGCCACAGGGCAAAACAAGCTTCAGATACTTCACATGTCACACTTGTGAAATAAGAGGAATGTGAGATATTTTGATTTTTAATGCATAATTTTAAACTCAAAGTAATCTCCTGTTCCATCTACGGTAGGGAAGAGAATTTGTAATATTGAGGATCAACCATAGAAAGATGTGTCTGGTTATGAAAAAAGTCAGGGAACTGGAGCTCGGGATACACTTTAAAAAATGGCAAATTTTGTGATTATATTGTTCTATAATGTAACAAAACATTTTATTGTGAAGAAAGCAATGCACAAAGATCTAGGTTATGAAGAAAGAAGTCATAAAGAGAAATTATTAATTTGGTTTTGCTCCAGAGTCCCACAGTGGATCTCAATTCTAGCATTGAACATTCACTCACCCATTTTTATTTTTATTTTTTATTTTTAGGCCATATTACATCTTCTAAAAGTGTTCAAATTGTATCTAATGGCTTACTTGAATGGAAAAGGTTTAATCCAAATCTTAATAACTTAATAATTATAAGTAGGCTTATAATTAATGTCAACTTGGATCTAATGTTGTTTTGTCAGTGGAAAATCCAGGAGTAAAAAGCTCAGTGGCTCAAATAAATAGCAAAGAATATTGTAAAACTAAAGGCACAATATTTGGATTACATTGAGCTTCTTTAAAATATTTCTTTGCATTTTGTGGCTCAAGGAGAGTGGACTTTACAACCTTGATATTTTGCTCATTCTATGGGTTTCTGTTCTGTTTAGAACTGAAGAATCCCTTCATATTATGAAACTTTACAAGTCCAATCATCTTGACTTACTAGTGCTAGACAGTTCACGGACCTGGATGACTGAAAACCACATTTGTCAACAAGACAAACAATGTACTTATTTAGCCATGTTAAGCAACACTGGGAAATTATGAGCAAAACTATATCTGCAGTTTGTGTGAATGTTCTGCTGTTTGTGTCTAACCTCTTCTGGTGTTGTAATTTCAGTCACTTCATCAGGGGTTTTCACCAAAGCCCTTTGTCTCAGCTCAGCTTTGGGGTCCACTTTGGGTGCAGGCTTGGTGACTGGTTTGGCAATAGCTTTGGGCTCTGGTTTAGGCACAACCTTGGGTTCAGGCTTAGGCACAGCTTTAGGAGCTGGGCTAGGGTCTCGTCTTGGAGCTGGGCTAGGGTCTTGTCTTGGAACTGGGCTACGGTCTCGTCTTGGGGCCAGACTTGGTTCTTGTTTCGGAGCCAGGCTTGGTTCTCGTCTTGGAGCCGGGCTTGGTTCTCGACTTGTATCCGTGCTATGGTCTCGTCTCGGAGCCGGGCTTCGTTCTCGCCTCGGAGCTGGACTAGGCTCTCGTTTCATAGATTGCTTAGCTTCAACTTTGTTAGCCACTTTTCTATCTTCCTTGGCCTCCTGTTCACTCTCGGGCATTGATATTGGGTGCTCTGTTGCAGGTTCCCTGGCCTCGGCTCTCTGCTCGGGAGCTTTGTGTTCTGGGGTCACTGCTTTGGAGGACACTTTGGAGGCAGGAGGTGGTGGTTCTTCTTCATCAGTTGAGGAGATTAGGCTGGTCCTTACTGGAGCTGGAGCAGGTTCTGCTGCTTTAGTCTCTAAGTCCATCTTCTGTAGAGGCTTAATTTCAAGGTCAGAGCCCTGCTCAGCTTTGGTGTTTTGCCAGCTGAGGGATCGGGATGGACCCTTTGTGCTGGGGACACCAGGCTCCTCCATGTTTGGCACTGAATCCAGAGCTGAATTGGTTGATGGAGTTGAAGGACGACTGCTCTGCCTGCTTCCTGGGCGGCTTCCCCCTCTGCTGCTACTTCCACCCCCTCGACTGCTTTTGTCCCCATTCCAGCTACCAGGACCAAGGAGGTTAGGATCAAGGGCAGCAGACGTAGTAGGTCTGGGTGATGGTGTGCGTGCTGGGCTAATTTTGGGCTTCAGGCTGTCTATTTCGTGAATGAAGGGGCTCTCTGGAGGCATGATCTCCTCAGCCAGCAGTGACTCATGCATGTCTGTATCAGCATTCTCATTGCTCTCAGCAATTTCTTGTAATGCTCGCTTCTTTAGGTATTCTGGGCCTGAGAGACACATACAACACAAAAAAAACTTTATTATATTTCCCAAACCTTATATTTTGGTCTGTCATTTCTATATTCATCCCAATATTTAAGGTTACCATATGATAATATCATGGCTCTAGAATTGCTTGTCTGCTAAAATAATTTTTTAATCTTTACTATTTTGGGAGTCAACTATAGTTGTAGCTAAAAACCCAATAATTACCCAAATTTACTAATATAGTGTTAAATATAATTTCACCATAGGTGTCCAAACTACAGTCTGTGAAGCATGTGCAGCTCACTGCCATATTTTAACACTGAAAACACCATGTCGACCACCATTTTAAAAATAGTATTGGTCCGCTCTTATCCTGCATTGAACACTAGGTGTCGCTGTGCAATAACTCAAACCGTAAAAATCTATAAATATTATTATTGTTATTATTATTATCATTATTATTTCTACTACTACTACTACTACTACTACTAATACTAATAATAATAATAATAATAATAATAGTAATAAACTTACATTAACGTTACAAAGCTTTTAGTTAGAATGTTTGGAAAAACATAAGACAAATGCACAGAAAGGAGATTTTTAGGCATTTTCAGATGTGTGTTTACTTGGCTTTAATGAGGGAATATAATTATTGAATGAAAATCTGTCAATCTTGATGAACACAACCCTATTTAATTAAGCAACTACCAGAAAGTAGATAAAATGTACACATTAAGATATTCACTCTGATTAAAAGGCAACATAATGGTGGCAGTCAAGCTGACCTAATAGTAATTACATTGTTTTAGCTATTTTACTAAAATCCATGTGTAAACATTTTGGGTGATCTGAATTACTAAGTTAGCAATATTAACATTGACAGATATTTTTGACATCTGACATCATACTTTTCTATAATAAAGGTCTGAACACCTCCGATGTAAACAGTAAAAGCCTACATTTCTTTATTTTTTGTTTTTCTTTTGAGATAATGTGGTGAAACAGGAGGACTTCTTGTGCAATCAAGCAATTTGCAGTGTTATTTCTGTGGTGTGAAAAATGCTCTTTGCGTGATATGTCTGAGACAATTAGAAGGGCAAACATAAAGGAATCTGAAAGGATAACTCATGTCCATATTTACATTTGGTGCACACGTTACATTTCACCA
The DNA here is from genome assembly GCA_012411365.1 of Ameiurus melas. Taxonomy (NCBI): domain Eukaryota; kingdom Metazoa; phylum Chordata; class Actinopteri; order Siluriformes; family Ictaluridae; genus Ameiurus; species Ameiurus melas. The sequence continues at coordinate 23,406,294 of CM022768.1, read as the reverse complement.
ACTTCCACGTGTTCCCATTACAGACAAATTTAGAAATTGAAGACTAATAGAATCGAACAACTGGGGACGCTGATTATTCATAGCCATGCCTTTTCTATCTGAGACAGAAAGCTGTCATATATATATATGGAACAATCTATATAGTGTGTCTTTTATACTCATACTGAAATTCAAGCCCACAGCAACTGAAGAGCATAAATGGTTTAGAGTTGATTGAGAACTTGCACAAGGCCTGAGTGGAGAGTTCGAGAATGTTATAGTAAGAGATATAGACTGCAGCTGAAGTGTGACATTTAAAAGGATAACCCTTAACATTACAGATGAGATGTGTTACAGGAGCATAATATGGTACGGCAGCAGAGCTATGTATAATATCAAGCATGATACAGGTAAAGTGCTTCAGTTAATGTTTACTTCAAACACTAGAATTTGACTATGACATGGTAATTGGTGCCAGATGGGCTGGTTTGAATATTTCAGAAACAGTTGATCACCTGGGATTCACACACATAACAGTTTCTAGAGTTTACACAGAATGGTATGAAGAACAAAAATCATCGAGAGAGTGGCAGTTCTGTGAGTTTGTTGATAAGAGAGGCCCGAGGAGAATGGCCTGACAAGAAGGATACGGTAACTCAAATAAGTACTCTTTACAACTATGGTGAGTATAAAAGCATCTCAGAATATTGGCAGACAGTTGACATTGTAAAACACATTGTCAGATACTGTCCCGTTTCCTCAGATTAATCACGTTAGCCTCAGATTCCTGTTCTTGGCTGAAAGGAGTGAAAGCTGATGTGGTTTTCTGCTGTTCTACATGTTCTACATTCTAAGATGCTTTTCTGCTCACCACAGTTGTAATGTGTGGTTACTTGCATTAAGGTAGCCTTCCCGTTAGCTCAACCTAGTCTGGCCATTCTCTTTTGAAAACCGCCACTCGTTGGATGTTTTTTACTTTTCGTACCATTCGTTATAAACTCTAAGGACTGGTGTGTGTGTATGTGTGTGTGTGTGTGTGTGTGTGAAAATCACAGGTTATCAGCAGTTCCAGAAGTACCCAATTCAACCCGTCTGACACCAACTACCATGCCACAGTCACAATGACTGAAATCACTTTTGTTTTTTTGTTTTTCCTGATTCTGATGTTTGGTGTGAAGATTAAGTTCTTGACCTCTATCTGCATAATGTTTTGGATAGCACTGCTGCCACATGATTGGCTAATTGAATAACTGCATGAACGAGCAGGTGTTCCTATTAAAGTGTCCGGTGAGTATGTATATTGCATTGTATTGTCTGATATTTAAACTGATATTAATTTGGATTTAATAGTCCTCGATGGGTGTGTCTCTTGAATGTAGAAAAAGATCATTGGGTGTGAAGTTATTCTGAGCTCATCTAAACATCCGTCCGTCCGTCCATCCATCCATCCATCCATCCATCCATCAATTTTCAATACCGCTTATCCTACTGGGTTGCGGGGAACCTGGAGCCTATCCCAGGTAGCATAGGGCACAAGGTGGGGTACACCCTGGACGAGGTGCCAATATATCGCAGGGCACAATCACATACACATTCACACAACCATTCATACAATATGGACACTTTGGACAGGCCAGTCAGCATACTATGCATGTCTTTGTACTGGGGGAGGAAACCGGAGTACCCGGAGGAAACCCCCACAGCATGGGGAGAACATGCAAACTCCGCACACACATGGCATTGGTGGGAGTCAAACCCCCAAACCTGAATGTGTGACCACTAAGCCAGGGGTTCCCAAACTTTTCCAGGGCAAAAAAAAAAATCATGTATTTATTTATTTTTCACACCAAATTTTTGAGGCCCCCCCGGGCGCCCCCTGGCGCCCCCCACTTTTTCAAACCACTGCACTAAGCCGTAGTATGCCCTCATCTAAACATATTAGTTGTAAACAGACATTTTAAGTTGAACTATATTTATTTAAGATATTTTGAGCTAATTTAAATGTATTAGTTACCCGACATTTTACGATGAACCATTGTTACCTGGCTGATAGAATGAAGGTGAGAGTTCTCTGGCCACTACACGTGCAATGCTGGACTCGTTGTTGGCACCTTGAGCAGCCTGTTCAGCAGCCTCTCCTTTGCTCTTGGCATGGGACGTTCTGCAGAGGAAGGATTTATGGGGTGAGTTACTTCTTCTTTCACTATTTAAAGCGAAATAATTTCACAAGACAACCTGTTTGAAAAATTGCTTTTAGGCAGATAAGATAATATGACCTCCAAGACAAGCTGTAAATGTGTTCAGTAAAAAGGACTGGTTTAAGTAAACATGGCAACTAAAATGAATAATATTAGTATGACTTTATTCACTTGTTTTGTTAAACCACTGTAACCAATAACACTATGGAACACAAATACAACCAGAATGAATTAGCAATACTCCAAATATAATCTCAAGGGAAAACAGACCCATAAATGTAATCCAAGATGGCAGCGTTTCAGGATCATCCCGCAAAAGGAAAGCTATGTTTATTGTGCAGTATTATTTGACTGTCTGGTCATTCTGTTTCAGGTTCAGCTCATTAAATACTTGTTAATTAGTCTAGGTTCTTTCTGGATCAAACTGTGTGTCATGCATGTGTGAAAAACAATCAGACTGACAGCAGTCGTGTGTCGGTCACTGTGAGGACACTTCCAGTTAAACCACATTAACAAATGAGTAATGCAAAAACAGTAAGCTGGTATACAACCACCATGCTTATCCTCCCCTGTGGTTTATTAATAATTCACTACAATATCAGTCACAAGGATAGTCTTGCACAGGTGCACAAGGCTTTGACATTTCCCACATATTTGCATTTCTGAACTGAGAAACGTGCCTCGAATGCAGAGATCTTCATCTAATGCGGAATGTATTCTTACTACAGCAATACACAGCGCTGTCATTCCAAGACATTCCCCTTTGTCTTTATTTGGAAGATGGGACAGCAGTTGTCTGTCCTATTTATAAAAAGCACAACCCCTCAGCACTAAAGAATCCCTCACCATAGTAATGGAAAGCTCAGGTAGTAATGGAAACTTGTAAAATCCCAAAACAGTTAACGCAGGGCCATTTCTGGGTATTTTGGCACCCTAGGCGAGATTCTTATTGGTGCTACCCCACCCAACCCCACCCCCCAGGGTAACCATTAACGTTCCTGGCCCTCCACATCTCTATGTCTCTTCCTAACAGCAGCACCCACTATCACCAGGGAGACCAGATAATGGCATGCAGTCATAAAGTGTTACCTGATTAAATATTTAAAATAAATGCACAGACCAGGTTATGCCCCTGGTACGATACTATCTTTCTCATGGGTGGGTGAATCAGACAAGGGCTTTGGGGTGCTCAATGGTGCCCCCAAGCTGGTGGCACCCTAGAAACAATCGATCCCTGAGTTACAACAAAATATCCTATGATTCCAGACACCGTTTAAACTGTGAACGCCGAGATCAGGGTCATGTAATATTAGCAATTTATTAGCATAGAACTCATCAAGCTGGACCTGAGTTAAATTAGCAGCAAGTTTCTGACAATGAGATATGACCAAGGCTGCAATGAGAACCACTCAGTTTATTCTTACCAAATAGCTTCTCTATAATAGTGCTTTGGAAATATAAACAATTCATGTTCTCTGAGCATAGCAACATCATAAATAATGGCATGGTCTTCTTAATACTCTACTGTGTGAATTTTGGTTCTTTGCCCAAAAAGTTGATATTATTATTTCTTTTAGATGCTTTAGTCTTTTTTCTTGTTTCTTGGCTTAGTGGTTAGCACATTTGCCTCGCACTTCCAGGCTTTCGGGTTCAAATCCCGGCTTTTCCCTGTGGAGTTTGTATGTTCTCCTCGTGCTTTAGGGGTTTCCTCCAGGTGCTCCAGTTTCCTCCCCCAGTCCAAAGACATGCGTTGTAGGTTGATTGGCATTTCCAAATTGTCTGTAGTGTGTGAATGTGTGTGCAATTGCGCCCTGCAATGAGTTGGTCCAGGTTGTTGGCCGCCTTCCGCCCCAAGCTCCGTGAGATAGGCTTAAGGCTCCCGGGCAACCTTGTGTACGATAAGCGTTATGGAAAATGGCTGGATGGATTTCCCCCATTTTATTGCCAATTTGGTCACCTACCCACCCGCCAGCTCTAACCTACCAGACAACAGTTACCAACTAGGGATAGGGCTACCACGAGCTTCCAACGCGACCCTTGAAGTGTGCCAACTTCATCTTTTCAAACTGCTGCATCACAGGGCAGCATAACACACTCTGAAGGAATTGCTATCTACCCTGTTCTGCATACATGAGCACATGGATGCTCATGACTGGCTACTATTGCTATGATTGACAGGGGATAGAGAAAGTATGCCATTCTTCTCACTCAGAGAGCACAGCCAGTTTTGCTTCCTTGGCTCCTGGCCACAGATGGCTGTGACATTGTTAGGATACAAACTCACAATCTCCCGAAGACATGCTGAATGCGTTTCTGCTGTGCCACTCGGAAGCAAAAATACATAGAACTTTGAAAATAATGTTGTAAAATAATCGAAAACGTTTTATTCAAGAAAAAAATGTATACATTTCGTAGAAAGCTAAAAAACAAAAAAAAGATGGTGCAATGGGGATATTCAAATAGAAATTATTTCAAAAACTAATAACATAGTTGAATAATGGGCTTCCAAGTGCCATAAAGAGTGTCCATATCCTGTAAATATTTCCTATTGATTTAATGAAATTAAACCTATTAAATATCATTGCACATCCAGGTACTCAAAGTATATTTCATATCTTTCAAATTTCTTACACAACACAAATATTTTTTCTAGAAACATTTCTGTATAAATACATATTAATCATATTAGATGCTTAAATAAAAGAATTCAAATAAAATAATTTCACAAATTACACCATTTGAATAGTTTGTTACCATGTGATCAACCAAATTCATGTTTTATTTACTGTTTTAAAGTGGGGATATTAGAGACCAAAACAGCACGCAGAAAAGGGTTAAACTTTGTATAGTTTGGAGTGTCCATAGTAAAATCAGCATTCTATCATGTTCCATTCGATACGATTATAAATCAACCTTTGTGTAATTTTCCTAAAAGGGATTTCCAAGCACATCTAAATTCTCATATATTCTCTACACTACTCATTCCTTTTAGATGATATTTTCTTCAATTCTTTTTAATTCTATTTTGTTGACCAAAATAGTGCTGTAGTGCTTTGAACTGGAGAAAGAATCCTTGTGTATAATGAATTGGAGCATTGCAGATTGCGATTACACTGTGAATACTTGACGCGCCGTAACACTATCCTGGCCTCGAAATAGCCTCGTCCACTTTAAGACTGTTTAGACGGCACTTCCCAATGGTGCCATTCGATGGGCTCATAACTGCCTGTAGTGGATCTTAGATCTCCACCTGTCCGCAAGCAGTCAACACAGTTCCCTGCTCCCTGCAGGGTTACTTAGCTTAGAGGTGACTGATACAGTAATACAGCTGCCTCTTGCCTATAGGTCTGAAACAGATACTCGCCCCATTCTTTGTGAAAGGCTTTTAAAATAAGGCTTCGTGTAGAACTATTTCATGGTTCCTTGGTTAGTCCTATTCAGTGCGAGAAGATTCTATATAGTCTATATATAATTCTATATAGACATAGTCACAAATTCTGCCTCCCCAAAGAGAATCCCAGGAATTACATCATTCTACAGCTGACTCCAGTGTACTACCGTTTTTAGAGACATTCCAGTGATTATTGGGCCCTGCTACCTAGTGTTAAGCCAGTGATCTCACAGCGACAGCAGTTATGGAGCAGACAAGCTCTAGCAGGCGTCATTCATTTATAATTTAAATCAATAGAATGTACGTTGCTGCTTCATGTCCAGGCTTAATTTTCACATCTGGTATCATTGGGTCAAAGAGTAACATAGGAAATTTGCTGAGCAAGCATAAATGGAATCAATGCAACATAAGGGGGAAAAACAATTAAATGACACATTTATATGGGGGTGTATCCTCCATGCCTGGGTTACCATGTGGCCAAGCAGTAGGTGGAGAAACCTTTGACAGATGGCACTTTCTGCAGACAAGCTGAAGCAACTCAGCCAGCTGACACACACTTAGAGGCTTATAAGCTTATGGAGGACTATATTGAAATACTCCACTTGAAATACTTCACTTGAAATACTACAGAATGTACAATATTTGACCTCCAATCAGAAAACACCACTTATAACATGTTCTTAGTACTGAAAAATAAAGATACTTAATTGTGCACTTTCTGCTAGTCTTGGCATGGTGAAACTGTTGACCCTTCACCAAAGGTAGTGATGCCATTTGAATAGCATGGATATCATCATAGAATAAACAGAAGTGTAGATTGGAACTTTTACAACAGGGAAGAGGTAGCACTGAATGTCTTTGAAAATATATGTGGCAGTCTGGGAAAACCCTTCACATGGTTCAAGGTTGCACTTCAACACTTGATCAAAGTGTGACAGTCACTGTATGATCTAAATCCCACTTAGCTAGCAAGGTGTCATTTTGGTGAAATATTTATATGGGTTCGTAATGTTGAAGTGTAAACATATGTTATTTATAGAACAAAAGTTAGCCAAAACCAGATTTTTGCCAAAATTCAGCCACAATTATATCCGATGGGTTTTCCCAGACCGCAACACCTATGACACCCAGGGCTCACAAGTGGTGTGATAAGACAACTTTTAACAACTGAGATGCATCTCTGAGATTGTCCTTGGGTTGAAAGGGTGGCTTACTAATACCTAACATTTTAGAATTACACTTGCCATTCATATGCTTACAGTGAATTAGACAGAGCTTTCTATAAGGCTTTGTGATGCAGCAGTTTGAGATGAAAATTGAAATTGGTTAGCTTCACATGTCTAACAGGAAGCATGTCTTAGGCCTAGCCCTCCCTAGTTGGGAGCTATTGCATGATATGGAAGAGCTGGCTGGTGGTATTAAAATCTCAAAAAAAAAAAAAAAAAAAAGCTTTCAAAATTTTAGGTATTTTGTGTGAATTTAAACAAACATAGCTGTAAAAAAAAGAAAGAAAGAAAAAATGTGTTTTAAGGACTGCTATTGTAAAAATTTTTCTGCCTCATGTTTAGCATGGTTGGTCTCATGCCATCTGTCAACATGGCCTTTATTATTCCAATGAATAAAATAAGCGGCTTGATTGATGGATAGGCTCCTGCGCAGAATTGCAAAGTCAAAGACAGGGATTTCAGCAAGTATACTGCTTATCCAAAGCCAATACTAAATACCACACAGTCTTTGGCCTGTGAGAACATATTCAAAGCCGCTGGGTTCAGTGTGTCAGAAAAAAAAAGTAATAACATATATGTCAAATATTTACATTAACCCATGACCATGTAATGTCAATGCTGTATCAGTGAAATAAGAGAAAGGCAGTCACTTTAAATACTGCCTAGTGTATTTAGAACAGGCTTCATACCATGTTATTAAAGTTAAGATGAGCTAACGTTAAGATAACCTAGAGAACTTTGAATCCAGATAAAGGCAAGGTGTCGGACATCAATATACCACCAGTGATGCCATTCACTTACAGGCAGAGTAATATTTATAACTACTGAAAGATCTGACACCACTGCTGACGCAAGGCTTTGCATAGCTTTCCGTGCGTGTGGCTTTAAACAGGAGCACCAGAACAGTAACCTTCTTCACACAGAAATGGGATACTTAATTAAACGTAATTCAAGTTCAACTTTTAAAAATGAAAATTTGCTTTGAGTTGTTTCTAAAGTCCAGGATCGGCTTTGTCATATTTGTACAAATTAAACCAGGGAGGCCAAACTCATTTCAGGTCACAGGCCACATTACATTTAGTCCAGACTCAAGTGGGACACATCAGTTAAGTGTTGACACATCAACAACTCCTAAAATGTGTTAATTTACCATCATCAATCTGAAAGGCATATTGTGAATGCAGAAATGGATTGAACATATATGACCTACAAAGCAGATAAACAGACTTTACAGTGGCTTGCATAAGCCTTCACACCCAAACCCAACACTCCCCTTGCCCCTTGAGCGTCGTCACATTTTGCAGTGTTACAATCTGGAACTGTAACTTTAACTGTAACTTAATTGAGATTACATGTCATAAATCTACACAGAATAACCAATAATATAAACGTGAAGGAGGGCGCACGGTGGCTTAGTGGTTAGCACCTCCAGGGTCCAGGGTTCGATTCCCGCTGGGGCCATGTGTGGGGCCATGTTCTCCCCCGTGCTGCAGGGGTTTCCTCCGGGTACTCTGGTTTCCTCCCCCAGTCCAAAGGTAGGCTGATTGGTGTGTCTAAAGTGTCTGTAGTGTGTGAGTGATTGTACCCTGTGATGGACTGGCACCCTGTCCAGGGTGTACCCTGCCTTGTGCCTGATGCTTCCTGGGATAGGCTCCAGGTTCCCTGCAACCCTGAAGAAGGAGTAAGCGGTTGAAGATGGATGGATTGATGGATAAATGTGTTACAGTATAACATTTTCGGCTTGATACCGAGGAATGATTGATTATTAGCACATTTGGTCAGTAGCTGAGTTCATGGCTTTGAGTTTATCCCCCCATAAAGTCTAGCTCAGAATATTTCAAGTCAAGTATGGTCCAGACTGTATTTTTGACACCCTGAAAGTTGTGATGATTTAATGAATCCTTCACGTGCTACTTCATTTTAAACTAGCAGGTCTAACACAGCAGCAGTGCAAAGAAGAATCACAACAACCCAAAGAAACAAAGATGAACACAACATATGTGTTTGCCCTGTCATCTAAACCTTGACTGTGATCCAGCAATTACAGTATATTTGTTAGATCTGGCCTGTGAAACAACATTTATCCTGGCACACAATGTAACACACTCTGCATTTGCTGTTCATTATCTGCAACAGCCAATCAAAAGCAATAGCTGTAAATATACTAGTCTCTAATCATGTTTCATTGACAAACAGTGAATAATAATCAGCATAGCTTAGCAGGAACATAGTGTTACTATAACACTAAAACTAAGAATGGGAGACCTCGGCTGATTGTCAGCGTCTGGGAACTGCTTGCTATCAGCTGTTACATTCTCCCGCAATTGTGATACAGCAACAGTGTGTGTCCATATTTAGGCAGGCCTCCTTTCTGACACCAGGGCCACGTCATTTACACCCATTGAAGAGCCTTAACTTTCAGAGCACACCAGGCACTGCTCAAAAAACACTGCAGCAAGCCAAACCCAGGTCTGGACCTCAATGTTAAAACTCAACCAGCTTGGACTGTTTCACCCAAAACAGTGTAATCCCAGTCAGGAATAGTGGTTCTTTTGATACTTAGACAAAAAGAAAACAGTCCAGCATAACCAACCGCCACATTTACAGTGTGAGAAGAGCATAAGTAGAGCATAGCGAAGTTCAGTATGAATGTTCCTTATGTCATATAGATGAGCTACCAGATGCCCAGATATGCTATAATCAGCAAGATAGAGTAACACCATCTTTCCCACTTATTTTTTTTTCTCTCGTAGCAACAATCACAAAAAAAAAGAACTAAACTATACCATTCCTTGCTGGGCTGGCTCCCTCAAGCGTACATCTTTTACCTAGAGCTTTACTCTAAAAGGTAATTATTATCCACTTATGCAGCTTAAATCTTTTTTTTTTTTTTTTTAAATGTACACTATATCCACATTTCCAGGTGAAGGATACATATTAAAGGAGCAAAACATAAGGATACCACTCCAGTGACAATGAATGGTACAGTTTAGTACCATTGAGAAAGTGTATGGATGTAGTAGAATTTATTAATACATATTATTGTAAAAGCGTAATGGCAGTTTAGTTCCTAACCCACCAACACAGTGTTTTGTACGACTCCCAGGGCATTTTGTTACATCCACACACACAAAAAAAGAATATTTCTTTTTCTAATTCGTTTATAATTTATAAGACAAACCTGAAGCTTTGTATTACAGGTCAGTATTTTGTCAAGCATGTCAAGGCATTGATAAAAGGCACTGGGTAAACTACTGCTCTGTTTGAAATGCAGAAAACAAGCCGTTTTTTTGATACACAACCACTCATCAAAGCAAATAAAGCATGATTTGTGACATACAGTGTCACATTAGCATCCAAAATTGCACCGCAATATCATCTAGTAATTCGAATCCCACCCTTGGAATGCTCTGACACATAATAACACATTTCATACTGAGGAAAAAAAAAGTTCTCAGGTAAATCGGAGACCACCGCAGTGAGAATTATCTGCCTCCTGACTCTATCACTGCATTAAAAATGCTCTTGGAGGATCTTCATGTAGAGAGAAAGAGAGAGAGAGAGAGTCAGAGTCAAAAGCCACCAACATTAATAAATCTGCTTGTCTCTCAGATAAAATATTTAGAGTTCTCTGAGCCACTGACAGGCTCTGCAGCTCATCATTGGGACACTCGCTTGTATAAACAGTGGGCTAATTCCAGGTGGTGAGGCTTTGATAAAATCTTCCCTCCTTGTAAGGAGATGCACAGATGAAAGCAAAACAGCACTACTCTCAAAACTGGTGAGAAGTGCATGCACCACAGACTAGTATATAAATAATTTATTAGAAAAAAGTCAAAGCGCAACAGTTGAAATAATAGACTGTATATGGTGTGGAGAAAATATATATATATTTACTGCGGGAATTATAATACATGCATACAATCATTTTACAGCCATGTTTTATGCTTTGTCTTTATTTTTTTCCACTTGTGCACGAGTCAACTGTAAACTCCATAGAAAGCCACTTTCTATACACTGTTAACTTTATGTAACATTATTGCCCCACTGTCTCATGCCACATTTTAATTGAGTTAAGTTGTAATTACAGCTGACCAATTTGGTTGTCCCAGTCCGCCATGTTTCATCAATGGTGTCATATATTTGTGCATTAGTTTTCTTGAGAAAAATTAAGTCCCACAACGCAGTCGCAATGCTTAACGGCTCTGAGGGTTGCATGAAGAAGAAACCACCATTGCAGGTTTGCATATTCTCTGCAGCATTGCATTGGCCATCACATATGGGTACTCCAGTACTGCAGGTGGCACAACGACTACAGGAAGAAAATCCTCATAGTCATGCATTTTGGAATGAATCACTGTGGACATGCCACATTTATAACAACAAATTTTCCCAGGTGCCATGTGCATGACACAGCACCAAGTCCGTTTTCTCCTCAGTTACGTCATATTGGTTGTGTGAAGGCACCAATATGTATTGTGTCCGCATGAAGTATACTAAGGCATTTAACTGATTTACCTAACAACAGCCTGGTGGAAATCTACACAAAGACAAACTGCTCATCCTGTCACTGCAAGGTCAAAGGTCACACTGTAAACCAAAATTCTGGTATCCAGTAGCTGGCTACACTGAGCCTGGGCAGCATGACCATGTCTACCACTGCCAGAAGACCAGACAAAGACCAGTGACTAATTAAAAAAAAAGTCAGCGACCAAAACCCCTAGACAAAGCATGCTGTTCCCACAGTGTGAGAAACGTTCTCCTCTGCTGAATGTTAATAAATGAGAAAGGGTATGAATGGTATCACGTAAAGAGTTTACTCACTAGGAATCTAATAGTTAATAAACAACTACCTAATAGAGACACGTATATAGAGAATAAGGACATTAATTACACCAAGTTGTGGCTCTTACTGTGACAAGGACTCTAGAAGTGCAAATCTACTAATAAGGTGTTCATCCCTTATAATCTCTCATTATTAATCATTCATCTCAAAGTGTATTACTTGGTAACTACTATGAATTATTTAGTAGTGATATACTAATAGGAAAAGTGTGCAGTTTAATGAGTATATGGAGAAGTCTAGTCCTGTCAAAAAAATTCCTTTTAGAGGTTACATAAAGCTCCCTTTGTGGCCAATTTTCTTCTTAAAATCAACAGACTATTATGATTAAAGACTGTAGCAAGCGTGTGTGTGTGTGTGTGTGTGTTACATCACTTAAGGTTTTTCCCTACTTTGATAAGCTCCTGCAGTGTTTGATCATTTAAGGCTGGTGTATTTATATAACTCCTATAGTATACCTTTATTGTTTAATGATTTTTAATAACTCACAGGTTATATTGAATTTCTATTGCACATCAAAGTCATTCAGTCAGGAACATTGACACTGACCTTGAGCTGGCAATTTCTGCTTTCTGTTTGGCAATGGCAGCAGTCCTCTGTGCTCCCTCGACACACCTTTCCACTTTCTGCTTGATCTTGGTGCCCTTCAGTTGAATCACCTTCTTCTTCACAGCCTTGACCAGCACATTGTGTACATACTTGCCCTCCTCTTTACCGCCCTCAGCAAATGTAGTGCAGCCATAGCCATGCCGCTGGTTGTCCAGCCACTCGCCCTCGTACTTGAGGCCACTTGAGCGCTCACTGATGCCAAAGCCTGCCCTCTTATCATTCTTCCACTCGCCCATGTAAACCTCGGTGGTGGTGGCGTCAATGTCAGCCTCGACAGGTGGGAACTCATGGCACTCACCCTCTACTTCACTGTCACCCATGCTGATGGTAGAGTTGGCATCACTAGTCGCTGAACTGAGGGCTGACTCGCTGCGCAGGAAGCTGATCTTGCTCTTCTGGCTGGAGAGGGATGTGCGGGATTCCGACTTGGTCAGCTTGCCCAGCAGCGAGCCGCGACGGAAAAGGCCCCTCTTCTTTGGCTTCGCAAGTTCAGGGTCACCATGTAGGCTGAGAGCAAAGCCACCACGTGAAGGCCCCATAGGCATGGACGAGGTGACAACAGTCTCCTGGCCTGACGCGTTTGTGGTGGTGATGATGGGAACATCGTGCTGCAGCAGCGTGCCATTGCTGTGCTCGCTACGCAATGAGGTTAGCGAGTTGCGCAAAGGAGAGCGCACCACAGCGGCCATACCATATGGAACGCTCTGACGCACCCCATAGCCATGCCGCATTCCGCTGGTAAATTGGCCTTGGAAGGTGCCTGTGAAGACAAGGTCTAGTGAGCATAAAACACTAGTAGATATATCAGAGCAAAAAAGGCTAAATAAGGGGCAGCGGTAACTCAGCAGTTAATATTCTTCACTAGTGACCAGAATGTTGTGAGTTCAAATCTCATAACTGCCAGAAACCCTACTGATGACCTCTTGAGCAAGTTTTTTAAGCCTGAATGCTCCATTTGATGGCTGACCCTACACTCAGAGCCCAGAAAAATCCTGTAAATATTGGGGATGGATATATTCAATCATCTTCAGTATGACCAGTATCCTGGTCTGTGTTCTAAAGGATCCAAAGCACATCCTGAAAACAAGATAGAGTGCATAGTACATTAAACCAATGGATCTGAAAGTGGGGTCACCCATGAGTCAATTAAGCAAACCGAGGGGGGGTGTCCTTGACCCATCATTATCAAGGTTATTATATTTATTAATGAGTTATTTTAGTTATTAGCATATTTAACTGGTTACTTACATTCAGTGGGGTTTATCTAAATCGCAAAATATGAAAAACCTCTAGTCTATAAATAATGCCAAATCGGACCTTATGTATTCTGTCAATGAAACATCCAGGACTGAAAAGATCTATGTCTCTAATTAGCTGCCAAAATATTATTGTACACACTTATGTAGCAAGCTTAATATTTTAATAGTTGGGCTATGGTCATGAAACAAATCATACAGTGATCCTTGGAATGTATTTTACATTTAAAGGAGACATGAAAAACAGACAAGAAATTATTTCTGCTGACATAAGTGTTCCATGTTGATCCATACACACTAGTTCCTGTCCTCAGCTACAAGCACAACAGACAAGCAAGTTCTCATGACACATTCTAGAGCCATAAACCACGTATGGTTATTTACTCTGTGTCCCTGAGACTCGAGGTCAAGCAGCACATGCCTGTGTTCATCATTTCCAGGTCGTAGGTAAGATAGGCCAGAAGGGTACAGTCTGAACAGTTTGTCCTTTTACACAGTGCTATACCAGCAGCACTGCTTTACATCTGGCTGAACGTGATCAATCACCTTCTATAGATAAATTGTCCTACAATTAAAAAAAAACAGTGATATTGATAGATATTTTAAAATTACGTTACATTTCAGTTGAAATATTGATATTGATGATTTTTTTTGAGTTAACAACTAATATGAATTAAGATAGATGTTTGTGATAACAGCTGCAAATGTTTACCACTAAACCTGGCCTTACAGGATTTAGTTTTTTTATGATTGTTGCTTGATTTTGTTGCTCGAACGTTTTAGCGCGCTTTTTTTTGGGTTTTTTTGTGCTTTTTTTTGCTTTTTTTGCGGAAAAACTACTTGTGTGAGTGTGTATGTGATTGTGTGCCCTGCGATGGACTGGTACCCTGTCCAGGGTGTACCCCGCCTTGTGCCCGATGCTTCCTGGGATAGGCTCCAGGTTCCCCACGACCCTGAAGAAGGAATAAGCGGTAGAAGATGGATTGATGGAATAGTATATAGTGACTCCATCCATGGATTGATGGATGGAATAGTACTTTCGCAGTGATGTTTGTTGGTAAATGAGACATTTTAGCTGTACGCATGTTAGACTCACATGAATCAAAGAGGGCTTTGGCTGAATGCGTCAAAATCTGCAGAAAATCTGCTTTTATTTTGAAAAATTGCAAGTTCCTCTGAATATTGCGGAGTTTGCTTGATTTTGTGTTCATTTCTGCGAACTCAAAATCGAGAAATCCTGACGGGTAAACATACCTGCTTTGGTAAATGTCTCTGCATAATTATCTTGATGTGTTTGAGTACATTTGATTTACAGTGTCCTTATCCTTAATATAATTAACAAATGTCAGATTTTTATCAATACTGTAAAGCCGCTTCATTTTATTTCAATCACTGTTACAATAATAGTACAGTGAACAAGATATTTCAATGAGTGTCAGAAAAACTGCTACTGTATAACCCTGAAATCTTCCTCTTGTGCTCCAAAATAACTTCAAGTAAGTTTGTCCCATTTACCTTTAGTCACCAAAAATGTAGACAGAATGCTGATATATTTATGTTAATATATTTTTCCCCTTCGTCTTAAAATACGGCAATATTCACACTTCATCAAAGTCTACCATCTATTCTGGCCTACACAGAAAAGATGTCTCTTAATTTCTTCACTGCTTTTGACTTTACTTCAAGGAGAAAACACTAAAAAAAGAGGGAAAGAAACATTGGGATTTTATATTCACCCTACACACTCCAAAACACATAGAGTGAACAAAATACATTACAGCTTTAATTTGTAACCCCCTGCTCCCCTTTCCTTTGGCAAACAGTCCTTAGTGATGGGCATTTACCCAGCAGGCCATCTGTGGTGACGCCATGGTGCCACCGTTATAATCTGTTAAGCGACTGGATTTCTGTCAGAATCCATTACTCTTTATTGTTCTTTTCGGAAGACCACTCACTTTCAAAGTCCTGCACATGTATAAACACTGGAGGATGTGTTAAACTAACACTGGGCTTCTTGCTATGTGGTGCACTCCATGATTTGACCTGAATTTCAGCTTCTGTTTTAGGTTAAACACGTGGCAAATAACTGATGCTCCAATAGTGGCCCACATTTAACCCCTCCATGTAGTCCATATATCACAGTGGAAAGACAGTGACAAATTAATCTGAATCCGTCTGCCAGATCACAACCACTACACTAGTTAGTTAAGACCGTCTCTCAGGAATGTAATGAACCAAAATCTACAATTGGGCCACTTTCATTTGGCCAAAGTGCAGAAGTGCAGAATATGGTTGATGCATGTAGGTTCCTAAAGGTATGAAAATGTTGTGGGTCAGATTTCGACCACAGCCCTATGTGGCTAAACTCAACCATTTTTAGCCATGAATTATCTGCTAAATGGGAATTTCAGTTCACATCTGGCTGTCATGTTGAATTTTGAACTTTGATGATGCCAGAATGTTGGAAAGAAAATGTCTTAATACTCCCTTAAAAATGTCTTAAAAAAAGTTTGGACACTGGCTAGAAGTTGTTATATGGGTGAGGAAAAGATTTTTTAAAGTCATGCCATAGCACAGGGATTCTCAAACTTTTTGCAGCCAGGAACCTCTTTAGCTGTAAAATACATCCCATGGACCCTCACAGTACAGGTTTAGTAAATGTTTCTATTTCTATCCACAGTCAGAGTATAATGATGAAAATCCTCTAACAACAAGTCTGTAATCTGTCCCTCCAGGATTTTGCAATTTTTCACTCGCAGAAGTGAACGCAAACTCACGCAAACTACGCATTATTCTGAGGAGCTTGCAATTTTTCTAAATTACAGCAGGGCTGTGGGCCACGTCCCAAACCGCGTATTTACCTACTGTATAGTAGCTGATATGCATGCATTTCGCCTACTATATAGTAGGTAGTACGTGTTAATAATAAGTATGCGTTTTCGGACTCAGCCGTGTGATTAATAGTGTGATTCAGGTGTGTACATGTCTGTAATGCACTTCGATGATGCGACTACAGTCAACAGTCTCTGTTGAAGACCATTTTTCGCACAAGCTTCAATTGCTCTGATTGATGATGTTCAGAAGAACGTAGTAATGTTCTTCGCTCACAGGTCTATCGTTAGATGATTTCCATCATATGATCTATCCATTGTACTGTAGAACAGACCTTATTGAACCGTCTGTTATAGAAGTCAGCCAAGATTTGATTGGGATCAGATCATACAGTGTAACAAATAATAATCGGCACAGTATTAAACAGACTTTTCATGAGAAATTTTTGATATTTCTAGCACTTTGTCGTTGGCTGTCTTGGGTTACAATCGCGCCAAATCTGCCAAAAGTTCAAGATCTCAACTCAAAGAATCGTTCTCAATGTGTGTTTATTTTTGGTTTGCGACAATCACTCACTAACCTATAAACCTGGCTTTTGGGCGGCGCTTTTTTAATGACGTCACCCCCTGACACACCCCCCCCAGTACAGAAAATTCGCTTTGGAGATGCAATGGGAACGCAAAACGATTCGCTTTTTATTTTTTTTAAAGGGGGGAAATTCCTTTTCTAAATGGAATAGAAATGCAGCTCACCAGAGACACCTGTAAAAGAGGAAAGGTGAGTTCAGGTTGTCTTCAGAAGTTTTTTTTTTCTTTCCCCCTAACGCGCTAAACTCACCGCCATCCCCGTAGGTCTCGGTGCCGTAGCCGTCCTGCAGGCCGTTATTCCACGTGCCCTCGTATTTGGCGCCGCTACCGAGGCTCACGCGCGTGCCGTACCTGCCTTTGAAGCCGTGCGTCCACTCGCCCTTATACACCCAGTTGCTTTTGGTTTCGACGCCCAGGCCGTGGCGCTTGCCTTGAGCCCAGTAGCCCTCGTAGGTGTTCCCGCTGGGCCAGGTGTACACCCCGACCACCTCGAAACCGTAATTCCATGATCCGGAGAACTCGCCTTGACCCTTCGGGCCGGTGCAGATGCCGTGGCCGTGCGCCTTACCGCCTTCCCAGCCGCCGCAGTACGCGCCGCCGTCGTCGAACTCAAAGCGACCTCCACTCATCCTTCTCGAATAATAATAATAAAAAAAAATCCTGAGGAAAAAACAATTCTTCAAACTTGACCTGAGCGCGTGACTTTTCCAGAGTGATGTTAAATTGTTAAAATGTGTGTTTCCGCCAAGGGGAATTCTTGTTCTTGAACTCCGGTCATTGTCGGTGCGTCTAGTCGCTGGCGCGCATCTTCTGGGGACAGCTGTTCTGTTTGATTCCAATTCTTATTCTTCTTTTAGTTTTTTACTTCCTCTTTACCAACAACAGAAAAAAAAATCCACAGGTATTTCACACTGTGTGATGAACCTCCTTGCGCAGTTGCCGATACAGAGCGGATTTGACTAGGGAGAGGGAGTTACTTTTCTTTAGTTACATGTTTTGTTTTGTTATTTTTTTTTCAAGGTGAGTACGATTGAGTCGAATTGGTGAGCCGGTGGTCTTTCATGGCTCTCCCCTCTCCCTGTCTCCCCTCTTTTCTCCACCGAGCTCGGTTAATGTTCCAGCACTCCCAACAAGGCTAACCAGACCCCGACACTGTATCCAAAAATACAGCCCAATCCTGCCCCGGCTACAAGGCCCTGCTCAACACCGTGCCAGATCACTTGCAGTTGAAGGGGGTGGGCGAGCATGTGGCCATATCATGTTCAGTTAAATCTGTGCCAAGCTGACTGGCTGCTCCAAAAAGTTGCGTTGCATTTTAGATGTGAAAAGGTGCTGATCAAAGGTGGTGGATTAATGTCTAGATTAAGTTCCTAACTGGGATCTGGGCCAAATTATTATCCCCTAGAAACATACTACTACTACTACTACTAGTATTACTACTATTACTTTAACTATTACTACTGCTACTACTATTACTGTTGTTACTACTATTACTATTACTATAACTATTACTACTACTACTAGGCTACTACTACTATTATTAATACTACTACTAATATTAGTATTACTATAACTATAACTATTACTACTACTACTACTACTACTATTATTGCTACTACTCCTACTATTCATACTACTACTACTACTACTAGTATTACCACTATTACTATAACTATTACTACTACTACTACTACTACTACTACTACTACTACTACTACTGCTACTACTATTACTATAACTATTACTACTACTACTACTACTACTATTATTGCTACTACTCCTACTATTCATACTACTACTACTACTACTAGTAGTATTACCACTATTACTATAACTATTACTACTACTACTACTACTACTACTACTACTATAACTATTACTACTACTACTATTACTACTGTTACTATTACTGCTACTACTATTACTATAATTACTACTACTACTACTACTACTATTACTATAACTATTAATACTACTACTACTACTACTATTACTACTGTTACTATTACTACTACTATTACTATTATTAATACTACTACTACTACTACTACTACTACTGCTAATAATAATAATAATAATAATAACAATAATAACAATTTTAAATGAGACACCACATTAACAAAATGATGCAGTGTACTCTCTCAGAAATAATTGTACCAAACATTACTTTTCCTTATCACTCAGGTGGTATCATCAGTGTTACATATTTTATATGTATTATTCACCTTTAAAATCGAATTTAATTGTTAATTTATATTTTTTTATTTCATGACACATATAATTCTCTAAACAGGACAGTTTAGCGCTGTTAAAGATGGAGTACCAAGAAGTGTACCAATAGTACCACGGTTAAGATGGAGTAATGTCAGGACCACATAAACTTTGAGCAATTTGTTGTAAATACATGCATACATACATACATATATACATACATACATAAATAAATAAATACATAAATAACAACAGTAGTTGACATGAATCAAATCATTTCATTGTTCTGATTTTCTTAATGTGGATGTGAAATTAGCTCTTTTTAGAGATTGAAAAAAAAACCCCTTCATAGTGAGTGTCCTAATGAAATTTAATTTGACATTTTACTTTGCAGCAGTAATGTCCATAAAATGGAAATTTATGTATCATGATTAGTGTTTATGAGAACTTTTTAAATATAATAATTATCAAAGGATTAATGCAAGACTGTAAAGTTCAGCTTGGATATATATGGTCATATTTATATTATATAAACAACATCCCATGGATGTGTACAACTGTCAAGACTGCATATAACGGACGCTACATACAACAGGTCCACAGAGCAGCCTACCTTTTGTTCTGTTTTTATGTGAAACTATTATGAAGTTACTAATGTGTTTTGATTTTATTCAGAATTATATTTGTCTATTCACTATCACTTGTCTAATGAGAATCTAGGAATAAGCTCAGGGACATGGGGAAATGTTTCTGTCTGACTAAGCTCCATAACAGTCTCCAAAGAAGGTGTTAAGAGGAAATATGGTGATAATATGGTGAATAACAAAATCCTGCAGAGCACTGGCCCTCATTATATCATGTTTTAACACGTATAAAGACTCCTCAAATCCTCACGCTTTATTAAACATTTTGGAGATTTAATTTGACGTTTGCTCACTACGGATAAATGACCAACGCGCGCCCTCATGTGGCCATTCTATGTAATTAACATAATTGAATTTGTATTAGTAGAAATTAAAGTATTTATCACAGTAATAAAATAAATTAAACAAAATAATCAAAGTAATAGCAAAGCAATAAACAATTAGCAGAAATAATATGTTTTATCAACACTAGCCTGTCTGACTTATTAATGAAATGGGTTAAGCATAGGGTGCACATATGGTCAGCCAATTTAAGTTTTTTTTTTTTAAAGGTTACTGCAATCTCAATGTCTCAGGTAGCTATATATTCACAATCTTTTTTACCCATCCCCCCCCCAAAAAAACCCCCAACAACAACAACAAATAAATGGACAATAAGTAAAGACAGATTTTATTTCTGAAAACCGCTACAACATACAAGTGTCCTAAACGGCATGTATTTTGTAGGTACATGTGAAGAATATTATATTTTTAATTTTGTTTTGGTCACCGGTATTAATTTATTTACTTTTCAGATATAATCTTTTATCTTTTTTTTTTTACTTGCATAATTTATGCATGGAATGGTTAAAGTCAAACCACAATAACTTACACAGAAATAAGTAGCCTATACCTAATGAGGACCTAATGTGTTGTGTGGAAAGTTCAGGAATAAAAAAAGCTTCATGGCTCTATTATTATGCACGATTAAAGAACGCGCCTAATGTCATGCCCTGAGAGGGTGAGTGGAATTGATCTTAGAGTTAAAGGGGTGTCTGGGTGCAAAGAGTTTGAGAACCGCTGATACAGGCCGTTAGAAGTTTCTCTTGACCTTCACACTATGAAGTCAGGCATCACCCGGAGATGTATCAGCGCGCTCACGCGCACGTGTGTAGACTATTTGCCATCAGGCTTACACACAAACACATATACCTAGACATACGCGACATGGATGCATTGCATTGATATGATGCTTCATTAAAGCATATATGGAGCATCCTCCGTTGGATTAGGAGACGCCGGAAATAGACGATAACCTGAGGATGCTGTGCTCGCGCTGCTGAAGAGTCCGCGCGCAGTTATTGCACAGCTTGCATTCCCTCCTTCCGCTCTCTCTCTCTCTCTCTCTCTCTCTCTCTCTCTTCTCTCTCTCGCGCGCGCTCTCGCTCGCTCGCATCATCCCTCCCCAGTTGGTACCCTTTCTCTCGCACGCACGAGCATCCTCCGTCATGGCGTCTTCCAACCATGTCACCCCCACCAACTGCAGCTGGTGGCCCATTTCAGCCATGAGCGAGGACGGCAAGCTCGCGGACGGAGAGGAGAGTCACGAGCCGCCAGTAGAGCACAAGCCCTTCTCTAAAGACCGCCTCGTTTTGTACCACTGGACGCAGTCTTTCAGCTCGCAAAAGGTAAACACATAGCTAGCAAAATGGTGGAGCTCTGACTATACTGCATTCTTTTTATTGACCTTCTGTTTGCTTTACTGTGGCACACAATGCTGGCTTATACCTGTCCAGTTTTAGGCTATATGAATATGTTGCTGCAGATGCTCCAATGAAGTGTATGTAATGTTTATTGCTAGGATTGTTTTTTTTTGTTTCTTTTTGGAGAATGCATGACCCATTTTGGCAGCTCAGACCATTGTGCATGGTCTGATCTGGCTGTAGACATGAGGATGACACTCTAAATTATTCATTAAAATGAGTGAGTCTGGCTATGAAAAAAAAACCCAAACCCTGAACTGTGAGGTGTATCTTGTAGTAGATGGCACTGTGAGCATGTGGCTGGCATACTACTCAGTATGTAGTATGATGCAGTCCTGGAGAATCCAGGCATCACGAAAATCTGTGAAGTTCCAGATTCAGCGGATCATCTTAATATCAAGCTTTCAGTCCGGGATAAAGAAACACTGCTCTGCTGGACAGGGGCCTATGTAAATCAGTGAAGCAGCCAGTTGAAATGGAAGTCACGACTTCACTCAAGCAAAAGACAAACAGATCTTCTCCCTCACCGACCTTACAAGCTGAGCTGCATTTATGAGGCTCAACTTTTAATGTTATAGCATCCTGTGCATAGACACATTATCCAGCAAGTCAGTGAAATATCTCAACACCAAATTATGACTCAGATGTTACCATTAGATGAGACTGATCCATGTATAGACAAATGGAGCATGTATATATACATACAGTTGTCTCTGAAACTATTGGAACAGCAAGGTCAATTCAATTTTTTGTGTTATACACCGAAGACATTTGGGTTTGGGATCAAAAGATGGATATGAGACAAGAGTTTAGGATTTCAGTTTTTATTTCCTGCTATTTACATCAAGATGTGTTAAACAACCTAAAACATAGAACCTTTTGTATCAGGCCAGGAACAGGTAAGTCTTGAAGTAAATGGAGGTAAATAACACTTAATATTTGGTTGCATATCCCTTGCTTGGAATAACTGCATCAAGCCTGTGACTCATTGACATCACCAAATTGTTGGTTTCTTCTTTTGTGATGCTTTACCAGGCTTTTATCCATGCCAGTTGTTGTATATTTCAAGGGGTTTCTCCCTTCAGTCTCCTCTTCAGGAGTTGTAATGCATGCTTAATTGGGTTTAGATCTCGTGATTGTCTTGGCCAGTCTAAAATCTTCCACTTTTCCCCACTGATAAAGACCTTTGTTTATTTGGCAATGCATTTTGGGTCATTGTCTTGATGCATGATAACATTCGTAGCAATTAATTTGGATGTATTTCTCTGTAAATTGGCAGACAGAATGTTGCTTTAAACTTCTGAATTCATTCTGCTGATACCATCATGAGTTACATCATCAATAAAGATTAGTGAGCCTGTTCCATAAGCACATGTACAAGACCAAGCCACAACACTACCTCCACCATGTTTCACAGATGTGCTCATATGTTTTGGATCATAAGCAGATCCTTTCTTTCTCCAGAATTTGGCTTTTCCATCTCTTTGGTAGAGGTTAATCTTGGTTCCAGAACTTTTGTGCCTCATCTCTGTATTTCTTTGTGAATTCCAATCTGGTCTTCTGATCCTTACTGCTGATGAGTGGTTTGCATCTTGTGATATGGCTTCTATATTTCTGCACTTAAATTTTTCTTCAAAAGGTGGATTGTGATACCTTCACCCCTACCCTGTGGAGGTTGTAGGTCATGTAATTGACTGTTGTTTTGGGGTTTTTCTTCACAGCTCTCACAACGTTTCTGTTATCAGCCATTCCATTAGGTGTCTCTTGTTTAGTACACCAAGAGTTTTTTTCTTTTTTAGGACATTCTAAATTGTTGTATTGGCTATTCCCAAAGTTTGCCTCTGATTGATTTTCCCTCTTTTCTCAGCTTCAAAATGGCTTCTACTCTAGAAAGTTCTTTGAGCTCCATGTTAGTTTATCATTTTTAACAACAAATTCAGTCTTCACAGGTGAAACTGAAGGCTAAAACTAAGAGTAGATGTTCAGAGCTATTTACTGTTTAAGCAATCAGTCAGGACAGAACACACCTGGGTAACAAAGAACACCTGTCAGTCACATGTTCCAATATTTTGCTCACCTAAACATTGGGTGGTCTTATACAAAATATGCTATGCTATATGTCATTTAACACATCTACATATAAATACCAGGAAATACAATCTGAAATTCTAAACTCCTATTCATCTTTAGATCTCCAACCCAAATATCTTCAGCCTACAGCAAAAACAAATTAAGTTGCTTGCCGTTCCAATAGTTTGGCAAGGGACTGTATAAAAACTTGTTGGAAAAATAAGTAAACATTTACTTTTATCTCTAAAATACAAGTTGGTAGAGGGTCAGCTTTGTCTATTAAAGGATACACAGAAATCTGATTATATTGATGTTTGATAAAAACACAGATACAATTGTGTAGACCAGATGTGCAATAAATCAGAAACTGGTTTCCTGTTTCTGCCAGAATTGGCCAGATTGGGTCTAAAGTCTCTGTGCCTCTACATTACATTTTCAAGGATACGCTTGATATATGTCTAAAAATGTCAGATGAAGAAGTAATGTGCCTCTGGTACACTGTCAACATCAAATAACAGGCATGCATGTGAGGATTCATTCATTTATCAATTTAATGAAAAACAAGTCAGTCTGTATTTCTGGAAATGAGAAGGATGGCTTTAACACTGAAAACAAGAAAACAGCTTTTCTGCACAAATTGGCTAAAATTGTAGCACACACAATGCACAACATTTATTTCCAGGTGCACCTCATTCCTTAAAAACAGCATTTCAGGATGTTTTTAAAACAGGGTAGCCTGCGTTATAAAGTAAACCATTCCACACAAATATATCAGTGATGATGTAACAAACTACCAAGACCAATAAAAAATGATATAATATTTCCTATTTAAAAAATATAATATTTCCTATTAAAAATAACATAATATTGAATTATTTAATAATTACTACTAGATGGTATGGTGGCAAGATGGATAGCACTGGTTTAACTGGGGTCCCCAGTTGGATCCTGGGCTTAGGTTACTGTTTTGCATGTTCTCCTTGTGTTTGTGTGGGTTTTCTCCAAGTTCTCTGTTTTCCTCCAGTTTCCCAAAAACATTCCGGTCGGTGTGTTGTCTACATTACATTACTATTAGTGTGGATGTATGTGCACTGTGCCTTCAGATGGACTGGCATGCCATCCATGGTGTATTCTAGCCTCACATCGGTGTTCTCAGGACAGTCTCCAAATTCACTGCGACCTGGTTTCATAGCTGAAAAAGATTTATATTAATCTGAATGACGTAAAAAATGCCTGTATATTTATTATTTCGCATTACATTATTTAGAGATATATCACTTTTTCCTTTCTGAAACCTAGAGTATTCCCCAATACGTAGCCGATATTTTTTTGTTAAACGATTAAGCTTTAAAATGAGTTATGTGTAATTGAAGCGCCTTCCTGTACTACATTTACATGAAAATGAATAGCATGTTATAATACCATGGATCACTGGATTGGATTTGTTCTTTTTCTCCCCTCTGATAACCCGATTCAGCATCTTCTGCTGATGTTGGTCCAATACTGATATTGGATATCGGTTCGGTGCCATCTCTACCAACAATTACTTTTATCCGATGCAACTTACAGCTGAGAGAAGATGCAATCCAATAATACAGCTGATGCTTAAAGGCTTTGTTCAAGCTCCCAACAGTAATTCACTGGTAGTTTAAGTATTCAGAATCAAACTTATAATCTTCTGAGCACCAGCATAGAACCTTAATCACGGAGCATTCACAGGACATCGTCTATAGTAAAAATGGTTTCATTTGCCTTATATGTTTCTCTCACACATAACTAGTGAGTTTTGGACAAAGCTGAGACTCAGATGGTGCTCTGTTAGACATAAGGTGCAATATAGGGTCTAGAATCCATATCCTAAGGCTTGCACTTATGGAGAGTAGTCAGTCATTTGATATTCAGCCATTAAACCAAAATCAGCTAGATCTTAAACACCAACTTCCCAATTTTCTCCATGGAATTACAGAATATTTTGGATTATTTGCTAATACTTTGTCACGTAACAACAGCACTGTTATTGGAAATGTTCAAGTCTTTCATTGTAAATGTTACGTATTATGAAACCAGCACGACTGAGCACAAAAGTGCACACAATGGGGTTAATTTTTATTTATTTCTTTTTTAACAAAGTTGTGTGTAAATGTTTTTTGTAGGCCAAAGCAAATGATCAATTTCTGCCAGATCCACAAACGTTTCAGTAACACTTTCTTCATAGGCTTGTGTATATGGGTTTTTTTTAAAGTGCAAATTTAAATACTTCATGAGGAGGTAGGTCTTTAGTCATTGTTTGAAGACAGCCAGTGACTCAGCTATTTGGGCAGCTTGGGGAAGTTCATGTCAAGGCTAGTTAGTTTATAGCATAGCTTAGCCTGTAGCCTAGTAGCTTATAGCCTAGTAGCTTGTAGCATAGCTAATAGCCTAGTAGCGGATAGTATAGCTTAGAGTTGTATAGACTTAGTTTAGAATATAGATGTAGAAGTGGTTTATAGAGTATAGATATAGAGTCTTTGTTTCATGTCATAGTTAATGTTTAGGTTAGTTGGTTTAGTTAGCTTAGTTCATTGAGTTGGTCATGTTTCTTGTATTTCTTGAGTCTGCTCTCCTCTGTTTTAATAAAAGCTCTCGTCCTAACTGCATATGCATCTGTCCTGCTTCGTTTACGTCACGAATCGTGACAGTTACAACGTGGACACCTGCGGCTTATAGACAAGTGCGGCCTATATATGTACAAAATTGTTTTTCTTTTTAAAATTAGCGAGTGCAGCTTATATTCAGGTGTTGAAAACAACACAAATGATCTCTAAATGGTGAAAGAACATCTCCTAAAGGGAGCTAAGTCCTTCAGTAATGCAACTTAGCCACTGAAGCACACTGGGTATCATAGACACACACTAAATACCTCAGCATACTTCATGTGGACACAAAGTTCAACTGGCAGATATGAACATGGCATCATTACAGAGCCAAAAGACGCTGTAAAGAGGTTTTGCAAACATTCTACATGGCATTGACAATGCACAATATGAAAGAACAAAGAATATGTGAGCTTCTAAACCATGGGTGTTAAAACCGGCCCGCTAGAGGGTTCAATCCGGCCCAGGACGAATTTTGAAAGTGAAAAAAATATGCATAAAAGACACGAACTTGTCATTTAAAAAAAAATGCTATTCCTAAATTATCCGCTAGGGGTAAAAGACGCGGCACATCTCTGGGACTGAACAGCAGATGGCAGCAATGCGACGTCTGCTGTTTGTTATCACGGAGTAGTCTACTCTATTTTCTACTCGTCCCCACACCCTCATTAGACAAAATGTCTGCCAAAAAGCAGAAAAGTGGATATAGAGTGTAGAGTTTTCCATGAAAAGTGGACCGATTCCTATTTATTCACAGAGATGAATGGGTAATAGTTTTTAAAAAAATGTGCAATTTAATGTTAGTCAACAGCTTCAGTACAAACGAGTTTGGTTTGGTGGAATCCTATTGTTCATGCAATGCCATACATTTTAAAGTGAAATACTATATTTTTCAGTTCCAAATACCTGTGAAGTTGTTTTTTTTTGCATTTGTACAAACACTGTGAGCAGTTGTAATGCACATATATGTGAATGATAATCAGAAGCAAATTGCACATGTTTGTCTTAAGAAATCTGAGGTTGCTCATGATATATTTTATAAAAGGATATTTCAATAAATATAAATGTCTTTGCATGAAAACAAAGGTAAAAACATGGACTTCTTGTTATTTATAGGTGATTATACTATAATTTTATGATTTATGATTTTATGATTAGATGCCCCACCCAGTTGACATCTAATTAGGCTGTATGTGGCCCCTGAACTAAAATGAGTTTGACACCACTGTTCTAAACTCACAAAAGTAGTTTCATCTTTGAGAAACCCTTGCAAATATAATTAATTTTCCTGAAGCTTATATCCAGTATATCCAGCTGATCGTGAGTCTATCAAATTCAGATTCACTATGCGATAACTTAGTTCAAAATCCAAAAAATAAAAAATAAGAAGACCTCAGTCGAGTGACTGTTTTCTGTAGGCTCTAGTGAAACCTAATAATAACTGTGTACAGGTCTCATCTGGGTCCAGGACATGCAGTACAGACAAACAGGAGCCCTTGGAGCATATTAAGTGTCATTGATCAAAACAACTATAAGGGATGGTCTCACCCAAATCACTCAGCAGTAAATTCTGGATAGCGTTAGTTTAGAACTAGGTTCTAACATCCTGTGGTTTTATGGTCAACTGAACTTCTTATTCCAAAATTTCAATAAGCTTGAGACACCAAGTAACTCCCTTGTGCATATACTATATAATAAATATCACATGATAATTGGTTTCGGTATCTGCTATTATGTAACTGACATAATATACATAATATAAATTTGTTTATACTGCAGTGCTTTTGTATTTGTCAGAAGGTGCTGATTAATTTTCTATAACATCAGCGGTTTCGATAACAGTTTATCATTTCTGCAGTAATACAAGGACTTGAATAACCCAGCTAACACAAGGCATTGAATGGTGGAAGGGCCACATAAACTGATTTTTTAAAAATCGTTTAAAAAAAAAAAAGGTAATTGTTGATGCTGAATTGATCATGTTTTCTGAAGGAGTCTCCAGTGTCAGAACTTTGTAACAGTCAGATGTCAAGCCGTACCTTAAGCCATAACATTTAAGCTGTAACTTTTTCTGACACAGGAAAATCTTCAGGCCAGAGGACGTTGCAGTTTCTCTGTAATATGACAAGTTGCATTTTTATTAAAATGTGCACTTAATTAACTTTAATAAGTTAATTTAATAATTTAATTAACTTAATTAATTAACTTTAATTAAGTCAATTAATTAACTTAATTAAATTATTAACTTTAAGAGAGAGAAAGATAAAAAAAAAGAGATAGATCATAGACATTCAACAACATTCATTGTAATTATAAAGAGATAAACATATAATGTGTTGTTCTGTAATAAATTGTTAGTGTTGGCAAATTCTGTGGTATAAAAGAAATACATTGGGATGTGCTGTTATTGGAAAATAATCAGCTTCAGTGTGGTAATTGACATGAAGCCTCAACACCACATTGCTGATTTTTCTATAAGAGGACACCTTTGTGGCTTATTCTTTAATTTTTATTTCTTAATTTCCCACTCATATCTGTAAGTCCTTTTGATAACTATGTCAATTAGTACAAAAGTTCTAAAATACAAGTACTAAAATAATATATCCAAGTAATATACACCGAAGACACTAAGTTTTTTTTTATTTTATTTTTTTACTTTAGACATTCCCATACTTTCTGCTCTAACACAACCTCTATAATATCTTTAGTCTTCCCATAATATATTAAGTGACCTAATCATAAAATTAATAAAAAAAGAATCATAAAAAGTCTGAATTTTGTTTGTTGGGGTAATAGCAAGAACCCTGTATCTAAATTGATGTGAAAAAATGAAATATGTGCTTGAGCTGGAGTTTATTGTCTGGCAGGTGCGCCTGGTGATTAATGAGAAGGGTCTGTTGTGTGAAGAGCGGGATGTGAGTCTACCTCTGACTGAGCACAAGGAACCCTGGTTCATGAGGCTCAACCTTGGAGAGGAGGTGCCTGTCTTCATACATGGAGACACCATTGTCAGTGACTACAACCAAATCATTGAATACTTAGAAACCAACTTTGTGGGTGGTAAGTATTAAAACTCTGGATGGAGGTAAGACTGTCAGTGACAAGACAGAGACGATGAAATCAACTCGAACTTTATTATTGCCATATGTTAGGGTATTGCATTGAGAGGCAGAGAATACAAAGATACAGATTGACCACTGCAAATTCTGAGGTATGTACTAAAACATTAAATATATTACACCTCAGAATTCATGGCCCGTGAACACTAGATAAATTACACGGGTTGAAGATCTGACAATGTGGTGGAGGAGAATAGGTGAGAGATTTGAGAAGCTTAATGACCTGAGAAGAAAAACTACCCTTTACACAGCTGGAAGCAGACCAAATGTTCAGACACCCTTTGCTAATGGCATTAATGTGACGTACTCTCATATGGGTGTGTGCTGTATCTGAAAATATTATACTATTGTGTGTCCACTTAGCAACCTTTTAATAAATGTCCAAAATCAGTGGTAACTAATAATGCACTGGACTGAATTCGACTCCTTGTGGAGAGCTTTGTGCCCTGATATGCTGTTGCCATTACTGAAAGTAATGGTGCTAGATTCTTTCTACAATAGCGAGTTATGAATTACAACCCCTGGCAAATATTATGGAATCACCACACTTTGAGGATCTTCACCTGACTGTTTTTTACTTCATAGCAAATAAACAAATCACAGATATGACACAAAACAAATTTTTGTTTAATAGCGGAACATTCTGGTTTTGTGAAACATACCTCAAACAAATGAAATGAAATGATTAAATTAATGGCATATTTTTTCCAGATCAAATTGGGGGGGATGATGGAATCACCTTGTAGTTTGCACTTATAAAACAAATACCAGCACAGGCCTAAAAATGCAAATTAGTCTACAGTTAAAAGACTTCTTACAGACCTTCACCTTGGACGTTTTGAAAGGAAACATGGCCCCAACAAGAGATTTGTCAATTGAAACAATTTAAAGGAATATAAAACTCCTTCAAGAAGGAAATACAACATGGACTGTGGCAAAAGATGTTGATTGTTCCCAGTCAGCTGTGGCTAAAATTTGGTGCAAGTATAAACAAAATGGGAAGGTTATGAAAGGAAAACATACGGGTAGACCAAGGAAGACTATACACGTTAGGATATAAAACTCAAAGCGATACGCCTTGAAAATAGAAAATGCACAACAAAACAAATGGGCAGAACGATGAGTCAATGTTTGTGACAGAACTGTAAGAAATCGGCTGAATGAAATGGCATTTACGTATGGAAAAGCCAAACAAAAACCAGCACGAACACTAACTAAACAGAAGAAAACAAGGTTACAGTGGGCTAAAGAGATGCGATCATGGAGTGTGAATGAAAGTGATATTCAGTGATGAATCACGAATCTGCATTGGCCAAGGAGATGATGCTGGAACTTTTGTCTGATGCCGTACTAATGAAACAGATAAAGATTGCCTGAAGAAAACAATAAAATTTCCCCACTAACTTATGATATGGGGTTTCATGTCAGGTAAAGGACCAGGGGAGACCTCAACAGTCAATGCACAGGTGTACAGTGAAATTTTAGACACTTTTCTCATTCCATCGCTGGAAAACAGCTTTGGTGATGATGAAGTCGTAGATCAGGAAGATAATGCATCTTGCCACGGAACAAAGAGTGTTACAGCTTTTTTTGAGGAAAGGCATATTGACTCAATCACTTGGCCAGTAAACAGTCCGGATCTCAATCGGATGGAAAATTTATGGTGGAAATCCGCAAAGCTGACCTGTCAACCAGTATTTGAGAAAGTTGGAACCAGCTTGTTGGAGAATATTGTTTTTCTTATTGAAGGCCATGCCTCAAAGAATTCAGGCTGTGGAATGAAAGCCTGAGTAGCAACAAAGTACTAATTGTTATTTTTTTGTTGATTCCATCCAAGACTTTTTCCTCAACAGTGAGTGATTCCAAAATTCTTTCCATCTACTCGATCTAAAAAAAAAGCCATTAATTAAAACAATTAATTTGTTTGACTTATGTTTGACGCATGTTTCACAAAGTCAAAATGTTCAGCTATTAAACAAAAATAATTTTGCGTCATATGTGTGATTTGTATATTTGCTACAAAGTGAAAAAAAACTGATTGAGCATCCTCTATAAATGTGGTGATTCCAGAATTTTTGACAGGGTTTGTACAAGTGCAGACAAGTTCATGTCAACCAAATGACATGAACAGTGACATGAACTCTGCAGGTCTAAGAGGCTTCTGCTTTGTGCAAGACAGCCAAGCCTCCAATGAAAGTCTCTTGTCACTTGGTCACTTTTGGAAGAACAGTGGAAGTTAATTAGAAAGATTCAGCCTTGGTTATTTCATAGGTCCATTTCTAGAAGCTATTAACAGTTCTGGAAAACTGCATTGTTAGTAGACCACTTGAGATACAAGTCACCAGGTATTTAAAGATAAAGTGACTCTCTCAATTGCTACTTTTGCACCAGGCAGAAAGTAAAGCAATGCTTTCCCTGTAAAAGCTGATTGTTCTAGATTAGACATTAGCCCCTATAGTATCTTGTTATCAGCAAACTTGATGACAGTGTTGTTAATGGCCACATAATCATGGCTGAAGGAAGGGTCTGAACATGCAGTCTTGAGGGATTCCATAGCCAGTCCATCTACCGACATGTTTTTGGGATGTGGCAGGAGGCCAGAGAAGCTGGAGGAAACCACATAGACACGGGGTGAGAATGCGAAACTCCATACAGTCAGTAACCCAAGCTCAGGATCAAACTACAGTTCTAAGGCAACAACACTACCCAACACTACCCAAATCCTCATACCAGCAGAAAGTTGTGCATTGTACTTTCAGAACTTAATCCAGTTAACCTCTTTGTAGTATATAAATGTAGTTTGCTAAGTTAAAAACAAGTGTGTTAATGGAGTGAAACCTATCCTGTGCAGTGACATGGCTTTCACACACTGATGTTAATCAATCCTGATGTAGAAGGGACAAGGGGAACCGTTATGTTGGTGTACTCTGAGACTGTTTTTCAGTAGATCTCACCCTAAGCCTGATGGAGACGTGCAGGTGCAGGGTAGAGGATGATTAGTCAGCAGGCTGGAGGATAGCCAGGTTGCTCTCATACACTGTCCTTAATGCATCAAGATGGTGCACACAGAATGGGATACGTGTGGCCTGTCTACCTTTTTCAGTTCTATCTACAAAGCCTTTTTTTTATTGCTTTGGGACAGCTGTGTCGAGGCAAATCAAATTCATCTGCAATGACTTTAATCAAGAGTTGGCATTTTCTTCTACTTTGTTCTGGAACTTTTACTTAATGAGTCAATACAGCTGGTGCACACATGGTTGAACAAAGCCATGTTATTTCACAAAAAAGGAATGAACTCCATCTGTGAAGTATCAAATAATTTCTTTAAGGGAGAAGTCACTTAAAGGAACTGATATCAGGTTTCAAGTTTCCGGATTTTCAGCAGTCTGAATAATAAGATGCCTTGTATGAATATGTATTTTGCTATAGATACAATAGCCCAGCTTATTCCAGATGAAGGCACTCCCATGCATGCTCGGGTGAAGCAGTATCGAGAGCTTCTAGATGGCCTGCCCATGGACGCCTACACGCATGGCTGCATCCTCCACCCTGAGCTCACCACTGACTCCATGATCCCAAAGTACGCCACTGCTGAAATACGTAGTAAGTGATGCCACAATTCAGTGCTTTCTGTTGAAACTGCTTCATTCTTTGAGGTGACTTTGATCTGTTTTCACATGTGTTTGTTATAACTAATGACACAAATCTTGTAGTCAAAGAGCATAAATCCTGTGTTTTAGCATTGGGTTCGACTGGATCCTCAACTTTAAAACAAAGACTCAAGTGTTGACCTTTCAGTGGCATAGATGGCAGCAGTATTAAAATGCTGTGAGACTAGCTGATTTACGGCAAGGTCCCTGTTATTGGATCAAGTGTTGACCTTGCATTGGCATGAATCCCAGCTGCAAAAGAATGCTAGCTGGTTTATGCAAAGGCCTCTGTTATTGGATATGGCTTATTCATTCTGAACCGCATTGCACATGCATTATGCAATGAAACAGACAAATAAATCAAGCCAAATGATCCAGCCTGAAGTCTTGTTGTGGATTTAATGAGGACAGGACAATCCTGTATAAACCCTAATAAATCTGCTTTATGATAAATACATGTTACCCATTGCTGGGTGATATTTATCAACTTGATTTTCAAGCATACAAATCTCATTACAACTTAATTAGTTGCCAAATCTTTTAAAATTTTTTGATGAAATATAACCTCACATCTGCCCACAACTATGTGTTAAAAATTGGTCTACTTCAAGGTCCCCATAAGCATTCTGGTTTACCATCATCGGGTTTACTACAATTATTAGCAAGCATTGATATCAAATCATTATATTTACATGAACCATGTGACCCTGATTAGTGACGGCTGATAGAAGTTCTTTCCATCATCTCACTCTTTCAGGACACTTGACCAATGCAGCATCTGAACTGATGAAGCTGGACCACGAGGAGCCACAACTGACAGAGCCATACCTTACAAAGCAGAAAAAACTCATGGTGAGATTTTGTGAAACAATAACTGTTTTAAAAAACCAAATTCCTTCCTCAGTATTTACTTATTGTGTGATTATTAACACAAACATGGGGTGGCAGCTGGGTTTGAATGGGAAGCTAGATTTATTTATTTATTTATTTATTTATTAAAGGACATCACCTTTTAATCAATTTATAGATAACGTTAGTGTTATGGAACTAAACAAAATTCGAGTTTTCGCAGCCATTATAGTGGCTATAAACAATTGTTCTCTCTCTATTGACATTAGTAAGACAAAAAAAAAATACAGCTTATGTTATCAACACCACTGTCCCATGATGGAAAACTTACCTCTGAAGGTTAAAGTGCTGACATATCTTCCCATAATGTAGTTTCACCATATCAACAATTACACATTTTTTAAAATCTGTCCATCATACAAGTCCCTGTGTAAGATGTTTCTACAGAAAGAATAACAAATTAGAACCAACACATTGATATAAACTTGTGATTTGTCTGCAGGGAGAACTGTTGTCAGAGCTGCTGTTATAGAAAATTAATCAACACCTTCTGAAAAATCAGATACGACTAGTGTTTGCACGAAATGGCTTTGATATGATTTTTTCACAAAAAAAAATAAAAGACCTGGAAAAAGAACCTGTCTAGAGTATGTCATGTTAGACTCTAACTGTCAGCATGTTGTGTTTAATAACTCTGTTTCTTCAGTGTAACTGCTTTGTTACCCTAACAGTCAGGGGAAATTTTTGTATCTGGAATGGGGTATTGTTTTACAGGTCTCTCTTTGTTCTACCAGGCAAAGATACTGGACCATGATAATGTGAACTACCTGAAGAAGATCCTTGTTGAGTTGGCGATGGTACTAGACCAGGTAGAGGCAGAACTTGAAAAGAGGAAACTGGAATATCAAGGCAAGTCTTAGTTTATTACTTTAACAATCACCTAATATTCATTAAATCCTGCCATGTTATTCTAGCTCAGGGGGGTCAAACTCATTTTAGGTAACAGGCGACATTATACTTAGTCCAATATCAAATGGGATGGACCAAATAACATCAGGTTAGTGAACAATAACACATTAAGAACTGTTCTTAATTGTGTTCATTTATCTGAAAAGGTACATTCTGAATGCACAAAGGGATTGAACATACAGTATCTCACAAAAGTGAGTACACCCCTCACAATTTTTTAAATATTTGATTATATCTTTTCACTTTCGACACTTTGCTACAATGTAAAGTAGTGAGTGTACAGCTTGTGTAACAGTGTAAATTTGCTGTCCTCTCAAAGTAACTCAACACACAGACATTAATGTCTAAACTACTGGCAACAAAAGTGAGTACACCCCTAAGTGAAAATGTCCAAATTGGGAAACATTTGCCATTTTCCCTCTCCGGTGTCATGTGACTTGTTAGTGTTACAAGTTCTCAGATGTGAATAGGGAGCAGGTGTGTTGAATTTGGTGTCATCGCTCTCACACTCCCTCATTCTGGTCACTGGAAATTCTACATGGCACCTCATGGCAAAGAACTCTCTGAGGATCTGAAAAAAAGAATGGCCTAGGCTATAAGAAGATTGGCAAGACCCTGACACTCAGCTGCAGCACGGTGGCCAAGACCATACAGTGGTTTAACAGGACAGGTTCCACTCAGAACAGGCCTCGCCATGGTCGACCAAGGAAGTTGAGTGCACGTGCTCAGCGTCATATCCAGAGGTTGTCTTTGGGAAGTAGACGTATGAGTGCTGCCAGCAATGCTGCAGAGGTTGAAGGGGTGGGGGGTCAGCCTGTCAGTGCTCAGACCATACGCTGCACACTGCATCAAATTGGTCTGCATGGCTGTCGTCCCAGAAGGAAGCCTCTTCTAAAGCTGATGCACAAGAAAGTCCTCAAACACTTTGCTGAAGACAAGCAGCCTAAGGACATGGATTACTGGAACCATGTCCTGTGGTCTGATGAGACCAAGATAAACTTATTTGGTTCAGATGGTGTCAAGCGTGTGTGGCAGCAACCAGGTGAGGAGTACAAAGACAAGTGTGTCTTGCCTACCGTCAAGCATGGTGGTGGGGGTGTCATGGTCTGGGGCTGCATGAGTGCTGCCGGCACTGGGGAGCTACAGTTCGTTGAGGGAACCATGAATGCCAACATGTACTGTGACATACTGAAGCAGAGCATGATCAGTATGCAGTATTCCAGCATGATAATGACCCCAAACACACCTCCAAGACGAACACTGCCTTGCTAAAGAAGCTGAGGGTGAAGGTGATGGACCGGCCAAGCATGTCTCCAGACCTAAACCCTATTGAGCATCTGTGGGGCATCCTCAAACGGAAGGTGGAGGAACACAAGGTCTCTAACATCCACCAGCTCCGTGATGTCGTCATGGAGGAGTGGAAGAGGACTCCAGTGGCAACCTGTGAAGCTCTGGTGAACTCCATGCCCAAGAGGGTTAAGGCAGTGCTGGAAAATAATCATGGACACACAAAATATTGACACTTCGGGCCCAATTTGGACATTTTCACTTAGGGGTGTACTCATTTTTGTTCTCAGCGGTTTAGACATTAATGTCTGTGTGTTGAGTTATTTTGAGGGGACAGAAAATTTACACTGTTACACAAGCTGTACACTCACTACTTTACATTGTAGCAAAGTGTCATTTCTTCAGTGTTGTCACATGAAAAGATATAAACAAATATTTACTAAAATGTGAGGGGTGTAATCACTTTTGTGAGATACTGTACAGTAGAATGCAAACCAGATGAAAAGACTGCAATTCGTTGCACAATAAAAATCCTCCCAAAGTTTCCAAATGATGGTTTTACAGTTCACAAGATTATTTCAATTAAAAACACAGACACTAAATTTGGTGAGCTGTATTAGGTGTTGCAGGGCATAAATTTGACACCCCTGAATGGTATTACAGGTTTAAGTGCTCGAGTGCACTTGATTTGACAGCACTATGAGTTCTCCTAGGCTAACCTCAGAACCCACTGTAGTCTTTCTTGTTATACAATAAATTTATTGTTGTTCGAATGTCTGTGCAGTGTTTCCCAAAATGGTGCTTGTGGAAAAATCGCAGACTGACTTAGGGTCATTTTGGGAAACTGTTCTAGTGTTTACTGATAAAGGCACTAGTCTCTTATGTAGTCTCTGATAAAGGCAATACATAATAATCGTCAGTATTTCATAGTTTTCCGAATGCTTTACTATTACATGTGCATTACAGTAAAAAAAAAAAAGAAAAGAAAAAAACTTAAACAAAACCAAACAGGAATTTTTTGAATTTTGAGTTCTTGGATTTCAGCCTTTCAGGAAGTACTGCATTAGGCTTGTGCGATACAACAATATTATCATCCCTACACGATATTATATTCCCATGATATCAAGTGATGTTTATCGCCGATTATAATATATTACCAGACCTGCCAACTGTTACACATTTTGCATAGGAGTTACACAAAACAATGGAATACACTAGTACAAGTCACTCAAAAAACACTCGGAAATATGCTAAAAGTCTTTTTCTCCCCAGGAAAACTTCAACATGTGAATCTGGAATGATTCACGGACACTTCCACTTGCATTATTTTACTTTCTCTTGCTCAGCTCTGTTAGCAGTAGCAGAATAGTGAAAATGTCAGCCATGTGGACATTAAATAACATATCTGTAAAATGATTTTCAAGATTGTCACAGTTCCCGAGTGCAGAGCTAATAAGATTATTATTCACACCTGTACTCTCCTTAAACCTGAAATGGTGGAAATGCTCGTTTTCCTGCCCTTCTTTAGGTGGTTCTGGATGATTAAATTGTTTATCGTGATAAAAATCAGTATCGCACAAGCCTGTACTACAGCACGACTCTCACTTATAACTCTGGTTCTCTGTTAACAGGTCAAAAGTGTGAGTTGTGGCTTTGTGGACATGACTTTACGCTAGCTGATATATATCTTGGAGCCACATTGCACAGGCTCAAGTTCTTGGGACTTTCAAAGAAGTACTGGGAGGACGGCAGCAGACCCAACCTCCAATCATTTTTCGAGCGCGTGCAGAAGCGCTACGCTTTCCGCAAGGTGTTGGGAGACATCCACGCCACCTTACTGTCAGCAGTCCTACCCAACGCATTTCGAATGGTAAAAAAGAAGCCGCCATCCTTCTTCGGGGCTTCCTTCTTAATGGGATCTTTAGGTGGGATGGGCTATTTTGCCTATTGGTTTTTAAAAAAGAAATACATGTAGTAAATACTCTATTACTGTGTTCTGTGTCAGTGAATTTGTGTGAGGCTGCAACTTTTCTGTACCAGATGTTGTGCAACAGCTGGAATGATGATGCTGTGCAGAGAAAAACCCTATTATCTGAGTGAACGGATTAAATAAGAACATTCCATGACAAGGAATTCTTCTTTTCAACACATTTTCTGGTAATCAAAGCTTACATTTGTTTATTTATTTATTTTTTAAATATTGATTCCCCTATGGCTTACTAAATGCCTTGTCAATCTTTGATTTCATTTGCCTACAGTCTGATTATAGTCAGCGAAACGAAACGTCACGATCTAAATAAAAAGCACTACAAATTCCTTCATCTGGTATGTGTTGGCATTACCCACGTACTTATTATAGCATGACCTATAACGATACCCCCCTTTAACACTGTAGTAGGAGTATCTCGTGTATGAGGCATTCACCTTTTGCCCTTTAATCTACTTTTCATTTACGGGTTTCCATCCAAACCCTGATAATTATCGAGACACTAGATAAAATGTTTTAGCTGCAGCCTAATACTGCCAAACATACGAAATTACTATTCATTCACTCACTCTGTGTAAAGTACAGCACATTCACAAACAGCACATGGACATGTAAAGTTTTTTTTGTTTGTTTGCAGAATGT
Organism: Ameiurus melas; assembly: GCA_012411365.1. Taxonomy (NCBI): domain Eukaryota; kingdom Metazoa; phylum Chordata; class Actinopteri; order Siluriformes; family Ictaluridae; genus Ameiurus; species Ameiurus melas. The sequence goes on along the minus strand of CM022768.1, from coordinate 23,367,570 downwards.
ACCTCACCAGCATTAGCACCCGGATGAGTGGACACTGATGGCTTACACTATACTCAGATATCATTTAGGTTATTTTAAGCTGTGGGGACATTATAAAAATGGGATATTAAGAAACGCTTGATAGGCGAGTGATTGATTACAGTTTGGAAGACTTTCCATTTATCGGCTGTATCTAGTCGGATAGAGTCTAGTGTTTTTCTAATTTCGCTAATTATGAAGATCTTCATGGGTTAAATCAGGTGTGCTAGAGCAAGTAACAATTAAATGTGCAGTACTGTGACTTTCCAAAGATGAATTTCATCAATTACATTTGCCATGCAAAGATATCCAGACGAAACTAAATCAGAAAATCACTCATATTAATACTCAAATTATTCATATAGCACTCGCTCGTCACATTACATTGAGCAAACACACAACAGAAACAATTCAACATCAAGAATGCAGTTGATGGGGAGTTTCATCGTGCCATTAGTTGCCTGTTTTTGTTTTCAGTTATGTGTTTTTTTTATCTTATGTATAGAGAAATGGGCTTGTACAGATGACACAAAAGTTGAACACAGTATAAACACAGTATAGAACATAACTGCTTTGTACCCAAAGTTGTTGTGCTACTACTGTGTCGAATAAGTAAACCTGATTAAAAACTATGCAGGAAAGCATTGATGACTGACATGATAGATAAATGGTCTATAAATGACACCTAAAAGTCCTTCTGAAATACATGGGTTTTAAGCAAAGGCAAAAATATTTTTTCCCCATTTACCAGGGCATTTTATCTCCTGGAGATAAAAAAATAAATGCTGAAACAAAAATATAATTAATTCTTCGGAATTGTACGGAATTGTATTCCTGAGTAAGTGATCAATTACATGGATTTGTCAGGAGAAAGATGAGTGTACAACTGACACTGTACACTATAGAATAAGAGCCTAGCAATATACATCACCTTCAAGTCATAAATGCGGATGTAAATGCATCCATGGTGACAGAAAAATGAAAGGTTTAGTCAAGTAGGTAATTTCTGGTGGTGTTCGAAAAAATTAAATAATAAAAATAAATAAACCCACCAAACACAGTCTGCATCAAAGCAAATCTTCAGAAATAAATATTGTGTTTTTACTGTGGCCATCACCGTTCACAACAGATGTTCTGGTTTAGTTATTTATGTACTTATTTATTTTTTATATTGATAAAATATGCATTTATGGTGCTTTTTATGATGTTTGTTCATAAGCCATACTTTGTTGAGTTGCCATGGATTACAATAAATGAAAATGCTTAACAGAAAAGTTTATAGATTTTTTCCTACTTATGAAAAGCGTGTGATAAACAAATGAGAAAATAGCAACAACAAAAAAAAAAGACAAAAAGTTTTGCTGTCAGGATTGGCTCAGCACTTTGTAAGTAAAATGTTTAAAACCAGGTGGTCATGATTTTTGTTTGGTTCTATGCATGTATGGCTTAAACAAAAACAACAAATGTGGCCTGACGAGTTAGTCTGGACCTCTGAAATGTTGAACGCAGGTTTTAATGAATTTATGAAAATCTGAATAATTGTGCTGAAGCTAAATATTCTTACCCATATCCACAAGAATTTATATTTTTACTCATGTACGAAATAATTTGTACCAATCCAGGAAGATGGACTGTGTCCGAGTCAGAATACACATTTACAAAATTGTAAACAATAAATACTCTTGTATAAAAATGAAACAACAGTGAAGAGAGCAACCATGGAAAAGTAACATCATCTTTGGTCTGCTATACCATTGATCACTTTGCAAATATTTTCTGGCATTACAAGTAGTCATTTCACAAAAGTGGTTTATTTGAAAGATTTTGTTCAGACAGCTATATAGTGAGTTGTCTTGACAAAGTAGTTCACTTCAGGAACTTACTGGAAATCCTATCATCATCCAGATTAAATTTCACCCTCTCCTTTGGTCCCGTCAAGTCGCAGGTCTGCATCATTCCTCCCCAGAGTGAAGAGGCTCACAGCAGCCAGCAAAGCGGCTAGCATCATTCCAGCACAGCCTGCAAACATGTGCCTGGTACCACTTCCTGTCTCACCTGCACCAGCACCTGACACCTCACCATGTAGCGCCAGCAAAGCCAAACATGCCAGCAAGTTGAGAGGCAGACGAAAGCAGGCCAACACTGCAGCCCTGCGCTCTACGGGGATCACACGGCCCTGAAGGAAGCTCACGGCAGGAAAGTAGAAGCCACAGGCCAACTCCAGCAGAAGAAAGGCCAGGAACGACTCCCTAGGCTTTGGCTGGCCTGGTGCCGTCGAAAAAGTCAGCATAAAGAAGGAGAAGAAGGCAAGCAGTGTGGCCAAGCCCAGCAGGTGGGCCGGCTGGAGCCGGTAGCGGGCTGATGTGGCCAATCGGAAGAGTGATGATCCTGCCATGCTGGCCGCCATTAGGCAGGAGAAGACAATGCCGAGTGGTGGGCCCTGTGGCTCCAGCACGGGAGTCCACAGAAATATGAAGACATAGATAACGCTCTCGAAAATTGCCTGCACACCACCCAGGAGGACTACGCGACGTTCCGAGAACAGAAAGCGCACACCTTCCAGACAGGCTCGCCGGAATCGAATCTGAGGGGCACTTTGAGGGCCGAGATGAGCACTGCTTCTGTCTCTTTGGCCTCTTTGTTCCATCTTTTCCTCATTTCCCCAGTCGGAAAATACCATCCAAGCACATGCAACCAGGCTTGGAATGGCAAGCAGGAAAGGCGCTACAGGTCCCAGCTCCAACCATTCCGCAAACAGGTTTGCCACAAGCCCAGCGCCCACAGCCAGCCCGTGATTCCAGTCTGCAGCTTTACTGAACGTCACAGGGATCCATTCTTTGGGGAAATCATGCACATCGACATGGCAGTGCACATACCAGGCCTCGAAGGCCGTACTGAGCAGGGACGTGGAGAGTCCGCCCAGCACACGACCCAGGATGAGCACAAAGTAGTCCTGAGACAGTTTGGTGAGGCAGCACACGGAGTAGGACACGCAGAAAAGGAGGCACGTCTGCCTTCGACCCAGAACCTGCGGCAACCAGCCCGCCACAGGGGCAAACAGCACACATGAGGCCAGACCACAGACATATAAAATGGCGATTTGGGACTCCAGGAAGCTGTAATGCTGGTAGAGCTTGTAAAGGTATGGCCCCTGCAGCCAGTCAGCCCACAGAGCCAGCAGGTATGTTTTTAAGAAAAGCTTCTGAAAGGACAGGAACACCGGGTTGGCGACGACCGCCTGAGTGGACTGTGGAGACGCGATGCGCCTCGCTGCGACTTCCAGACACACGCACAGGACCACCAGGGCCACAAACGCAAGATATGCAGTCACAAACATGGCAGACCACGGTCAGCTTTCAGCTCCAGATTCACAGATCTTCTTCTTCTTCTTTACACTTTCACTTCATTGTTATGTTTTGCAGAGGCTATAAAGAGTAAGACGGAACAAGGTAAGAATAGATTGTAATGGAAAAACACAGTGAAATATAGGTCATAAATACGGTAACACTGTATTGTGTCACACTGTAGGCATCTGTCACACACATGAACTGGAAGCTTCCTCCAGTACATCAGAGGTCACTTCAAAATGAAAGAACAAGCTCCAAATTACTCTATATCTATATAAAGATTATGAAACAATGTCTTACACACACAGACACAGTGCATTAGATCACAGAATATTCGGCCCTGAGGTCTGTTCAATTCAACTTAAGCTAGTGAACTAGTTGAGCTACCGTTGCACACTAGCAAGTTAGCTTGACAACGTTATATTGAGGTAATTGTAGCTAAAGGGTGTTACTAAATGTAGTTCTTTTTTGGTGTTTGCAATACCTGAAAAGCCTTGACGTGCACCTTCATCTCAGCATACTTCTTCCAGACCCTCGTATTACGGGTTTATTTAGGAGTATTTGGATCACCAGTCGTTTTCACAGCCGTTCCCGCGAACGCTTCCGGGTTCCGGGTAGCAACGTCATCAGGCGTGACGCATGCGTGTAGAAACGACCTCCCCCGGAAAGAGACTAATGACAGATATGCCTAGTAGACACAACCCTTAGAATTAAGGTGTTCCAAACAGCTCCAAAATCTCCTGTAGGTGTTAAATTTGCAGGCATATTCATTCATTCATTGTCAGTAAGCACTTGGTCATGGTTGCAGATGAGAATACAGTACACCCTGGAGGGAACGTAGGTCCATCACAGGGCAACACACACACACCTAACTACACCTACTACAATTTTTGAATAGAAAATCCACCTACCTTCATGTTTTGGGAGACTGGAGGAAACCCATATCGACATCAAACCGGAAATCGGTGCAGTCTTGGAGAGACCACTACCATCAGGATAGAAATGTTGATCATAGGATAAACGTGATCAGACAAAGTAACTTTGTGTTGATTTTCAGTGATCCTTCCCTCTAAGCCACAGATTCCCAACTCTGGTCATGGGGTACATCCTGTCTTGTACATTTTTGTGCTTCCCCTGTTCTAACACCCCTATTTCAACTCAAGGGCTGTTAAATCAGCTGATTAATCATAGGATTCTGGTATGAATCAGGTGTGTTGGGAACATGGACATCACTAAAATGTGCAGAACAAGGAATACTCAAGTACCAGGATTGGGAACCTGTGCTCCAGGGGAAGAAATGGACCAGATTCATGCCAGCAAAATAGCAGCCCACAGACGCCAGTTTTATTTTATATGTAGACACAACACAACACATGGTCACACGGTGGCAGCATAATACAGTTTGCTGAATCGTCTTGCACGCATTTCTGTTTTACATGTCCTTACTTGCCTTTCTGCCTTTCTGCATGCTCACCACGTATTTGCAGGTGTAACCTAGTGAGCACAAATGAGAAAGTGAAAAAGAACAGTTCACTGTTGTGGCCCTATACAAAATGTCAAACGTGTGTGTATATGTCTGTGTGTGTGTGTGTATGTGTGTGTCGACCTCAATGGCCATGTGTTTACGGGCAAGATCAAGGTGGACTACTTTTGAACTACTAATTTGGGAGTTGTTTCAATAAAGCAAATATATATATATATATATATATATATATATATATATATATATATATATATATATATATATATATATATATATATATATATAATTCAGAATGAAAGAGTGTTAGTGTGTTCTGACATGTGCAATGCATGAAATAATAACCTGGTGCCCACCAAAACCACACATAACTGGAGAATGGCTATACATATATAAATTATTTAGCTAGATGATTTCTATGACATTATTAGTCAATAATAATGTGCATTTTGATTCTTTATTGGGATTTTTTATTAAGATTCATTTTAGTTTTGTGTTTAATCTATGTGAAATGAAATCGACTGGCACCCTGTCCAGGGTGTACCCCACCTTGTGCCCGATGCTCCCTGGGATAGACTCCAGGTTCCCCGAGACCCTGAAAAGGATAAAGCGGTATAGAAAATGGATGGATGGATGGATGGAAATCCAATGGCCAAATGTTTTGCAGTCTGTTCCCTCCCGTTAGCCACAAAATGAATGAATGAAACCTTTCATCAGTTCCAACATAAAATATATTGCTCAAAAAAATAAAGGGAACACTTGGAGTTACATTGTGCTGTTTAAGTGTTCCCTTTATTTTTTTGAGCAGTATATATTGTGTATATGTAAGAGACAAGATGTATTTGGTATTTTATAACTAACTATTAACTAAAATATGCATCTGCACTCTCTTTTCATCTTTTGAGTCCATAACCAAGTGACCCTGATCTGTCTGGCATAATTTGGTTTTACATTTAGGCCAGAGAATGTTAATGCCTCTGAGAGCATCCTGGTTTTCTATAAAACTCAGACGATACAACTGGTCCAAGCACACAGGGTGGGAGACAGTTCAGTGGAGAAAAGGAAGTGTTATTTTCAGCTTATTGCTAATAGGGGAGCTATTCTAAAACTCACACAGTGTAGATTTAAAGCCACAGTCACAGATGGCCTGAACAGCATCTCAGTTTCACTATGCATGTTAATTAGCTATGGTCAGTTGCTGTTTTAATGTTTTTGGCTTTTTTGGTTTTGCATGCAGGCCTATTTATTCCTATTTTAGGGGCTATTAATTAGTTAATGAGGTGTATCAGGTATGTTAGAGTAGAGAACTTCACTATAGTGTGAAGTGCAGGAGTCTAGGATGAACCATAATGTAACCAAAACACAATGCAAATTGACACATCCTGATGGAAAAAGGCTGGAGATTAAAAGAAGGACAGCAGATTGCTATCATGGCTCACAGTGAATATCAAGCTTTTATGTCTGGTTTCATATGAGCTAGCCTACTAAACTACTTTTGTATCATTGTTCTTGTGCCAGTAGCACATGAAAGCAGACAGTGCTGCATGAAACACGAAAGTGCATGGTGTATTAACCAGGTTATCAAAATTTTACTGATTCCAAAATATCCTAAGATAACTTGGTTTTGGGTAAATTATAATTGGTATAAAGTAGAAAGTTAACCAATGGGTTTTGTATAGTTTTTGTAAATGTTGAACAAACACAATATAATATTTAAACCATATCTTTAATTACACAGGAAGATTTTAATTACACAGTTGACCTGCTATGTCATTACTGTCTGCTGCACCTCCTCCGCCTCTGCCCATAGGATGACTCCAACATGCCTAGTGCAACCAAACCATATAGGCCTCCCCAGTGACTAAAGTTGTAGCAAGCCCCACTGGCACTGTTAATGTAAGCTCAGGGTCACAAGTTCCATATGGCATAGGTCAGCTAAAGGGTCGTCAGCCAGGTGCCACCGCTCAACAACGTCATGTCCCTTTACCCCGGAATGTCTCCCCGTGGCAGACCCCCTGCAAGTAGACCTTGAGTTAGGTGATACTGCCCTAACACTTCTCCTTTATCCTCACTCAGAGCCAAAAACCTACATGGTAAGTATAAAAAAAAGATTTGTGTGGCCTGGACATTCATGAGCTTAGTCTAGTGTCTTATGGCAATGGAAACACTAAATTATGCTGAACTTTGACTCTCAGAGAACAAATGCTTTACATGTTTTTGATTTGACAATCTTTGTTACGAAATATCACCATAATGAAGCCATCATTAAGTTCTTGCATGTATTCAGTGTTGATGTACCTTTTTGCGTAAACGTCTAACTGTTTTGATGTTTATTTTTCATCTGTTCTATCAGATCACCATTCTGTGTGAATATCTCAGGAGATCAGCAGTTTCTGAAATACTCAAACTGCCCATCTGGCACAAACAACCGCGCCATAGTCAAAGTCACTGAGATCACATTTTCCCATATTCTGTATCTGCAAGATACACTCAGTGAATATATGTACTTTATTTTATATGTATGTAATTTTTATTTTATTTTTTTAAATTATGAATGTTATTTGTTTTTATTTAATGTGTTCAGATGTTTAGATTCTAGTGTATACCTCACATTTATTTAAAACTTTGGTTTTCAGTTCCTTTTTGAGGGTCTTTTGTTTCATACTTTGAGATATTTTGGGGGCAGAGTAAAAATAATGGAAAGTGAAGTCCCTTCTAAGCTCCACCATCTTTCCTTTCTGAGCTTCTATTTCTGAGATATACATCTGAAAGGAAAATGCCTTCCTTGTACATCACAATGTCCTTATTCCCAGAGATGCTCTTCATCCCTCATGGGATAGAAAAAGTCTTTTCTTTTACACTGCAGCTCTGTAAGAGTGCCTGCATTAATAAGGCATCAAAGTGAATAGAATATCCATGCAGTAGAAAAACACCACACTACCACCTGCTATACATAATCTCATATTTATCTTGCTTCTATGGAAGGATATAATTTACAAAATATACATTAGCATGATTACATCAAATTCTTATAATAACCATTGTTTTAAGCATACAAATCTTGTGCACTCCAGTCCAAATGTCTTGATAAGTCCTCTCAGCGAAGGCTATTGGAGGTCTCTGCTGGTGTAATCTTATCTTCCATTACTTCTTCAGCACACCTGGTGAGGATTCTTTTCAACAACTACACATTAGCCACAATCTTTCTTAAGAAGGCACCCAAACCCCCACCAAACTCTCACATAGACCTTCTGATGTATATTGTTTTGTCTCAGTCACACATACCCACAGCTGTACAATATTTACAGCGACAAAACAGAAAAATAAGCAACTACAAAACATGCTTGGGTTATAGTGACTGCTGGTTTTGTCTCTCGAGATTAAAAATGAATAATGGAGTACAGCGAGAGACAATATATGTACTATGTCCAAGACAGAATAGGAACAGAAATGATCAAATCAGTTACATTTTGCCAGGATGAAAGAATAATATTTCTATATTTCTTTCACAATGTGAAATAACTAACCAGAGTTCTTGTGCTTACCGATACAATTAAAATTGGGCTATTTAATATTACCCTAACACTGAGGATACATACATGTTGAACAACTGGAAAAACCTACATGACATGAATTACATGGCTGTAATATTTATGTTCTGTACATGGTAATTCATTCCATTTATGTTGATGTTTATGCTTAAATGATTCCTATACTTTATTCCTTTTTTATGTGGTAATGGTTGCAGGCTGTGCTAGAAAAACAGATAATAAATGCTCCAAACAGGACACCAACATTTTTTGCTTCCTTGTTCAATACAATAGCTGGATAGTCATGATATGAATAACAAACTGCCTCCTCTGGAAAGCCATGTCTGTTGGAAAAGTATCTGAGGCGCTTTGAGTGTGCTGAGAGTCTTGGGCATTGTGTGGAGAAATATAACACGGAAAGAAGAGTAGATCTTGTCAGTAATCTGTTGATTCAAAGATCTTTCCATGCCCATGTCCTCTCCAATCACACAAAAGTGTTTCTGCTAATTCTTACAATTTGACCAAGTTGATAACAGAAATAGTGAAATGTTCCCTAGCACAATCCACTCTTATTGTCTTCTGCTAAATGAGAAGTCATCCTTGTAATGACTAGTCATGGCAGCTCATAGCTTTTATGGGTCAATGTGGAAATTGAGCAGCTTGTCTGAGTGCATGGTGTTGAGGGTGCGCAAGTCTGGCAGACGCAGCAATAGCTTGGGGAACAGTGCACTGTCATCAGGATGACGACGGTAAACCAAGGCTCGCAGCGCCCGTATCAGACTCTCCTGTAACTGCTCCACAGCTGCCGTGTCAGAAACACCAGTTCGGTCTATGGAAAGAGCAGCATAATCAGAATTCATGTCAGATTCAAAGTAATTGATTAGTTAGAAGTTCTTAACCCTGAGTATTTTCTGATTATTTTGATCAAAATGGTTGAATAAATTTAGTCAAAACTCAACCGATGAAAAAATGTTGTTGTTTTTTGTTATTGTTTTTTTTATTAAATAAAAACATGTTCAGTACTTTGGCCCAGTCAATTGTTGCATCTCTTATTTGAAGTCATACCAATGTACTGAGTGTCCATTTCAATAAATCTAATGTATATTTCTAATAATAGACATATAAGATATTGGGTAATGGATGGATCTTGTATAGTTGTCAGCTGGACACTTAAAACAGCAACATCCAACATCACTTTAGGGTTGTCTTTATGAAACAATGGGAATTTTGTAGTATCATTTCTATTTTGGTGTCACTAATTATTGAAGACTAAAGCTTTAAACGAGAAATGATTTACATAAGTTTTAACATGTATATCCCTTTCTGTATCTCACACAGAATTCAGTGTTTGTCTGTAGTTTACCTGCAGAGACTAGGACCACTGCCATGAAAAGTGCCATCTCATCAGATTCCAGGCTGAGCGAGGCCAATTTCTGTGAGAAGTCAAACATGGCATCCAGCAACGAGCCCATACCCAATGTCCGCAGTGTGGCCAGGGGGTAGGCCTGCCCATTTAGAAATGTCACTGTCCGGTCCTTTGGGTTAAACAGCGAACAGAACCTTACCATCAGCACCTTTGAAAAAAAGAAAACAGAGAAAAGTTTGATAATGTACCCATGCAGAAGCTAATTACACATGAAGAATAATTATTCATAATTAAGTAGACGTCAGACACAGAAATCAGGAGTAAATATGGCTAGAGAGAGATTGGAATTAATGAGACAAGGCCATCAAGATCAGCCATGTGTACCTGAAAGGTGCCCGCTTTGAGCAACATGATCTGGTCATGTTGGCACAGGTCTTGAAACCCTGGGATGCCCTTGGCAAACTCCACCACCTCCCGCACTGCAGGGGTGAAACACTGAGAGAAAGACTCCCACACCTGCTGGCTTGAGACGCCTGGCGCTGAAACTGGGCACGCATTCAGAGGGCAGGCCTGGAGAGACAGATTAGGGGAGAAAATAAATTGAGACTTCGAAAATTCACAGCATTTCCATATTTGCAAGGTAAACACATTCTTAAGTCAGTTTAATAATAAATAATATACCACTTAAAATTAGGACAAATGAACTTAAAACTTTGGTCCAAATTTCATCACTACAGTACAATTTAAAGGCACTCCTCACCAGTACTTTGGAGCCTGCGACCAGCTTCCATGGGCATGAGGTCTGAGCCTGCATCTCCCCAGCTGCATAGCTTTTGCCGTAATTGGCCTGCGGAGATGGGTTAACTGTAGACTGGCACGGGATTTGATGGGATGGAGCATGGTTTTGATAGTGACCGTTATCCACCGAGGATATTGGGCATTTGTTTTCATTGGGCATTTGCTGTCCAGGGCAGAGACCAGATACTGTGTAACCCACAGGTACACCAGAGTGATATGTTGCAGGGCTATTGACATGGGAGAAGCTACTTTCCTGAGATGTGGCACTCTGAAAGGAAGTTGGCACACTGCTGCTGGTGTTGATGCCAGCTGCCCTCTTTGTCAGGTGTTCGGGAGCACTTGGGTAGATGTCCTGATAGGCTTTTGCCATGGAGACAATAGTTTCTTTGGGCTGGATCTCCATAGGGCTAGCTGGGGGGTCACAAGGAGGGGAGGAGGCCATATTCAAGCTGGCTGACTCATTCAGGCTGTTCATGTAGCTCTGCATTTCATCCAGCAGCCTCTGCTTCTCGCGTTTAGGGATGCGGCCAAATCGTACAGCTAAGAGAGGCACAAAGAAGCATGGATTTCAGTGTTAAATGATTGAGTACAATTGCTATATTACTAGGTACAAAGTAGGGGTAGGTTGGAAATGGAATCTTTGAGAATGGTGTCAAATTTACACATTGTACTTTACATGAAATAGCTAAATTAATGCAACTTCAGATTGTGTTGGGCTCCTTAATATGCTCATTTGATCTTTTATCAGCCAGGTTGGTTCCATTAAGATATGTGAATCTTTTTTCAGAGAAAACCTGACCAGATATGGCCAAAACAGCAGATCCTCATATAAAAAGCACCTCTTATTTGGTCCTCTCTCATATTCTAAAAATATCCATCAGCCAGTTAAGCTAAAAATAGGACCCATGTCACTGTATACTGCCCCTGCTCATTCTCCTCTTACTCCCTCATTCGACCAGTAAATAGGGCAGTAGGGCAGGCAAAACGTGGTGTCAATGCCATAGTTAGTGCGTAAAAAGACTGATGCCCATTAGAGCCAGGGTTCATTATACTGGATGGGAGCGAGAGCAAAAAGAGAGGAGTGAAGGAAAGAAGGGGAGAATAAAGAAAAGAAAGAGAAGAGCGAAATAAAATTTTACATTAATAAATAAATAATGGATAATATAAAGAATGGAACAGAGGAGTAAAAAATTGAGAGAAGGATGAAAGAGAGAAGATATAGAAGGATAGATACAAGATATACGAGAGCAGCATGAGAGAAGAAAAGAGAACTCTGGAGAGAAAAATCTAAAAGATAACAGTACACAAGTGGAGTGCGATGAAGAAAGGAAAATACAGCACCAGAGCAGGCGCTTAGAGGGTGTCTAGGCTAAGAGATGAAACACCAAATCTACATCTACATTGTAGAAATTTGGCATAATTTTGCTTTTGCAGAGAAATGTCACATATTGTACAATTACAAATGTGTGACATGAAATTCTTTGGTTGTGGGTTGAAATTGGCGGGCTTAAAAAGACAACAAAGTGTCCGAAATTTTTTATTAAATCTTAGTATGACCTCGCCTACCAATAAGAAGACAGCATGAGATTCTGTGAAACTTGCATGGCAGCTACAAAATACAGTCGTAGCAATGGTGAAATGCAAACAAAACTTGCTAATGCTCGGAAAAACATATCCTGATTACCTCAAGCTCAATTTGATTAATGTCTCTATTTATGCAACCCCATTTTTTGCACAAGTCTGAATCACACTGTTTGATTAAAGCACATTAAAGTCAATTTCTATTGTTAGAAGATCTTCATTGTGCAAAATGACATTGAGAATTCAGCCATGATTATTGAGAACATATACAATGTGAAAAGTAATAATCTCAAAAGACTGCTAAAATCACAGTGTAATACAACCTTAAGGAGAGTTACTCTACTAATCTCAAACTTAAATTCAAGAAATCAAGATGAAATAGCTGAGACAACCTTCCAAGCATATCAAGCACCTCTTTGCATTATGCAGGATGGAATATTAAACAACTTTATGAACTGATATATGTAAATCATTTCTCCTTTAAAAAAAAAATAAAAAAAAATGTAAGAGCCACACTCAGTTATGTTCCACTGAGACAAAACATTGTAACGGATTTATTTCTATGAGCCCTATATTGAGGTTTGGCTTTTTGAAATGGTAAGATAACAGCGGAAGTGAAACCGTGCCATCGTGTCAAACTGAACATCTGCTCCTATCATAATGCTAAAATCACACAACGGCCTGAGTCGAAATCAGGGCGGCCACTTTAATGTGGTGAAGAAGCAGTTATATGAGGTTTTCCTGTTTGTGCAATAGGTGCAACAAAAGAAAGGGGTTTTTAGGTTGTGGTTCTTGACACTCTCCTAAGGGTCAACAGGAATGCTTGCCTACTCCACTGTATACCTATTCAAACATTTTCCCCTAGAGCCTCATCATACCATCAACCATATAACCTACTTGTGCTTACACCCCACGTTCACATTGATCTGATATTGTCCCACAGCTGGTAGCACCAACACTGACGAGAAGACATAAAGCCAAACCAAACCCACTAAGTAGGTCACAATGTGTGTGGCTGTCTTGTTTTGATTCCTGGGCCAGACAAATATTTCCTACTTAGTCATTTTATTATGTGTTGAGTTCTCTTTTTTGTGTGTTTTTCTGGTGAGAAAACTACAGAAACAGGAAATGAATGGTTCATTGTTTCACCAAGGGGGCAACAGAGCCACCTCTTTATTTTTTATTTTTTTGCAACTCTTGCTTAATTGTTGCAGCGACAGGCTATTCATTGCAGGAGCTATCATAAGGGCACATGTGGGGTAATCTAGTTGCCTGTGTTCCAGTTTCCCAAAATAATTCTTGTACTTGCTGCAGTTTTCCAGATGACGGATAGCTTCAGGGACTGCATGACTCCAGCCCTCATAAATCATTGTCTGTGGAATGGGTGGAGGAAGGAGAGCTTAGGGAGTGTGCAGGAGAAGGCCTAAACTGGCTCAGAGAGAAATAGAGAGATAGAGGGGGGGGACTATGCATAACATACTGCAAAGGGCAGGAGAAACACCAGCACGAGGCTGCACTGCACTTCACCCAAAAAAGATGTGCTCTCCTAAAAACTTCCTAACTGTACGAAAGCTAAACAGGTTGAGAAATGTGAAGCCTTCGTTTTTCTCTGCCTTTGCAAGCCTGTCGCGGAGCTGTATTAGCGATGCCGAGGTGGCAGGACACAGGTTATGATGACACTCACCATCACGGGACATGCCCACAGCCAAACACTTCTTGAAGCGGCAGTGCTGGCAACGGTTGCGATTCATGCGCATGATCAAGCAGTTCTCGTTCTTCATGCACATCTTGTAGTTAATGTTCTGCTGAATGCTGCGGCGAAAGAAACCCTGGCAGGAATGAAAATCAGGAGACAGTGAGGCTTGGGGTTCCATCGAGAGGAACTTCATTACCCTGTATATCGAAATGTTTATGGGTTTTACCTTGCAGCCCTCACATGCATGAACTCCATAATGGAAGCCTGATGCGATGTCACCACACACTTTACAGAGTAGGACCATACCTCCTGCTTCTGAGAGGACGGGACAAAGGGAAAGAGATTAGGAGCAAAAGAAACAAGAATTGGTTTATCAGTGTTATGACTACGCATCTTATCTTTAAGGACAGGGAGATCTGGTGCTTACTGGTGAAGGTGCCCGTAAAGCCACATGGCCTCTTTCCTGCAATGGGATGAGAGTAAGTATTCTGGTTGGAGGATGCTGTTGAGCTGCTGTAGATCTCTGGGAACTGAAAAACCAGTTTGGGAGAGGAGGGAGTCCCACTGCTGCCATGTTGTTTCAGTGCGCCAATCTCTGTGAAGGTGACCTCCTCTGGGGATGAAGGCTGTGAGTGTGTGGAGGGCGACTGTGTCTGGTACCCACTGGACGGGCTTCCTGGGCTTGGGCTGGCACTGCCACTGGAGCCAGCATATAGGATAACACTTCCTGAAAAAATGTAACAATTAGATGTAAACATCAAACACATGTGTGTCTTGTACCAGTTCACCACAGACTTTTATGAATTTACTTTTCATAATATAACTCCTAGACCGTCTTTTGTGCAAAGTAAAGTACAGTACATCTTACTCACCCAGTTTCACACAGTTGTGTTCAAAACTGGGACATTAAATATGCTGATAAGATGAGATGTAGGAATGTGATACACTAGGGACTCATATTATAAATGACAAGCTCACCTACACAACGCAAAAAGTACTGCAATGACTGGTTGTGACATACTTATAAGCCCAAATTGCTTTATGCATGTTATTATGTATGGAAAACATGATTGGGCATGTTATTATAGAAAAAATAATAAACTACAGTGTAGTATGATGTTGTTTCCAGCTCAATGTTGATTTTTTATTAATTTAGATGTGTTTATTCTTCTACCACAGCAATTTGCCAATGATTACATTTTATTATCTGTTTATAGTGATCAGCCATGTTAAACCAGAGAGCGCAAACTCCTCTGTCTTGAAGACTTTAGGCGAAGTGTTGACTTCGATAAATGTTATCTCCCAACAGAAAACGTCACCATATTGATCATTCATAAATGCATTTTTCTTAAATAACAAGTTTTTCCTTTTACAATTTTAATAATGTATTAATGGTCTTAGATTATGTGGCGTATCTACCAGACAAGTTCCTGTAGCTGTTACTACAGAAAGTAGCTATTAGTATATAAAGGATAACATGTTAGAGTGAGCGCATTAATATAATTCATGTCATTCATTTTCAGCTGTTACACAGAACAGGCTACACAGCAATAAAGAAACCAACTGGCCAGCAAGTCGGGGAAGATTTTTGTTCTTAGTCATTAAATTCAGAGTGAAGTGATGCAATGTTGTTCAATCTCAGATTGTTGGAGGGGCTAGATAAAATGAATTAAATACTGTATATTTAAATAACATATAAATAACAATATATTTGCAATACTATATTGCAAATATATTGTTATATGTATAATGTTGATAATAATATGCCACATAATATATTAAAACAGTGCTGAGGTCTTGGTGTCACATGGTGCAATATGTTGAATATGTTGTAATTCATTCGATCATAAACAGTAACATTCTTCTGGACTGCCTGAGGTTGGTCTGGATGCTCAGAGCACAGAAAAAAACTTGTGAAGCTCAGTTCGGACTCTGCACTGCATTCCTCTACAAAATAAGTAGGCTACTACAAGGGCCAATATTGCATTAATGATTAATAAGCAATATATTGTGCTTATTAATAAATAATAAAAGCAGGCTCAGATAGAATAAACGCAAGTGTTAAAACAGTATCACTGACACATGCATTCACTAACCAAGTGATTTTAGTAGAGATTTTATTTTTAAGAGATTATATTTTAGGGAACTTTATTAAATTATTTTTTTCTGTAGATTTACATAGCCATATTCCTATTTTAAAAACAAATTTAATTATCACAACATTATGAGATATACTGTAGACCAATGGTCCCCAACCTTTTTTGCGCCACGGACCGGTTTAATATCAGACAATATTTTCACGGACCGGCCTTTAAGGTGTGGCGGATAAATACAACAAAATAAAATGATAGGACCGGCACAAAAACTGGGGTATTTTTAAAATATAATAATAAACGTGAATCCGATGTGAAATCGCAACTTTATTAGCAGCGTCCTCATAACATCCTCTCTCCCCCCTAACGCTCTCTGGTCTCTATGGTAACCGAGACAAGCGTCTTGACATGCGTCAAGAGTGAGTCGTAGAAGGATGTAACGGAGAACATCCGGTCATTTTTCAGATCCAGATAGTAAATAAAACTGAAATAATGTAAGTTATTTATTCTTTCTGTGCAGCCGGGTATCAAATGACCCACGGACCGGTACCGGTCCGCGGACCGGGGGTTGGGGACCGCTGCTGTAGACCCATGGTTCTCATGGTCTCATGTACCATGAAGCATAGACAGGGGGCCACACAAATTTTTTCTTTTGTTACACCACACACCATAATCAAAACTATTATACAGTCCTCTCTGAAAGTATTGGAACAGTAAGGCCAATTCTATTGTTTTTGCTATACATTGAAGACATTTGGGTTTGAGATAAAAAAAAATTTTTTAGATGAGGCGATAGATCAGAATTTCAGATTTATTTTCCTGCTATTAACATCTAGATGTGTTAAAAAACTTAAAACGTGGCACCTTTGGTGGCAGACCACTCAATTTTTAGGTGAGCAAAAGTATAGGAACAGTTCTCTTTCAGTTGTGCTTTGTTTTGGGGGGTTTCTCCCTTCAGTCTCCTCTTCAGGAGGTAAAATGCATGCCTAAGTGGGTTAAGGTCTGGTTGTCTCATCTTAAACCATCTACTTTTCCCTGCTAATGAATTCATTTGTTGTATTGGCAGTGCTTTGGGTTTCTGTCTTGCAGCATGATGAAGTTCCTCCCGATTAGATTGGATGCATTGTTCTTTAAACTGGAAGACAGATTGTTTCTGTAGACATCTGAATTTATTCTGTTGCTACCGTCATGAGTTACATCATCAATAAAGATTAGTGAGAATGTTCCAGAAGCAGTCATGCAAGCTCAAGTCATGACATTACCTCCACCATGTTTCACAGATGAGCTTGTATGGTTTGGATCATAAGCAGATAATTTCTTTCACCACACTTTGGGCTTTCCATCACTTTGGTAGAGGTTCTTTTCAAATTCAAATCTGGCCTTCTGATTCTTACTGCTGATGAGGGGTTTGCGTCTTGTGGAATGGTCTCTATATTTCTACACTTGAAGTCTTCTTTGAATGATGGATGGTGATACCTTCACCCCTGCCCTGTGGAGGTTGTTGGTGATGTCACTAACTGTTGTTTTAGGGCTTTTCTTCACAGCTCTCACAATGTTTCTGTCATCCACTGCTGTTGTTTTGCTTGGCTGACCTGTTCCATGTATTGTTGTTAATACACCAGTGGTTTCTTTATTTTTTCAGGACATTACAAATTGTTATTTGGCTATGCCCAATGCTTATTCAATGGCTCTGATAGAGTTTCCCTCTTTTCTCAGCTTCAAAACAGTTGGCGTTTCTCCCATAGACAGCTCTTTGGTCTTCATGTTGGCTTATCCTTTTTAAGAACAAATGTAGTCTTCACAGGTGAAACCCAACACTCAAACCAGGAGTAAACATTCAGCGCTATTTAGTATTTTACAGTTAAAGGGGTTGACGGTTGCAAACAGTCTGAGAAATCATGCTGTAGAGAAGTGGTCACCAACCCTGTTCCTGGAGACCTACCTTCCTGAAGACTTTAGCTCCAAACATAACTGTGCACACCTGCCCATTTAATCTTTGCCTTAAGAAGATCTTGATCAACTAAAACAGGTGTGTTTGGTTGGAGATGACACCTGGAGGAAGATAGATCTCAAGGAAGAGAGTTGGTGACCACTGCTGAAGAGCTTGAAAATGCTGTTTTCGGAAAGTATAGATGTATGGATGAATGAGCTAATACATTTTGGACCAATTTAAATTTGATTATAAATTAGAAGTTAACAATACACACGTATGTAATGTAAGTACAGTATATAGGTATAGCTACAGTTATGTGTGTATATATATATATCTTTTGTTGAGCACTTGATTCATATCCTTGAAGCAAAATAAATAAATAAATCCAGATTAAATCTAGAACCCTTGAGGATTTTTCAGTTGTCCTACTGGGGAATCTTTCCATTTTAATTGCAGAACCTTACACCCGAGAGTTTCCCACAGGAAGACAGGGCTACAAGCAGAACCGTTTGAGGATCCCTTATTCAAATACCCACTGAAGAACCGACCTTAAAGGGATTCTTTTTCTAAGAGTGTATTTTCAGATTTTTATAACAGGATTTTTAATCTTTTACTTTCGGATCTCGTGGCCTAATTTAGCACAGCATTAGCTCCTGTGGTTTATCCCCCCCCGGTTCTTCTGAACCGCATCCTCCCGCATCTCCGGTCATGCGACTCGGATGAGCTGACTTCGTGTTGGTGTCACGTGGCCGCGCGCTCTCACGCCTCTTGCCTCCACACCAATAGCGGCTCCTCTCGCTCCTGTGGCACGGAGCCAGCAGCGAGCAGCACCTGACCGACTCCTCACATGGAGCTGCGAAATCCGCGGTCTCGTGCGCAACGTCACAAATCGGTTCCGTGATTTCGTGTCGGTGGCGCGCGCTCAAGGACGTCTTGCAACGCTAGCACTGCGCGAAATGGATCACAGGCGGGGAGGGAGTGTCACGTTTGGTGAGAATGTGCTCTGCGGCTTGGGCTGGACCTTTGATTCACCGCGTTTTCCCACCGCAGAGTCTGAATCTTATAATAAGAAATGACTGTTAGTAGCTATTACTCTTTCCTATGACCCAAATAAGAGAGAAGTGACATGTTGCTTTTTAAAGCACTATAGTTTGCAACGGTTGTGTTTACATTACAACAGAATGCATCAGAGGTGCCAAAACCAGAATTTGCTCAGGTTTATGCTCTAACAAACCTTCTAAACTCGAATGAGCTAATTAGGTGTGTTAGTGTAGGGAAACTGCTTGATTATGTACACATCTATAAACCATGGATGCTGCTATAACCTTGTCTTTTGCAATGTATGACGGTCTATAATCTCATATACTTTGCACAGTCTGCTTATTATTATTATTATTATTTTATTTTTATTTATTTATTTATTTATTTATTTATTTATTTATTCATGTATCTTCAGTAACCACTTTACCCTGGTCATGGTCATGGTGCATCCAGAGTCTTTCCCCGTAATACTAGGTGTGCGTCTTTCCCAGGAAAACTAGGTGTGAGCCTCCCAGATCATGACTAATCATGACTAATCAACTCCTAATGGGCAACATGGAATTCATCTCAATGTACTTTTCACCAAACTATCACACAACATCTCCTGATTATTATCCTGTTGTTACATTATTTTGTACTTGATTTGTTTAAAAAAAAAATGTTTTTACATGAGTACCACAGTCTGCCTCCTCGGGCTCAAAATATTTCATAATATGCACATCTGCCGGCCTACATTTATTATTTACAAGCTTTTTATGAGAAGGCCCATGGATCTGCAATACTACAAGTGCACATATCCTCACCCAAACAAAAAACTCAATAAAAAATGTCTGCTATATTACTCTAACTCTCCTTCTTTTTTTTTCCCCCCCCCCCCAAATCTCACAGTGCTGCTGCTACCTCATGCTGCACGTTAATTGGTTAACACGGTTGTTTTTATAATCCTGCAGTAAGCATGTGTGTGTGGGATTTAGTGTTGACACACTGCCATGCCTGACCTTCCATGTGTGTGACTCAGGTCATTACCTGAGATTAGCTCAGCAGCCCCACCCATACAACATACGCTCACTTCTAGACAACATGTGCCCACAGGAGTATTTCATTTAAATATGGAGTAATAGATGAAGAGCCAGCTTCAGGTGAAGGAATGCGCTTGAAGGTTCCACACTTGAGGCTAAGCGGACATCATTTCTCATATCATCATTTTAATAGGTACAATGACCTCTCTGCATTATCGAGTGTAAAAGACAGTTCTATAAGCATGGTCTCTGCAGGATAAAAGGAAGAGGGTCAGTGGAAATACTCATGTTAATTAAGGAATCAGCAGGACCCTAACAGCTCATCATGAGCTTAGACTACGCGTGCAAACTTTAATCTGCCTGGGAGTAAAGTCAGACATAGGAACATGTGCTCTCTATACAGGCACAATCATTTCCCCTTCTCACCCTGCTCTCTCCCTCCCTTTACCATCTATGCAAAATGTTAAAATCCCCTGGCTTGCACTGTTGCCATCCAGCATGATCTCAATATCATCTTCATTTTTCGGTGTCTAAAAGTGTACGGGCATACGAGTCATGCTGTCACTGTATTATTGCGCTTTATAGAGTCTCATACCTCACACGTGAAGGCTCAGTGGAACTTAAAACGCTTAAGAGGGAGTAGAGATACACAGCATGCTGCTGCCTTCGGTGTTTGTTAATAAAAGGAATCACTTCTCAAAGTAGGTCAAAGTCACAGCCCTATTTGAATCAAGTGATACACTATCTAAAAGACTTACACCACAGTTGAATGCTCGAATATGATTGGCCAGAAGGTGTTGATTCATTTTTTATAACAGCAGCTGTGACAGTAGTACATCAAGGTTTCACAGGTTTATATTCATGGGCTTGTTCTAATATATTATCGTCTCTATAGCAACAATTAATTCACAGGAACTTGTATAGGGAACCATCTATAAAACCTAAGGCTAATAATCAATGGATACAAGACCAAAGAAAGTTTTTCTTTGTTATTTAACAAAGAAAAACGTACACATTTTGAAGCTTTCTGTAAGGAGACATTTGTTTTAGATTTGTGTCAAGTCAACAGGCTTTATTGTCATTTCAACCATATACGGCTGGTACAGTACACTGTGAAATGAAACAACGTTCCTCCAGGACCATGGTACTATATAAAAAAAACTCATGAGACTACACAGAACTACAATGTACGGAAGGAGTCTCCAGTGCTTTGTAAAGGAAATTTCTGACCTGGGGAAGTTTTTAGGACAGCGTCGTTTGTGATTTTCTGGGTAACATGACAAGCTGTGATGTTTTGTCTTAATGTCAAGAGATTAATGTCAAGAGAGGGGAAAAAACCAAGGTGCTTTTTTTAAGGAATGATTTATTTATAGCAGCTTTAAGGTATCTATTTATAGATCTTTAAAGGTAAGCAATAACAGAGACACAATAAAAGCCCAATACTATGCTTTTTCAGATCATATTCCTATCCAGATGTGCTTGTTCTGCTTGTGGATCAAATGATACTAGGACACTGTTCACGAGGTTTATAATCCTGCAAGTTATAAACAGCCCCTTTGAAGTGTGTGTGTGTGTGGGGGGGGGGTATATTGCATGCGGCGGAAAACGTGACGACGCGCTACATTTCCTCGGTGAAATCTCTGACCCACTGACCAACCTCCCTCTTTCCGTCTCTCTGGAGCGGGCACCGAAATATACAGCAGAGTCAAGAGCAGCACAACGGTGAGGGAGGGAGGGTGCGGGTGGGAGGGGATGCGGGAATCACGCGCCGCACGCGGCCGAGAGAGCGCATCCACGTGAAGGCGAACGGAGGCGCGCGAGGGAACGAGGAGAGGATATCGTGCACGTGGGCGGAGCCTTGCCTGTTTTGTTATTTATGTATTTTTTTAAAACGTGAAATTAAAGGGGGAGGGATGGGAGGGAGTTCTCTCCTCTGATTCTGCATTTAGCGCCTCTACCCAGCGAAATTCAACACTCAGATCTATACATTGCCTCATATGACCTTTCATTTCGTATTGTTTACAGCATCTCGGGTGTCTGACCATAGCTGACATTTTTGGACTCGGGTTGAGAGAAGGGTAGTGCAGCAATATCCAGTAGTGCAGTTCTCTCTACAGGAATGGAAAACGATCTAAGTCTGAATGAGACAAACAGAGCTAGACAGTCATAACAGAAGATAAGAGGCATCAATCTAAATCTAGAACCCTTAAAGGTTATGTCCCTTTGCAGAAACCCTTAAACTTACTATGTAGAAGCCTACAATAGTGGAACCTTATCAGAAAGGGTTTCAAACTAGAACCCTTTCAGTAAGCTAGGAATCCTTTACTATTCAAAGATACAAAGAACCCTTGACTCTGAGATATAAATGTAGGCTAATGAACTGGATTTTCCCTTTTCATTTTGGTGGTACCATGAAGTAGGCCTACGCCTTTTTGTACCTTTAGTATGATTCTAGTAAGGTACCTGGGACAATACATGTGGTGTAATTTTTAGTGTAATGCTTTAAAGGTATACTATATTCACAATTCCAGTTGAAAATGTACCCTCAATGAGACCACCTGCAGTTACAATGAAAAGTCCAGTTTGGTACCATCAGGCTATGTCTGAGAGAGTTTATGTGTCATAGTCAAGTCTATGTGCCAAGTGTTCCCCCAAAGTGTACAGCATTCAATCGCACTGCAAATGAAACCAAATACCAACTGGTTGCTATAATCATCATCTTGGCACTGTTTCATATCACTCCTCTGCCTAGCTGCGCAGTGGAACAGTAGATCACTAATGGCTTATGGCAATATTTGTCAGTCTGTTTTAGTCCATCAATAACAATAACAATCCTGTTCAAACTCACGTGTCATACCATACCAGTAATTATATTTTGCTGGCCATAAAGTGAGGTGTGGCATGTTTTCATTTCATTGTCATATACTTGTTTCACATGGCCAAACCTGGATTTCCTCAAACCCAAGGAGTTTCTATCACGGGTCCTAGAACGTGACCATAACCTTTTGAACCAATAAAAACATCCTTCAGTCAATAGACCAGTGCACTAGGTAAGCAGATCCAGCAGGGCTTGGTGGCCCCTGGATAACCTTCCGGAGGAAAGCCCTGTACAAATAAGCTTAACTAGCCAAGTTCTTATAGTAGACATTCAAGTAATAATATAAAAGAGATATTTTCTATTATTAGTCTTAATTATTACTAAATACTTTTTGCTGACAAACTAAAGAATAGGTTTTGAAATGAGATGCAATTCTGTTAATTGTGGAATTCAGTAAGAGGTGTTGCACACACACACACACAGTCCCTTACATTGACATAATTATTAACGCAGCTAATTTTAATATGTCTACACCAAATCTAACCCTAACCTAAAAACATGTCCAAACACCAAACACATCTGTATATATCTGATTGAGCTGCTGTAGGCTAGATGGCCCTGACACACAAATAGCATTCTTTCTGTTTATATCACGCCCCAGTGATAGTTGCATGTCTACAGAATCTCATTTTAGGCAGCTCACCCGCTGAACCAAAACACTTGGGCTTCTGGAGCGGAGGCGCGTGGACTGCTCCACGTGAGTTTGTTTTCATGCTCAGAACAGGAAGTTGCAAGTGCGCGCGCGCGCGTGCAGCACTCATAGATCTTACAGTGTTTCATGCTGCTGTTCGTGTCAGACCTGCTGAGTGTTGGCAGTCATTCATCGTCGCTTGTGTACGTAAACTGAAAGTTAATAATGCACCTTGCGCTTGCTCGTTGCGCCCTTATAGGCAGTAAAGCAGTACTGCACACAGCAATGTAACTTCCCATGTTTAAAAATGCACACAGTTGTGCATATAACTCAGCTAAATTTTATAATATTGCAAGCCAATGGACATCAAAGTAGACACCAAGAAGCTAACTTACGACAAGCAAGAATGCAGCAAAAAACATGACAACTGAATAAATAATATAGCTACAAAAAGCGCTTTATATTAAGCTTTATATTAAGCTACATCTTTTTACATACATTTGCATTAAATTCATTAGTCTATGTAAATGGTAATTATAGCCTATGATAATAACTATTATTATCATTATTATTGTTATTACTATTATTATTATTATTATTATTATTATTATTATTATTATTATTACTACTACTATTATTATTATTACTCACCAGGGTTGCTATCCATCCTTGATATATGTCTTGTTCGAGCTTTTTGTCGATTATTGTCTTTAGGTCAGGCTCAGATCCTCAATACGTCGAATTGGGCGAAAGAGGTGTCGAATAAGTGCGCGGGTCGAAACCGGTGGAAAAGTCATAAATACGAATGCACAGAAGGAAAAATAAACAATCGTGCATACAAAACAGGAGATAAGTGTGCAGGATAAAGCCCGAGCTCTGTCAGGTGCGCCGAGCTTTCTGCAGTTCCTTCTCACTGTCTAGATCTTTGCCGGTGTAATAACGTCTCAGGTCTAGCACGCGCGCTGTGTTGTATCCTATAGTGAAGAATTCAGAGTAAATCTTGCCACGACTGTGTACAGGGACGGACTGTCAAAACTTGAGCACCCCACCCTAGTGATAACACATCTCACACCTCTCACACCCACATCCGTCCTGCTCAGGTGACTTGGGTAGTGGCACTAAGGGACCCTAGTGAGAATGCGTGTGGTTCCTTTGGACGCGCGTGCCCTTCTAACTCCGTTTTCTCCCCCTGCTTTAGTGTGACACCGCACACTTTCATCTGAGCTGGGGTATTAGATGTGCTTATTCGAGCGCGGGGTGAAAAGCCGCCTCGTGCATGTGCGCTCTGCATGTGCCGGAGAGATCGCTGCCCTACTGACACACATTTTATGCAAAATGTTCGAGCGTGCGGCACGGAGACATGAGAGGCAAAGGCGAGCACGTGGAACGGAGGCGGAGCTCACCGTGACCGAAGCGTTGCTTTCCAAAGGCATTTGCTACTTGTCAAAACACGCCCCGTGAAGTGTCACGACACGAAGGCTGCATCAACAGTAGTAGCAATTAACATCCACAACCGTTGGGAATCCTTGGAGATGTCCATTGCGTGGGTCACGTGGGAGAGCTGCATCTTAATGTAAGAATGTATAAAGATCAGCTTTGGCATGGAATGGACTCATTTTCAAAACATTTCGGACACACAGAATCTAAGATATGTATACCAGTACAGTCGACATCTGGCAGACAGTGTTGTTCTTAGTTCAGGTTGTAAATTCGCAAGCATTTCTATTCGGAGCTTCATTTAAACACCTAAACGCTAAAAACATTGAGAGTACACGCAGGGACAAAGACACGGGGAGATAAAACAGAGTAGCAGCGCCCTCTGGTGGCTGCAAACCTATACACCAGACTTTTTACATGTAAGAAATTCAAATTTCATTCTATATGAGAATTCTTTCCTACAAATGAATAAAAATGCCCTTTGTAAGTCTTTGGTAAGTGTTATTTAGAATTACGTTTTAAAAAAGAAGATTGGAATTAAAGCCTAAACACCGTAAACAACTTCTAATAGCATAACTCTCAGAAATTAAATGTATCAGGCTGTACTTTTTCTTGTTGCTGGCATGGTACCACCACAGGGACATCCTTTGTGCCTTCAGTATGCACATATCCCCGGGAAATGAGTAATATACCTTTAAAAATAATTTAAGGTACATAATTGGACAGAATACTAATCAAAGCTTTACTCTAAAAGCTACAGTGATTCTTGAAAATTTGTTCTGGAAGTAGATAAAGAAGAACCCAATTAAACAAATGAGGCAAAAAATATTATACTTGGTCATTTATTTATTGAGGAGAATAACCCAATGTTACGTACATATCTGTGAGTGGCAATATTTTACTTGGTCTCATATCTCATGTCTCGATCACATCTGTGAGTGACAAAAGTATGTGAACCTTTGTTTTCAGTATCTGGTGTGTCCCCCTTGTTCAGCAATAACTGCAACTAAACGTTTCTGGTAACCGTTGATCAGTCCTGCATATCAGCTTGGAGGAATTTTAGCCCGTTCCTCAGTACAGAACAGCTTCAACTCTGGGATGTTGGTGGGTTTCTCACATGAATTGCTTGCTTCAGGTCCTTCCACAGCATTTCCATTGGATTAAGGTAAATGGTCTGCACTTATATAGCGCTTTTAACCAAAGTGCTTTACACTGTGTCTCATTCACCCATTCACACACACTCACACACCAATAGCAGAGCTGCCATGCAAGGTGCTAACTTGCCATCGAGAGCAACTCTGGGTTCAGTGTCTTGCCCAAGGACACGTCAGTATGTGGAGTCATGTGGGCAATCAAACCGCCAACTCTACGATTAGTGGACAACCTGCTCTACCACCTAAGCCACAGCCAGAGGTCAAGACTTTGACTTGGCTATTCCAAAACATTACCTGTATTCTTTAACCATTTTTGGTCAAATGATTCATGTGCTTAAGGTCGTTGTCTTGCTGCATAACCCATTTTCTGTTGACGCTTCTCATTTAAACCAGAAAGTTCTATTTTGGTCTTATCCATCCACAAAACATTTTTTTTAAAATGCCTTCCAGCTGTCCCTGTGATCCTTAAACTGCAAACAGGCAGCGCAGTTCTTTTTGGAGAGCAATGTCTATCTCCTTGCAACCCTACCATGCACACCATTGTTGTTCAGTGTTGCCCTGATCGTTTGTTAGTTGACCACTCCTGGAGAGGATAACAATTGTTTTGAAGTTCTTCCATTTGTACACAGTCTGTCTGACTGTCTGTGGATTTGTGGAGTCCAAACTATTTAGAGATGGTTTTGTAACCTTTTCCAGCCTGATAAGCATCAACAACTCTTTTTCTGAAATGTTCAGAAATGTCATTTGTTTGTGCCACGATACACTTCCACAAACATGTGTTGTGAAGATCAGACTTTGATAGATCCCTGTTCTTTAAATAAAACAGGATGCTCACTTAAAACTGATTGTCAGCACATTGATTGAAAACACACAAATTACACCTTGAAATTATATGCTAATCCTAGAGGTTCACATACTTTTGCCACTCACAGATATGTAACGTTGGGTCATTCTCCTCAATAAATAAATGACCAAGTATAAAATGTTTGTCTCATTTGTTTAACTGGATTCTCTTTATCTACTTTTAGGATTTGTGTGAAAATATGATGATATTTTAGGTCGTATTAATGCAGAAATCTAGAAAATTCTAAAGGGTTCACAAACTTTCAAGCACCACTGTATTTAGCGTTTCACCACATACAACTTCCCAAGTGATTAGTTACATGGACTAATAAAGGTACAGGAGATACACTAATACCCAAAGTAGCCTAGGGTTTGATACCTTTTTTTGAGTGTATCACCACTTCAAGTTTCTCGTCGGTGTTCATAATATAAAAAATACAGTCCTGTAAGCGACCATAAATAAATAAATGAATAGTTTGCGTAGTGTTTTGGAAGATTGTTTCAGAATCGCAATCGCCATTTTGAAAAAAGAAAAAGAAGAAAGATTAGAATAGAAACTAAACTTTGTGTGCAATTCAAGCATTTCTGACGCTAGGTGTCACTATAATGCAGGAAATTGCTTTGTCTACAAGTTTAATTTGAAGGCATTTTTTCGTACATGGGGAAAATATAATTTACACGAAAATTCACAGGCGTGCGATTGGCCATGGAGCTAATTTGGCCACCAAAAAAAAACACCTGTTTTAAATCACAGAGTGAGAAAGCATGATGAAGGCCTACTGCCAAACGTTTCAAGTAGGCTTATACGTGTATTTTCTGGCCGCTTTATGGCCTATGATTTATGTTGGACATTTTTCTACATTGTAACATAAATATGATTAACCATAATAGTTTATGATGACATGATGAGTGTAGTGATGCATACAAGGCATACAAGTCATACACAAAGGACTCAAACTCTGTTTATGTAGTGTTTTGAGCGTTGGCAGGATTAATTGGGCGTGCTAAAAAAATTTTCGTGCTGCAGTCAGCAGTTATGAACCTTTATAACTGTGGGCGACATATGCAGAGAGGAGAGCATGTTATGGCAGAACAGCCCGGTAATTATAGAGTGCGCGCGCGGCGGTGTTTGGGAACTGAACAGGAGATGCTGCCAACACACACACACACACACACACACACACACACACACACACACACACACACACAGAAAACACCTTGGGCCTCCGGCTAGGTCGTCACCCATCAGTGTCAGTCACGTCTGCCATCTGTCTCTCTCTCTACATTTTTCATATTTTAGCTTTATACTTGGAGATCTGAGATTAAACAGATGCCAAGTTTGCTGACGCGGTTGGGCCGGAGGTTTGGATGCGTTCACTGAGTGGGATGACTGAGTAATGGCAATCTGTGAAACTGAAAGAAAGAAAAAAAAACCCCAAAACAAAATCGGTGTTTTTAATTAGAGGAATGGATTTTGATATTCTTCGTGATTTACAGCTTCTTAGGGCTACAATCAGTGCGTTCTTGTTGAATTGCCTACTGGCTGAAAACATTACTGGCTCGAACAAAGACTCGCTCTGATACCAGTTCATTTTACGGCAGCCTGCTGTGTATATATGCAGCTTTGAATGGTAAGTGTCTTGAGAGCGTGCCATTTCTGCTACACAAGGGGGAGTTTTATTTGTGGAGGAGGAGGCATGGAAAAGACGACCTTTCCTCTGGCGCGCGCAGATTTGCCGTAATTACAGAATCACTTCCACATGTTGAACAGGCTGCTTACCCCCACTAAATCTCTCTCCTTTTTTTCTTTCTCTCTTTTAACCCTCCCCCTCCATTTTCTTTTAGCGGCTTGGCCCCCCCCCCCCCCCCCCCCGGCCTTCGTGCGGCTGTTTCAACAAAGTCCAGGTTTAATGAGAACATCCTGGTACTTTTGGCAGCGCGCTTCACGTGCGGTGATTCAATTAGTACAACGAGAGAGCACTGAGTGCGCATGCGCACCAGGGTGGGTGTGTTATGTGCACCAAACTGAGCGAGAAAAACAGCAGACGAAAAGAGGGGTGGAAAAAGAGTGCGGGTTTGAAGAAAGAGTTCAGGCAAGAGTGAGGTATCCTAGTGAGAGCGAGAGGGAGAGGTGGGAAAAAAACTTGGAGGCAAAGAAAGAGAGAAAAACGTAAAAAAAAACCCCTTTTTTTTTGCTTTAACGGTGAGTTCAGGAAAGGTTCATGGTGACATCATGGCTGATCATAGAGACAAGGAGGACTATTCACTTTTTTAATGTACTTGTTGGCACCTTGCTCAATTGTTTTGCACCCCCCTACAATCCACCCATCCACCCATCATTCAGTCTAAACACACACTCATCATATATGATCCACCCATAGGCTACAGTAATACACACATTTTGACTCAAATATAAAATGATGTGATTTTGTGAAATTGTATTTGAAATCTGTGTGTATGTTATGCGGTATAAATAGGCTTATCGCCCAATCAACCCCCCAAACCATCTTCCTTCGAAGTTCATTTTCCATTCTCCAATGCCTCCTCTGTTACTTTCTGGTGTGTATGTTTTCACTTCATGGCAGCTGGATTCTGAAAGTGTACATTTTGCCAGGCAGGATGAATGAGCCCCTTGACTTCTCAGGATGAACGTCTAACTTTGTGAGTCTGGTTGGTGGGTGGGTGGGTGGGTTAAGTTTATTTGTGTCTTTATTTTCTTGCTTATGTGTATGTGAGATTGGCCATGCACGCCTGTATTGTGTCATCTGCATGTCTTTGGTGTGGCATATGACATCAATCAGAACGCGAGGAAATACTGAGCTCATTACAGGCACAGTGTTCCTGATTAGAAATTCATCAAAACCCCCATCCCTTTCTCATTTGTAGCCGTTCTTGAGGTTTTTCCTTTTCCTTTCCAGGCTGTTGTTGTCTTAGATTTAAATAAATACTTGTCTGTCTTCATAGGGACAGTTTTCCTATTCCAGACCGATGTACCCATGCTAATTATCCAAGGGGGGAAAAGTGTGAAGGAGGCAATTTACAGAATGAAAGATGTCAGAAGGCATCGATGTGGGTCGGTCAATTCGCAGAGTGGCAAGTGACCCTGAAGTAATGATGAGGCCATTAGTGGAAGAGGGTGAGACGAGAAGGGAGAAGAAATGGAGTTCTACTGCAGAGAACACAAGAAGCTCTAGCTAACTGCAAATGTAGCTATGTGAAAAGATGACAATATTTTCATCTTCTAAAGCTAACTAACTTACTCGATTGTAAAGTATGCAAATTATTGCCTTAGCTAAGTAGTTTGTACTTAATATCATCATTTAAAATAATTGACAGTCTAGAGGCAGTTGTAGGAACCTAAAGAGATGGATAGCCTGACAGGAAAATGACAGGGACATGGAGGTGGTTAAAAAGATGGGAATGAGAACTGGAACATGGAGAGAGTGTTAACGATCAGGCCGGAAGCACACCGAAGCTGCCTGCTTTACATAGAAGTGGAGGTAGAGAGAGAGAGATAGAGAGAATGGGGGGGTGGGGGTGGTTGGAGATAGCAGTCTGATCTGTCTTCATTATCCTGCACTCGGCAGTCTCCCCGACACACGGATCATAAATCTCAGCCTCCAGCACACTCCACTGACTCTGAAACACAAACACTGCTAACCTCTGACCTTTCTACTACTTGGCTGCTACTGACACTCACTCTCTCACACACACACACACAGACACACACACACACACACACACACACACACTGATGTAGACACTTGCTTATACACATTAAGCATTAAATACGAGATTAAGGAATTAAATACAATATATACCATGAGTTGATCTTATTAGAGACTTTCTTATAAAGCCAAACAGTAGGACTTTTCTGTCTGTGATTTTTTTAAGTTTATTTTTTTAAGTTTAGTATGATGTGTGAGGATTTCTTGTTAGTACACATCATGTCAGAACGAAATTTAGAAAGCACTCTACCCAAGAGTAACGTTTAGAAAATGGTGAACTCCCTGTGAAGTGTGGCTACGTCAAACATTTCCTGTTGACTACGTGCTGATGCCAACACTCCTGTGGTTGCCCTATCACTGTCTGTGTATTCAAGTCAGATAAATAGATCATTATGGAAGAGATTTTTATTAAATGTCTTAGACATTTTTCGGCATATGCATTTCATTATATAACATATTACACTTTTGTAATAAGCTTAATAAGATACACAAGTTTAAAATTTCCATATAAAACTAGTATTGTCTGGTTTGTGGTCAGTTTTTTTTTAAATTCAAATCTATTTTGGGGGCACCATTGTGTCTGTAGGAATTTGATGAAGAACTCAAGGAAACAGTATGATGTGCAGGATCTCTTTGCTAGCCATGCCCTTGGCCAGAGGCTCCAAACCACCGAGCTGTGGACCACTACCAGGCCACAATTGAGAAACAAGGTTTTGGACAACTAACACACAAACTCATCTTCATATAAACAATGTGATAGCTTTGTCTTTCTTACACACATCGGACATATACTCATGTATTGTATACAGTGCTCATCGTGCAGTCACATAGATGGCTTCTCCACCACCATGAATATCTACATGATCAAATCATAATTGTTTTATCAGTGTCAGTGCAGTCAATGTTTCTGATTATAAAGCAGATTATGGATTTGCATGTACATGACTTGTGGTTGTTGTCGTCCAAATAACTGCCATTGTTTTTTGCCCTCCTAATTTCACTTGAGAGGATAAGGCTTTAGATTTTAGAGGACCTGAAGAAACACCATGCAACCTTTAACATATGTCCATTTGTCTAGCCATTGACTGGCTGCTAATGTTGTGCTATCCCCTGGACGGGAATTCTAAATGAAGCCTAAAGATGGACTGATAATAAAGACTTAATAAAGACTATTATTATGAAATCACCCACAAAGGCGATTGCCTCCCCTATTACACACCAGTCCATCAAAAATGTCAATTGTGGTTCAAGCTACCTGTTTGGGGATTTTCCCCACAATTTCCTCCAATTTATTCCATTTCCACCAACTAGCTAGCTCTACTCATCACATAACAGCTACCAAGTGGGAAGGCATGTGCTTCCTCTGAGATGCATGAAGCCAGCCAACTGCAACCTTTTGAACTGTGGTTCCTGCTATGTCACTGGGCAGCTGTAAACACTTGGAAAATGGCATTATCTACCCTGCTTCACGTTCATGAAATCACGATTGACTAGTATCACTCTGATCTTGCACACCGGGCCACAGATTGCTGTTGCATCACTGAGATTCAAACACATTATTTCCTAA
The DNA here is from genome assembly GCA_012411365.1 of Ameiurus melas. Taxonomy (NCBI): domain Eukaryota; kingdom Metazoa; phylum Chordata; class Actinopteri; order Siluriformes; family Ictaluridae; genus Ameiurus; species Ameiurus melas. Next base: position 23,335,430 of record CM022768.1, on the reverse strand, counting down.
TAATAGGATGAAGGCATTTCTGTTCCATCAGAGGATTCATATATCCCCTTTAAACATTAGATCATGTTTAATAGTGGCCTGGGAGGAGTGGGTCCTCTTTAAATTCCAGTTTGTATTTGTTATCTTATATCTCGGATGTGAGAACTGAAGGTCAAACAGTTTAATGTGTCTCAATATGTCTAACACTGGGTTTTTGTAGTCTGCATAATCAAAAGCAGGTAACCACTTTTTTAAAAACAAGTTTTTTTGTTTTTTTTACCAGCAGCCTTTCTGCCCCATTCTGGCAACGTGAGATGGGCACACAAGAGGTGGTACTATGAAAGGGGAACTAGTTAAGGTGTGTCTCTGCAGTGAGGTTTTGGGGTTTTAACCAAAATTCATTTCAGAACATCAGATTCAGGAACAGCCGAGGGCATACACCCAGAACCACAAACAGCCCATCGAGCACAATCTACACCCAGTACAGATCTAAACCATATGAGCTCATACAGAGAGTGGCATATATGCAGACACACCCTAGCTACCATATCAGAGGGGACTTCCTGTACTTTCAGACCCCTTTCATCTGTAAAAGTATTCTGAAATTTATGAAAAGGTGGTGGACCTGTATGTATCAACTATGTATTTTAAATTAAGGAAGTTCTCATAGTCGTTTATTCAAGACTAGATATTGAAATGTTGAAAGCTACCTTCTTTAGGATTTCATTGTATGTGGCTGTACAGTATATCAGCATCGGCATACTGTATATACGTGGATGGAAAAAGTACTGATGAATTCTACTTACTCAATTTAAAGTGGATGTATCCAGCCAAAAATGTACTCAAGTGAAAGTCAAAAAGTTGCTCATTTTAAATGCATTAAAAATTCAAAAGTAAATGCTTTAACTGACAAAATAAAGTAATGTAATGTTTTCATGTAAAAAGTAACTTTTCTATCTAAAACTGTTAAAAAAAAAAAGAAGAAAGTTTTTTTGTTTTGTTTGCAGAAACGTGTAAGCTTCTGGTGACTAATGTACGGTGCTGTCCCTCCTATTAGCTGGTAATAACACAATATGCATGACTAACAGTACCTAGTTTGATAATGAATTAATCAGAAGTAAAATATCCTATAAATAACCAATATTTACCATTAGCTAGAATTGGACTAACCACTTACATTAGTTACTTATTTATTAGCCATCTATGCCAGTCTAGTCTTGGCACTAGCAAAGAAAACACACTTATTTTGTTAAATATAGAGCATTAAAATTAGCAAATTGGTGAAAAGTAGCTCAAGATGATTTTCAAATTAGATGGAGTTCATGCCTCCTACTGAGGAAAGGAAACAACTCAGGAAGACTATAAGTATTCAGTTATAACAACAATAAGAATAAGTGTGCAAAAAATGAACAGGAGTGTAGTAAGGAAGTACAATTACACTCCTGACTCTACTGTATATCGCAAACTTCCAAGTTGTAATGTGTTACGTGAGTAGTGTATCCTAAAGTAAAGGGTCGGTTGTTTTATTTGTTAGAATTTTTGTAGTCTAACAAACATGAAGACCAGTAATGATTACCTTGGTCTTGACGTCTTCTCTGTTTTGTATAATGATATGTAACTTGCCTTTAACTCACAACCTCAAAACTTGAGGTTTACCTTGGGACAATCCACACAAACTCCTTTAAAATCAATGAAAGACAGACTTATTTGGATGATTGTTAATATGTGTAAAAGGTTTGAGTTGAATCATATCAGTTTTTTTTGTCAAATGTTACCTCTGTATAACCCTATCACAGTCCATGTCTTAATCCAAATATGTTGTCCATATTGTACAATAATACCCAAAGGACACCCTGCATTTAAGCCCCTGGTTTCCTCTACAGGATATGGTGTTTGTAGCTGGTGTTGGAGGAATACTATGTTGGAATCGTATGACGGAGGGGGAGGAACACCCCGAGGCTTCAGTCAGCTCTGACTCTGTGCAGCTCTTCTAAATGAGTTCCTTATTGCCATCCGAAAATCAGCCATTGTTCAGTGTTTGTCAGTTTCTCCCCGACAGAGGGAGATTGAGGTGAAGAAAACAAGAGAGTGAGAGAGAGACTGAGAGAGACAGCGAAAGAGAGGGAGGGGGATAAGAAAAAGGAGACTTAGGAGACAGTGAAAGAAACGTAGGTCTCTCTTTTTCTCCCGTCTAGACATTTTGTGTCATGTCAAAAAAAAAGAAAAAAAGTGCTGTTTATTTAAAGTCACATGACCCAGGCTGCATTTATGATTCACATAGCCTAATTATTTCTCACCGAGAGCCACAGGGAGTGTGTGAGTGCCTGTAGAAAGAGAGGGAGGAAGAAACGAAAGAGAAGGAGGGAGGGAGAGGGAAAGAAAGAGACAGAAACGAGTTGGTGAGTTGGTTTGTGCTCTGCCTCTACAGCTTACGGGACCCGGACGGACGACGAGCGCACTCGCTTCCTCTCCTCACGTACTCTTGTCTCCTCCTTCATCCTGGGTGAAGCTGGGAAAGTTTCTACGACGGCTAGAGCTACGCACAAGTGGGTGAGTTTGGCTCCCAGGACACTTTCTAAACAATGCCTTTGTTTGTTTTTTCTTCTTTTCCCCCCCTGGACTTCCTCTCTCTTTTCTGCTACGAGAGTTCGAAAAAAGGAAAGAAAGGCATTTTTGACTGCAGTCTGAGCCGATACCGCTGTCAGCCTTAATTGAAGACAGAGATTGAGAAAGTGAGTAAAGGGGAAAGAGAAGAAAACCAATCAGAGTTTCCATACTCTGGGACCAGCTCCCGGTACAAATATACCACTCTTTCCACTCTTTGATTTCGTTCCATGTGTGTATATCACCATACTTGTATTTGTTAACTCTGTCTGTGTTCAATTGCCTGAAACATTTTTATATCCTTTCAACAGAGAAAAGATGTGAGTAGTACTCCGTAGAGTAAATGTGTCCTGATATGTGTAAAGGGATACTCTCAACATTTGCATGTTTGTACCGGCTGTGAAGGGACCATTTTACACACGTGTTTGTTTATAAACAGCCATGGCATTGCGATTATTTGCATCTATGAAGCATTTTGTCTGCAATGCTATGATTGAGGAATGCCTGCCAATCTCACCATTGTCGTCCTGTCAGTCTCGCTGGCGAACAGACTGTACACGCAGCCAGGTGAGCAGGTTCATCAGCACCTGAGTGACATTGCACAACTTCCGAGAGACACGGTTTGCTCAAAACTGCAAAGACAGACACTTGTGAGCGTTAGTGCATGACCATGTGGCGCCACAGGGATTTTGATGTCACCTGATAAGCCTCCACAGGTATAACTCGTAATGTAAATGCATAAAAGTCGGTGTTAACGGTTTTGAGAGCTGTTAAGAGGAGGAAAAAGTGTATGTCCCTTTCGGTGACTGGTGATTTGTAGCAAACGTGTAACTTATATGTTATTACCTCTTAGTAAACATAAATAATCGACAAAAAAAGTATTGATATGGCTGTAAATTGTAGTGAGGGAAATATTTGGTCGGACTCGATTATTTAAGCTTGATCAAAGATTCGCATTTTAATTTGACAGTAGTTCGTCTTGTTGAGTGCTTGCTATGTGTCGTATATTAAAATATTGAATGTTGGTATTTAGCATAGGCCTACTCCGTGTTTATTTTTAATGTGTGACAGAATATTGGTTAACACATTCAGGAACAATCTGGGCTGAGGAGGAGCCTGAGATGCGAACAAATTGCAAACATGGCAGCCATCAATTTAGCCAACACACACACACACACAGGATCAGGTCCTAACTTTTATCGCTGGAATGCCCCGGCCTTTCTCTGTTCCGAGCTGTATACATCTCTCAGATTAACCACGAGTTTACACGAGCGGAAACAAAAGGGACCGTCACAAAGAAAAACAAACTATTGTCAAACCAGATATTCACGTTCCGCCATGTTTCAGGCCCGAGCTGTAATGCGCCTTCTCACCCCTGCTTAATGGAACAGCAGACATTCCTCAGCTGATTGTGAATAAACAGATTAAATATAGCAATGTCAATTGCATCCATTCATTTCCGCTGGCGTCAAAGAAACAATGACTGTGTGTGAGGTGAGGAGTGTGTGTATGTGTGTATATATATATATATATATATATATATATATATATATATATATATATATATATATATATATATATATATATATATATATATATATATATATATATATATATATATATATATATATATATATATATATATATATATATATATATATATATGGTTTGAATATTTACCTTCACAGCCAGCCTCCTTGTTTAGTAATTCACTTTTAATTCACGTTTATAGGTCTAGATACATCTGTATTTACTAAGTGCTATGTGACAGTGAGCTGTTTTTACACAAGGATAGGAATATCTGACCGTTTGACCTGGTGGAGATGATTGTGTTGTTCATTCAAGGAAAACTTCTTTTTTTAAAAACAAACACACAAACAAAAAACCTTGCAGATTTTATTTGGAAAGTAAAAAAATCCAAAGGTTTTCTTTTGGTTTCTGAGGTTAAGGTTAGGGTTAGATGTTAGGTGCGAATGTAGAAAATCGGGTCTGATGAGAATATTTTAAACACCGAAGTCGTGCGATTAAATACGCAAGTAAATCATTTCCACCCTTATAGTAATAGTAATAATTATAATCATTTTGCCCTTCTTCTAGAACAGGGCATTTTGGCCTTGTCAAGGCGGTATTGCATGAAAGAAATAAGTTCAAGGCTAATGTACAGCACAGGGATTTATTAATTTATTTTTTTTAAAGTGTTTTAAGTGTAAGTGATTTATGGAGAGACCACCCCACTGTGTGACTGAGGGTCTCATCTCTCTTTTTTTTCTGTCAAGAATTCTTTCTTAGGGCAATGAAGTGCAAACATCAGGGAGGAGCCAGACAGGTGGTTTAAGGGCAAAATGAAAGCTGGGGATAGGAGCTAGGGAGCAAGACTGTCTGTACCCTATAATTACACAGGAAGCTGTCAGATCACTATTTTCCTCTGTATATTTTTGCAGGTGTGTAAGGATGTGTGTATGTGACTATTTGCGTGTCAGTCGGCGTGTACGCATGTCTGTATGTGTTTGTGTGAAAGATGAACATCTGCTGTTTGAAGTTTTTTTTTTCTGCCTGCGTGTGCTTGTGTGCATGTTAGGACTTATATTAATGTGCATATAGTGTTGTGTGTGTGTGTGTGTGTGTGTGTTTATACTCGTGAGCTACTGTAACGAGAGACGCCTAATTGTCTGATTAAATAAACGGAGCTTGTATGAAAAAGCTCGCACAAAGAGCAGCTCAATTGTAACTTTTTTCTGAACCATAGCTGCAATCAGAGTGGATTTAGTAAGTGATTTCTGGTCACGATATTGAAGAATGGGAGGACTAACAAAAAAAAAAAGCTAATACCTGTCAAGTATTATTCTAGGGTTGAGTCGTATCATCATGAGCATCAAAGTGTTACACACACACACACACACACACACACTAATCCATTTGTGATTGCTGTTTTTTATTATTATTGTAAAGCTTTCTTTAAACCAAGGTACACAAAACTTAATTTCCTAGTTTGTCCTTCGATTGGAAGGCGCATATCTCATCTATTTAATCATAGGCATTTTTGAAAAAAAAAAAAAAAGATTGATCAAGAAAGTGATCCTCCTTGCTCATGTATTTTACACCCATGATTATATTTCACATGCTCCATCTCAGTCACTGCCTATGACCTCTTACAGATGTGTTAATGATGTGTCAGGTTCAAGTAATTTAGCCCCAATGGCGATGAAATATGGAGAGTGGTTCACTATGCTTCTGGGCTGGAAAGAAATCAGCCCAAGCCTCTACTTATAAAGCGTAGAATTCTGGCTTTTGAGATCGAAATCATAAACATCAAATCTCAAAAATACAGATGTTATGGAAATGAGGCCAGAGGTGATTCCCAGGAAAACCTCTCAGAGCATTCCAATCACAGTCATTTCTCACGCTCATGCCCATGAAGTTAAGCGAAGAGATGCAACATAGAATTAAGTGGAGTCCAAACGAAAGATGCGATCCGGTCAATAAGTGCATCTAAAGACGCCATGTTCTACCGTTTGCCAGCAAGCTGACATTAGTGTATCCTGACTAGCTAGAACGTCACCTAAATACTGAAATATGTGGGGTATTGTTTTAACATCACTATAAAGAACTAGCGCTTTTAGTTTAACATAAAAACATTTTTCATTTGCTCGACCACCTTCAAACAAAGAAAAAAACCTTAGCAACAATGTAATTTTTTTTTTACATTAACAGTGTTATTTAATGTGACATGTATATAATTGAAATATTTACAGAATTCATTTGAATACTTCTTTTTTTTATTTCTTTTAACCCGTGTGTTGACGTCGCAAATACGACAATGTGGATGGCACAAAAATGTCGATTTTTCCAAAAAATATATAAATATTCTATAACGACAATGAGGCTTAGCCTTGTTAGCTGTCCTTCACTGTCCCATTACACACAGAAAAAGTCATTCATTTCAACCATAAATAATTTGTCCTAAGAATACGCTCCTTGAGTTTCTGCCTGGTTTCAAGACTCATTTTAATCATCGCCTGTTTTGCTGTCCTCCCTCCACTGCTCGCTTTTTCCCTCCTGAGGTTCAACATCACATCATGGAACACTAATGTCAGTGGCTTCAGTCCTGCCACTCTCTCGTCACCTCACACTCCATCCTTCTCTCTGCTCTAGCTGCCATGGCATGACACACATGTAATTCGGGCGGCTGAGTATAAAGTGGAACACCAGCTCATCCTGCTAGCGTTTCATCTATTTCTCTTCCTATGATTGAGAAATCGACGGTTTCACCGCTGGCCGGATTTTAAACATTCATACATAAGTAGCGAGCCTCTCCCTTCCTACGTGGGTGAAAACGGATACAGTGTACAAATTGCTTGTTGTGACACCTATTGGCATTCGGAAGAGGCAGACAGAAACAGAATCTCTCACGCAGGTGTGCGATTACAGGACAATTTATTTGATTCTTCAGCTACTTCGCTTCAGGATGAGTGACTCTCAAGTGATGTGGATTGTCCATGGCAAGTGCTGGGTTACTCTTTGGTCAGAGTGGAGGTCGTTCCAACCTCCACCTTTTTAAAAACATTTTTTAGGGGTGTTAAGAATATGTGCCTTTTGAGTCTGTTTTAGCTCATGAGACCTGCCAATCAGAGATGTTGTTGGAATTAAATATGCCAGCGATTTGTGATTGCTTTGTCTTCAAGATAAGTCAGATGCTCAGTTTTTCAGCTGTGCAAGAAACATACAGGAAGGAGAAAAAGATAAAGGGGGGGGGAAACGAAGGCAGACATAGCTGGAAGAAATAAGAAATGAAAAGCAGTCAGAGACGAAAACACTAAATTGTGTGTTTTTGTGTATGCGCGCGTCTCGTCTGCTCCTTTTCCTCCTCCATACTTTGCTGTGATGTGCGCTTGTTACCCAAGCTCATGACCACCCGAACCCCTCTTCGCCTCAGGGCGTCTCTGCAGCAGCCAAAACTTTTTGCACAACACACTTCACATTCAGACATCTTTATTCAATTGGATCCACATGCATTTCTTTATAGGAAGCCATGGCACACAAGGCCAGTGTGATTTCACCACGCTCTCATGTGAACGTCTCCCTGGCAAACCACGGAGACGGATTGTTTTACCAACAAGAGCTCCGGATGTAAACGACGCCTTGCACACACATGTTCGCCATTTCATACACAGGATATAAATATCATTAATTTTATTCAAAAAAAAAATCTGTTAGAACAATTCTTCAGCAACCTTTCATTTTGTACAGCTGAATCATTCGGATCTTGTGAAATATGGATTCGAGGCATGTGTTAGCAGAGAGAACAGGAGTGGGCAAGTCTTTCTGTGGAGTGTCAGAACGTGAAGTGTGCCAGTCACCGATAGCAATTTGACCACATTCCTTTATATGGTTTAGATTTAAAAAATGATTTCTTTCATGCTGAGTATGAAATGTTCTCTTTTTTTGTAGTGGAACAGCTTTAAAGCTCAGAATCCTAACTTTCACCGTGTGCCCCATGTCACGTTCTCTCTCTCTCTTTCTCTCTTATTTAACCCAGACGAATCCAAGACTCCAGGCTGTGGTTAGACCTTCTCATAAGAATGTCCCTTTGATGAAAAACAAATGTGGAAATTTAAAGCCGGGTATATGATCCATATATTTAAGAGTATAGAGTAGAAATATTCAGAGAGAACTCGAGGAGGCAGGAAGTGACCCCAAAAACCGCGAGTCCTACCATCAGGGCAAGAAGGGTTCATTTTGTGAAACTCTATTCACCCTTTTCCTCCTGACATCCTGTGTCATCATCTTATTTCACTCACTCTCTTTCTCTCTCGCTCTCTCTCGCTCTCGCTCTCTCTCTCTCTTGGTTGTGGTACCTATGGCCAGTTCAGCGCTTAAATCTCAAGTGGTTGTTTTAACGAAGGTAGAGTGTGAGAATGGCCGTAGACGAGCGACACCTGATCCCGACAGAAAAGGGACACTCGACTCCGGAAAACCCGACCCTCCAAAACACTCTTTCACTGTGTTTTCAGCACCTCAGGCAAGGGCCAACCCAGACCATCAATCATGTCCCTGTGACACTACTATAGACACAAAATGCATCATCGACCATGCTCAGAGCTTCTCTCTGTTTCTCTGTGTCTTTTTCTGACTCTCTGGGACTAATAAGCCTCAGCATGCTCAGCTAATGATGTGTCGAAAAAGTTTGGTCAAAGCCCGAGTCAACAGTGAAAGCAGAGTTTGGTGGAAAGTCCCAGCTTGGGCTTTTAATCCCTGCAAACAGTGCGGGCCTACTGCGTGCCCCCCGAGTCCACTGGAGCTGCCAGACACGGTCGATGAGTTTGTGTGTGTGTGTGTGTGTATGTGTGCTGGAGTCTGCCAGAATATAGCTGTAATAAGAGACCATATGTGTATGTACTTATGTGTGCTTGTGGTATATATATATATATATATATATATATATATATATATATATATATATATATATATATATATATATATATATATATATATATATATATATATATATATATATGTGTGTGTATGTGTGTGTGTGTGTGTGTGTGTGCCCCAGGGCTTAGGGGGCTGTGCCAGAGACTGGGCTGAGGGTGTTGGGGGAATGAGCTCACTCCATGCAGTCCGCGCTCCATAAACCCAGCACAGGCCGCGTAAAAAAGCCAATGTGACTCATTAAAACACACTGGCGCCAGCTTTTTTTATTAATTCATTACTGTGTTTTCGGGAAAATTCTACAAACAGGGATCCCTTTTCAGTTCCCCTTTAAGATGCCTGCTTGAAACTTTTTCTTAGGGACACACCATAATTATGGTCATTGAAAAAACTTTTTCATTTTTTTTTAGTTTTCAAATAAATGACAAAAAAGAAATCATTACAGTATTGGAAATGGTCTAAAAATCTAAAAATGTTTTTTGTACTCACTGATTTCCTGCACATGTCACTGTTGATTAATTTCAGTGATGATGATCTCAGCCTTTATGGACCTGATAATATAATAGCAAATCAATGTTTTTTTTAATCTGATATTTGTTTTTGAACCAGTGTTCAGAATTTTTTATTTAAAAAATGAGCAGTATTTTTGTTTTTCCTGCAGCCACAAAAAAATTCCTTCTTTTTGCTTTGCATCTTACATTTGATTTTGATTAGATGTAAAAGTCATAATAATAATAATAATAATAATAATAATAATAATAATAGAAAAGCTTTGAGTTGCTTTGTAACATCACTTTGAACTTCCAAGACAGACAAACATTTAGCAGAAGTCAGGAAAAGAAAAAAAGTCTGTATTTAATTTGAAGCAGGCATTTCCTGGCTTTGATTAAGAACGTGAAGAAAACACATCTCTTATTGTCTGTTTGTAATGATTGTGTAATGGCTGTGGATGGGACCTTGCGACTGGCTTTCTTCTCCTTGGATTTGAGAACCGTGCAGAGAAACGCATTTGTTCTGTCACAGGACCGAGCGAGGCTCAGAGGCACCTGTGTGGAACTTTGGGCCATGTGTGCTTTCATCGAGCGCCGACTTCCAAATGATATCTGTTACATATGGAAAAGTTCTGTGGGGTCATGCGAGGCGTTGTATAAGCAGTCGGGGCCGAGGGTGGGGAGACATGGGTGAAGAAAAAAAAAAATAGGGGGTGAGGCTACGGTCTTCGTCGGAGCTTGAAAAAAAGAAATTAAATTGGGGAGCCCTTTAGAGACGAGAGAGGATGAAAAACAGACTCTGAGAGAGAGAGAGAGGGAGAGAGAGGAGGGGGGGCATGGATAGGAAAAAGAGAGACAGGGTATAAGGGAGAGAGCAAGGGATGGCAAGGCCCTGTGGCAGTGGCTGGCTGGCTGGGGGCGGGTGCCTCTCTGCCTCGTTCCTTCCTGAGACGTGGCCACTCGAGGCCGCCTGTGCCGCGGATGCACATGTGGAACAGTTTACGGTAATGGAACTCTAAATTAGTGGCGGTTTCAAGCTGCCTGCAGCAGTAGGCTGTAATTAACTGGCTCTGTTGAAAGAGAAAGAGCCAGAAAGACATGCAGAGTGTGTGTGTGTGTATGTATGTGAGCTTTTCATGAGACATATATTTAGAGACCAAGAGAAGAAAGCACTCAGTGAGAGGTTTGACGCCTGGCGCTTTCAAGTTTTAAGATGGCACGAATTTCTGCAGACTGTACGTCTTTTAACCTTCCATCATTTTGTGTTCTGTGTGAGTGCGTGCGCTAGAACGAGCACCGTATCCCTTTTATACGGTATATGTGTGAATGCGTTTCTAGGTGTGTGCGATTGAAAGAAAGGAAGGCAGTATTCTGTGTGTCTTGGAATGCAGTAGCTGCATTTATGGGGCATGTGGCCGGCGCTGGTGCCCCCCAGTGCCCAGAGTTTGAGTTGCTTCTTTCAGACAATCCACATTTCAGTTGCCCATCACCCTTTAGACTTGTTTATTTCCAGTTCTTTGCTGTTTCCCCCCTCCCTCTCCACTGCTGCTCAAGCCACAGCACTTCCAGAAAGCTCAGTTTTTTTGGCTCGGTGCATTCACAAAGGGGGGGGGGGGGTGGAAGCCACATGTAAAGAATAGGCCGCTGGCCCCCACCCACTCATAAAATCACTCTGGGCAAACGAAAATCGGACGAGACGTTAGAAAGTTTGCAAATGAGAGGATGGAGAGATGTAGAGTCAAAAAATGAGAAGTTCAACCAAGTTCAATATAGCAGATGCAAATTTACCTCGTTTTTTTTTGCCCTTTAACTTTCTTGCCCCTCTTTCTCTCTCTCTCTCTCTCTCTCTCTCTATTGGGGTGAGTGGGGCAGTTCAGGGCCCGGAGCCTGGCTGGGGCTGAGCTGGCCTGGCAGCACAAACAGAGAGGTTCTTTCTTGTGGAGTTCTGGTGATTTAAATCATATGGCATAGCCTGGAAGCACTGCAGAAGTCTGGACGCTTTTCAAAAGTGCAGGAACAAGAGCTCTCTCTCTCTCTCTTTTTTTTTCCTAACCACTTTCTTATTTTCCTTTCCCCTCCCTCTACCCCCTTTTTTTGCTTTGCCTTTTCATTTTTATTGCTCTCTACTTTCTCTGGTACTTTCTGTACTTCAGAACCTTCTCCACGCACGCATACACCCACAGTCATCTTGTACACTTTTTTGGCAGGTAGAGAAGTAGTTGTCATTCACCTCTTTTGATTTATTGCACGATTTTATTGAGTCTCACGCTCTATTTCCTGGTGTTCTTCTAATCAAAAGCTTATGTATTTGTGCTGTTTTCACTGTGTTCATGCAGGTCCTCCGGCTCTGGAGTGCTGAGTACGCCAGGTTGTAGTAGCGTTAACCCTCCATCACCCTGGCATCTTGGCCGGGATCACAGGGCCAGCCAATCAGAGCCCCGGCCTGTAGTGTCGCCATGGCCACCAATCGTAGTCACATGCCGGGCTTCCCGCCCGCCGTCTATCCGTTCGCCTTCAACTCTATGCGGAGCCACTCCCCCTTTGATCTGATGGCCAATGGCAGTCTGTTCGGTCGCTTCGGGGCGGACCTTCCCAAAGAGATGGCGGCCTTGTGTGAGTACACCACCCTCCTACCTCCATCCATCCCTCCCTCTCTCTCTCTCTCTCTCTCTCTCTCTCTCGCTGTGTCAAAGTGTACATAGCACAGCATGATTAAAGCAGTATACCCAGATCATTTAACCTTTTAGGATTGTCGGGAGCAAGATTAGCCTTTACAAGGTGCCTGAAATGTCGTATTAAAGGGCTTGGGGGAAGAAAAACGAGGAGAATGAAACAGCTGAATAAAAAATAATGAGTGTTTTAAAGTGACTTTTTTAAAATTAATGCAACTTGAGTTAGATCCTAGAGGGCGCTGTTGCACACTAAATGGCCAAACCGGCGAGTGAACAGAAGGTAACTATGAACCACAACTGCTTTTTTTTTGTGCAAAACCTTTGAGACATTCCAGAAAAATAACAAGGTTTCTTAAGAACTGATTATCTTGGCCATGTGAAAGAAGCGAACCTATAAAGTTATTTTGGAGTCAGAATGTGTCATTAGCGGTGTGTGAGAATTTCTGGCAAGACAAAAGGGGGTGGGGGGTTCTGTCAGTGTTGCAGTGGTTAGGGTGAAAAGTTAAGACAGTGATTTGAAATCTTATCTGGCTGCTGGGGGAGTTTATGGGTGGCAACAAGTAAGTAAAAAGACAATGCGTTTCCCCCCTCACACAGACATACACACATTCTCCTGGTGCGGTGTCTCACTCACTCTTCAGCATGCCCGAACAGCACCCTTGCCTTTCAGATGTCAATCAATACCCCCCCCACCCCCCTTCTGCCAACCTAATCCAGTAGGTATTTATTTACACAGAGAGAGAGAGAGACAGAAAAAAATAGAAAGAGAGACAGAAGTGGGTTGGGGAGATGTGTGTGTTTGTGTGAGAGAGCACCTGGGGTGACGTTCCTAATGTGGCGGAATCCAAGAACACACCCTGCTATGAAAACACACCAACAGAGCCTCTCTGTCTCCCTCTCCTGAAAATTAAAAACATGCACCTTTATATATGAAGAGAGCCAAGATTGAGTCGCCATCGTGGAAAAACACTCGTATGAATGTGGAGAAATCGGTCATAGAGAATCCATCATAGTAGTCTGACGTGCCAAATGTGGATTTAAATAATAAGACCTGGCTCACATGGACTCCTAAGATAGTTTAAAAAAAGACAGGTTCAGTATTTTTTTCAGAGTTGGAACCACCAGGCTACCCCACAGAAGGAGTTCAGCAGGGTCTGGGGTTTGGGCGAGCGTCAAACCCCACAGAGGCCCCCCTGTTTGACTTTTTTCTGGATGGAGTTTGACATTCTTTTCAGACAGACATGCCATAAGTCATTTTACTGACACGCTGCCATTGCAGGCAAAACAAGTGTCGCAGTGCTGGTTTACTTTTGAAGGAGTTGCTTTAACAGGCTTCCCCATTGTTGTCAAAGCAGTCTGTTGGCTAGACAACAAAAATCCCCGGCTCATAATGAGCCCAGTGCAAAGAGGAGCCTGTTTCTAAATGTCTGAGTGTATTTGTGTGTGGAGCCTGTTTCTAAATGTCTGTGTGTATCTGTGTTTGTGTGTGTGTGTGTGTTGTGCATTTATCCTCAGGCTTATGTGTAACTGCCTGCAGAGTGCACACATGCTCTTGGCTTTGTTGAGTACAGCGTGCAGATGTGCAGACAGATTCGAGCATCTCTCATGATCCTACAGTGCCCTCCATTAATATTGGCACCCTTGGAAAATATGAGCAAAGATGGCTACAAAAATTGTCTATTGTTTAACAAAACATGTTTTGTTAAAAAAATTCATGGATATCAAACAATTGCAGACAAAACACAGGTTTATGTTTATATATATATATATATATATATATATATATATATATATATATATATATATATATATATATAATATTATATTTTAAACTTTGTTAAATATGTGTGCAACAATTATTGGCACCCTTTAGTCAATACTTTGTGCTACCTCCCTTTGACAAGATAACAGCTTTGAGTCTTCTCCTATAATGCCTGATGAGGTTGGAGAATACATGGCAAGGGATCTGAGACCATTCCTCCATATGGTATCTCTCCAGATCCTCCAAATTTTGATGTCCATGATGGTGGACTCTCCTCTTCAGTTCACCTCATAGGTTTTCTATGGGGTTCAAGTCAGTGGACTGGGTTGGCCATGGCAGGACCTTGATTTTGTGGTTTGACCTTGACATTTTGTGTTGATTTTGATATGTTTTGGATCACTGTCCTGCTGGAAGATCCAACCACAGTTCATTTTAAGCTTTCTGGCAGAGGCGGTCAGGTTTTCATTTAATATCGGTTTAATATATGATGTCATGTATCCTAACAAAATGTCCAGGTCCTCTGGCAGAAAAATGGCTTCAAAACATTAAGGAGCCACAACCATATTTAACCGTGGGCATGAGGTACATTTCCGTATAACTACCTCTCTGTGTGTGCCAAAACCACCTCTGGTGTTTATTACCAAAAAGCTATATTTTGGTTTCATCTGACCATAGAACCTGATCCCATTTGAAGACCCAGTAGTGTCTGGCAAACTGAAGACACTCGAGTTTGTTTTTGGATGAGAGTAGAGGCTTTTTTCTTGAAACCCTTCCAAAAAACTTTTGGTGATGTAGGTGACTTCAGATTGTAGTTTTGGAGACTTTCAAAAAACTTTCGTTCTGCAATTCTCCAGCTGTGATCCTTGGAGATTTTTTGTCCACTCGAACCATCCTCTTCACAGTGCATTGAGACAATATAGACACGCGTCCAATTCCAGGTTAATTCATAACACTTCTAGTTGACTGGAACTTCTTAATTATTGCCCTAATTGAGGAAATGGGCATTTTCAATGCATGTGCTATTTTCTTATAGACACTTCGCATTTTGTGAAGCTGAACAACCTTTTGTCGTACATCACACCTACATTCCCTGGTCTTAGTCATTATTATGAATGACTAAGGAAATTTCGCCTATGTGTTACCTCCATATTTATATCCCTGTCAAACAGGAGGTCATGGTCATCAACAATTTCCTGTTCCTAATCACCCAGGTGTCCTAAATTATTTTTAAATATCAATGGGAATATACTTCAAATACAATTAAATATAATCTCACATGAATTCATAGGGGTGCCAATAATTGTTGCACACCTATATTTAACAAAGAGAGAGATATATATATATAATAAACCTGTGTTATTTGCAGTTGTTTGATATCCATAAGAGCAGATTATTTTGGGGATTTTTTTGAACAAAAGATCAAATTTTTCAACAATAAAGACAAATTTTCAGTCTTCTTTGCTCATATTTACCAAGGGTGCCAATATTAGTGTGGGGCATTGTAAGTGTCACTGTAAGTGGCACATTTCTCTCTGTTGCAAAAGGTGTGGGACAGACAGTGGGAAGAGAGGGCAGGGAAAGAGGGACACTGATTAAATAAACAAAAAAAAAAAAGGTGGGAGAGAAAATGGTAGCATATGAAAAAATTCTTCAGCAGTGTGTCACATGCGAATGTCAGCTCTAATAGACAGTGGTGTGTGTATGGCCCTGCCATAATCACGCACCCCAGGTCTAAATCTGTTCTGATTCTGATCCCTGTCATTACTCAGAGGCCTTTAATCAAACGGCTGGAAACCCATTGGCAACACTTTCCATGTGATAACTTTTACACTGGGCTTTGAAACGCTCCAGCGAACTTCATCCAGTCAGAATGGAGGCATGTTTTGAAAAACTCATTTAATTTATCTCCACAGACTCCCTCGGGACCAGCTGTAGCACCAATCCTAAGGTCCTTTTTAGTCTTTACAATGTACAGAAGCTTACTTGCAGTTTTTCCATATTGATTTTTTTATATTTTTTTATATTTGCAAAACCTGTTATGATGTGTAATGTCCTGAAGGAATGGTGTGCTAGTTTCTCCTTTAAAAAAAAAAAAAAAAAAAAAAAAAATTGTGCAATGCTGCCCCTTCAGGAAAGAACTAGTAATTGTTTTGCTATGAACCAAAGTCTGTATGCATCAGACACATTTGTGTGCGCGTGCACAGACACACAGTCTACGAGGTCCAAACGTGATCTAATCAAGACCTCATGTTTCAGCATCACAGTTGAAATTTACATTAATAATTTTTTTTAACTGTGGAAAATTGCATCAATTCTGTCCCCTCACATACACATACTCACATTTTACTTTTTAAGAATTGTTCTCAGCCTGTTTGAAAAAGAGCACTGAGAAAGGATTGTTTAAAAATCAGAGTAGAGGAAAATCTAGAGGAGAGTGGCGGTTAAGGGTCTGAGTGCAAACAGCTCGCTGGTCCTGATTATTTATTCTTTTAAAAAAGTTCACTTGAAGTATTGGGTTTCAGCCCAGCTCTTGGCTGCCCCTGCTCTCTGAATGTGAGCATTCCTGCATGTGTGTGTTGTGTGTGTGTGTGTGTGTGTGTGTGTGTGTGTGTGTGTCTATGATAGAGGGAATGAGAAAAAAAAGTCAGAGAGAGAAAGGGAGAAATGGAATGAGAGTAAAGTATATACCCGAGATCTGGACACTTCGTCATAGGCATAAAGACTCCATTATTTCCTGTTTACACCTTCACTTTCATTATCCCTCCTTTAGGCCCTATAGGAACTGGCTGGTTTTTACTAAAAGCCTATATTGTAAACAACTCTGTTCAAGTTCATATTGAATGAATCAGGCACGTGGGCCCTTGATGTATTCGCCAATCCGTTTACCGTCCTTTTGAAGTCTTTGCTAATAAATCGTTACAGCAGGAAACAATGCAATCAAGACGTGACGTTCCAGATGATTCAGCCTCATTGTTGGTGGCCATGAACTGAATGCCCTCACGTTCACCCTCATCTGGGCTTAAGGCACGAACAGAACAAAGAAACCAGAGACCAGGAGCAACTGATATAAAAGCTGGACATGAATAACTTTATTCACTTGATCTCCTGTGCAGGTTTTTACTATTGTAGAACATTGCCTTACAGGAAATAACCACTGTGGAGCACAGTTAATGTGTTTATACTGAAATATTGTGAAAGATTTCACCGCTAGCTCTGAACAGCAAAAGACCAAGAGTTTTTTTTCTCACTTACCACACATTTTCCACAAGGTGATATTAATGAGAAATCCGACATAGAAGTAGTGAAGATATTGATGCCAACATTGGGCTCATGTATACTCAAATATATGACGCGGTAGACTTACGGCAGAGACTTGTCTCATCTAATTAGCAATCTATGAGATAATGAGCATGAAGGCACTTATAGCGGCATTATCATTCAAATTGAATCTTTAGAAGCTGATCTGTCTGAGTGGAATGTACAGATTAAGAGACTTAAGGACTAAAGCACTGTTACATTACTCGCTTTTAGCTAGAGATGAAGCGAGGGCTAAATAAAACCAGCACCTCTATCAGAATGCCATTGTATGTAATACAGGAAAGATTTAACTAGAGTGAAAATATGTTCAAGAAAAAGTTTAAGCAAAAAAACCCCAAAAACTCAGAATTCTCAAAGGTCTAGGACACCACTGAAGATCACGTTAATTCTAAATATATATGCAAATAGTTCAGTGTGGATTTTTCCTTTAAGATTCCTTCTTGATTTGTTTGCTCCCCTCTCAACACCCATAGACATTTTCCTAAGCCTTGATCTTTTTGACCCAGGACACGACTCACGGTATATTTTTAAGAGATTTAGTGTTGTCTGAGCGCGATAGAGGGATAAAAACAGACTTGCAAGTGCATTGCAGGGCAGTTTTAGCAGATGGAATTATGCCAAAACCTCAAATCCGACGGCTTCAGCTTCTTATTTTCCTCGTTTCCACACATCTCTAATCCTCAGCTGGATATCCTATCTCGATCTCACCATTCCAATGCGGTGGAGAAAGAGAAAAGTGGTGGGATAGAGCGGCTGAGTACTCTGAGCACTAGGCCACTGGTGTCTCCACATGACGACAGATGAAGATGAAGAGGCGAGTATCGAGCGTAGGAGACAGGACTGGGCATGACGTGCAGGATAAGGACCCGACCATGGTGACCAGGAAGAGGACGAATCAGGGAGGGGACTTTTTCAGTGGGTGGGTGTTCAAAAGGGGGAAAACTTGATTTTGGCATGCGAGACGAGTATCCATTTTTAAACGCCTCAGATTATGACATGAGGGACTGACTATGAGAGAGACGTTGTTTGAGTGGGCATTGGTTCTTTGTGAAGACCCTCTCACCAAACTGACCCCTGAAGTTAGCCCGAGTCAGATGGCAGCACAAGATTACGTGCCCTTTCTGAGCTGAACATGTGTCTACCGGCATCCTGGGTGTATTAACTGATTGATGAGGGAAGGTTGTCGGGAGACAGGAGAGTGAAAGACACTCACTGTGAATAATTAACAAAGCTGCACTCCATACACACTAATAAACCGAAAAAACCCCTCTGGAATGTGCTTGGCATACGTGCCTTTATGTGTGGTACGCTATGTGTCATGAGAATTGTGGTGTGATTTGGTTGGTGTGTCCTTGCACATGTGCAGGCTTGCCCTGGTGAAGCTTCAAGAGCTTCGAAATGTGTGTGTTGGTTTAAAGCACAACGGGTCGACCAAAGAAAAGTCAATTTACAGGCAATGTGTTTCATATACAAATACGTATATGAAACATGTATATAAAACACACATGTAACACGGGGTATACCAATAGTACATCCCACACAGCTGAATTCACGTTTTCATATTTTCATCATAATCTCTCACCTTTTTGTCAGCTGAACCTAAATTATTTGGCTTAAAGTGCTTTTTGAAGTCAAAATTGGTGTTCAGATCTTTTTGTATCTGTCCATTACTGGTTTGGACAGCAGAATAATAGGAGGGGGGGTTTAAAAGATATTATCGTTTAAATTTTAGAATATTTAACTTTTGGACAAACCTAAAATGGTGACTTGTATACATGTACTAGTCGTGCGTTCATCCAATGAAATGCCTTCAAGAGCGTTTATGTCCCGCCCCCCCAAGGTGGGTATTGCTTTACAATAGCAGCTTGTTAGCAACAAACATATTTACATTTTTCAACCATCCCTTAGTTAAGGTGAAAAAAATGGTTAGTTTATTCATTTAAAAAATAACGCACTTATCTGAAGTTTTTTTTTTTTTTCATGATCTTAGTGCCAGAATGTCGATCACACTGATCGAGAATGTGATCCCATCTTTATACGCCTTCTGAGCTTCTCCATCTGTAAAAGGTTTACAAGTAGTTTAATATTTAACATTTTAAAAATTGTAATCCTAATGTTTTTTGATGTGTCCGACGATATCTCCCAGTGATGAACCTGTGGATCTCCGTCACCATGCGCGTTCCAAAGACGCACTATTCAGCATCTCGTCGTCCAAGATATCGTCCTTTTTAAATCGGACATGCTTTGGTGAAGTTGGTGGTGAAAAATCCTGCACAGTTGGGGAAAAAAAGGCTCTTGCTTAATTCTTCGCCAGTTTGCTAATCTACTGGCTGTTGTGTAAATCAGTACAGCACTTCAATACACTGGAACTACGTCAGCATTAAGTGAAACTTTCGTAATACATGTCGGAAACTTGGAGGATGTTACGGTTCAGTTTATGAAATATATTAACAGCTTTACATAATTTCTTTGGTTATTCATCGAGTTGATTATATTTAGGTTTTTTAATTTTTTGTTCCATTTCTTGCACAGTAGTTGAACCTGAGTTAAAGACGACGTTGCTCTGCAGCTCGTCTGCCTGCAACACGTCTCCGGCCTGCCGAGGGTAGATGACAGAGCCAGCTAAGTGAGATGGATTTCCTGCAGTTCAGGGCCTGTTTGTCATTGCAGTTTTGTCACACGAGATGGAGAAAGAGGAAGGGGGGACTGGACTGAGGGTGGGTGAAGACAGACTAAGAGAGTCTGGTCTTTGGCAAGAATGAAAGAAAATAACTGAGTCTCATCTTTTTGGAATCATTCTTGACTTAGTGTTTGATGGGGAAAAAATGGCAGACGGATATGTAGAGTTGGATATGTATAGTGTCTCTTTCAAAAGTCGACACGAGGTGAAAAAGCGAAAGAGAGAGAAAAAGAGAGCAGGATAAGTTTGAGGGGGAAAAGTTAGTGGCCCTGTGGGGGTTTCTCCTGGAGTTCACTCCTTTTGGACCGGGAAGGAAAGGGAGGGCGGGGGCTCAGGTCAACAGCACTATGATGTTGGGGCGGATTAAATGTCTGAGCCAACTCGTTTTTTCCCCCCTCCAGGTACAGGAGCTGTGCCTAACAAAACTCTTCGATTAAGGGAAGGTAGAGAGAAGAAAGTGTCTGACTGAGTTTATGTGTCTCTGTTTATTGAAGACAGATGACAGGCCATGAATTAGTCTAATCTGCAATGATAAAGGGTGCTAGCTAGCTGGTACAGGGGAATTCCATAGTCCTCTTTCTATGCAAAAAATGAAACTTGAAAAGAAAGTCTCATTCGATGGTGATGACTTCATTCTGGTTTCTGAGCATCATTTAGAAAGTGACCTGGACAATAAAGAGAAAACAAAAGAGAAAAAATGCTGCAAACACCCCCTCTGTCCACTTCCAACATGACTGCAGTGTATGACTTAAACTTAAAAAGGCAAGTTTTATTATTGAAACAACCAGCCTCTCCACCATGCTACTTTTTGATCTGTTCTTTTACCGCCCTCTTCCTTTATGACATGACAATTACATGAAGGAGAAGAGCAAGTCAATTGATGTTTAGGATCAGCTCAAACAAAAGGGCAATTAACCAACCCAACCTTCCCCCCTTTCTCCTTTTCCTCTCTCCCCTTTTCCGTCTCTCCCCTCTCTTTTCGGCTCTGCTCGTCTGTTAGGGCCAACTAAGGAAAATAGATGAGAACCATAACAAAGTCAAGAGCCTCAGGATCAATAAACAGTGTAATCAGCACTAGTCCCAGTGCACAAGTATGAAAAATGCTTATTCTGCACCCTGTGAAAAGACTAACTGCACACAGGGCGAGAAACAGCAGAGTATGAGTGAAAAGACTGTACTTGTATACAGAGAAGCTAACTATAAGCACAGATTGACAGGAAATGCTGCCTTTTTTTGAGGCAGTCTGGGCTGTACCACTTTCACGATGAAGGGGTGTGTGTGATGGTTGTAGTGTGGCAATAAGCTCAGCCATCTCTGCTGCTTCTGGCATTGAGTTCAGCTGTTTGCTTGATTTGAACCCTGCTGAGGGTCTGGCTTTCTCCTCAGCTGTTCTGCCACTGACAGCGATTGGCATTGAAACTGGCCGAGCTATTTATTTCATAATGTCTCACACCCCCCACCCCCCCACCCAAACACCCACACTTAATGTCGTACTAACAACCGGTGTCTACAGTGATAGAACTTGGTGACTTTGTTTCTAGACTTTGTTCACAACTTTTTACACTCCTTAAAGAGACTTTGTCGTTAAAAAATATTTGAGCAGGTGTTAGCAACTGTCCTGCACTTGACACAGCTCTCTAACTCGTGTCACAGCTACTGGTTATATGAGTTGATCACTAATCACCATAGTTTCCTAACGACCAATCACTTTTCACCATTAACCTAATTCTTTGTCCTTCATATTAAACTGTCTTAGTCACAATATTTACAAGCAATAAAAGTGAGTTATTCAAATGAGTAACCATTTGTTTCCCGTTTCACAACTACTCACTACTACTGATTCTTTCTGTCTGCATTCTTGATAGAAATTATAGTATTTTGTACACGAATATGTAAATGCTTATTTTATGGTGCCATCATCAAAGATTACTTTTTTTCCCCCCTATAAGAAATAAGCTATGATCTATTATTTTCTCTTCGGATCAAACTCTGTTCTAGTCCGTTCTTTTGCGTGTGTCTTTTCGAAAATTGTCCCTCTTCATGTAACACCTTTTGATATGCAAATTTCTACGACAATTCAATTAATATGCAGATCAGCCTATGACATCATGTGGTGTCTTCTAGTGACTTTTTCAGCACGCATTAGCTACTTTTCTTGGCGGCACTGCGTGTGTGTCAGTTATATGAAGGGGGTTCAAAATGTAGGGAGGAAAAGTCTCCGGTCTCAGGTACACTTCACATTCTGTGACTTTAGGTAACGGCACGCTGTTTGTAAAAATATCGTATGCAAACCAACAGCTCGGGTAAATGTTTACCGTTGCTGATATTTTCATGTTGTTAGGCAAAGTGAAAAGCAAGGTATTTGAATCCACGCCACATATTTAATGAAGGTCTCACAGAAGTGGTCATCAGTCATTTGCTGTCTTTTGTGGAGACAAAAGAGGAGACTTTTTTTTTTTCTCGCTCTGGCATCTGCTCCATGCACAATGCTTGCTCTCTCTCTCTATCTCTCTCTGTCTCACACACTCACTCTTTCTCTTTCACTCACTCACGCTGGACTTTAATATGGTTATGATTAGAGACGGAGTTGAAAAGGGAGGGAGGGAGGGATAGGGGGTCTCATATTTACTGCAGGAGAAATGGGGGAGGTGCGGCGTTGCTAACGCGCTGAACAGAGAAGAGTTGGTGTGTGAACGGGTGTATTCATGGCTTGGGAGTTCAGTGTGCTAAAATATTAATCACCAAAAGATACCAAAAAATTAGAGGCCAGTGAGATTCAAATAAAAGTTGTTCTCTAACCAGATCAGGGCTGACAGGCACACACACACAAACACACTAACTCTGGCCCTTCCTTTGCCCCACCTCCTGCCTCCCTCTCTCCTCCTCCCTCCCTTCTCTTGCTCTCTTTCTCCACCCCCCTTCGTGGGTGCGGGACTGAAGCAGTTGGTTCGCTCCTCTCTGCCTAGGACTCAGTGAGTGCTATGTGGAGCTCTTATTTAGGTCGGTTACAGAAGACTAAGAGCAGCTTGCCTAAGAGCAGCTTGCCCAAGGGCATCCGGTGAACTAAGAGTGCGACAGAGTTAGAGAGAAAGAGAGAGTGAGTTCCAGCAAGCCAGGAACTAGCTCCACATTCCACCCCAGTGAAAGGCAGGGAAGCAGCAGTAAGATTACAGTGGCAGAAAGCAACAACAGGCACAGATCCTGAGCAGAGGAATTCCAGCCTGGGTTTTGTTGTTTGTCCAGTGTGGTTTGTTGTGTTCTTGTTGTTTTGAGCTAGGAAACAGCTGTTAAACTTTGAAGATTCTTTGGGTAGGGGACAGGGATAGGCAGTATGTTCGACTGTATGGAGCCTCTGGGGATGGGACCCCGGCAGCTCTACGATGTCACTAACCGTGCGTGTATGCTGAGGAAGGCGAGTCCCTACTTTACAGGGCTGGATCACTTCGCCTGGACGGGGACTACAGCCGTTCAGTGTAAGTGACGTTCTTTTTATTCCTGTCCATGCAGTCATCTTGCACTCATTCAGGCAGTTTGTAACTTAGTGAGCATTTGCTATGCTTTAGCTATGCAGTGAGAGTCCTTACACTATGGAGCATTCATCATGCTGTTTATTTGTGTGAACATGTGATTGGCCAGAGGCGTGTGTGTATCTGTCCATACTGTTTGAATGTGATTATTTGTACATGAATGTCAAACTGAGTGTCTGGTTTCAGCACCAATGCAGGTAACCTAATTCCTGACCTTGTCAGTTGTTGAAAAGTTAAACAGCGAAGATCAGGGGGGTAAAATATAAAGAGGAAGAGAATTAGATGTGGGGAGGATGAGAATAAGATTCTTTGCTGTAATTTCAGCCATGCAGATTGCATTTGTTTTCTTCACATCCCAACCGATGGCAGACAAGTCTGAGATCCCAGTAAGTCTGTCCATGACCCTATTTATCATTCCCAGCATCACCCAGGACACAAACACAGCAGGAGGATAGACATGTTTTAGAAGTGTTCCCCACCCTTTAAATAAAGGATTTATTCAGGGCATTGCAAGCATCTGACTTATGGGATAACAAATAAATAAACTAATGACACTAAGTGAAATAAAGAGTAGGGAATTGGGATAAACAATGTTCGAGCTGAGTCAAAAGCAGGAGTACAGTGTTCCTGTGGCCTGGATAGTCCCCCATTTCTGTAACTCTCTCCCTTTTGGCCCTCCCTTGCTTTTGACAGTCTTCTGGCTCCCACAAGGGCCCTGTCCAAGCACAGACAAAACTGGGATCTTTTTTCATAGTCTCACAGGGAGGCTTAGCATGTGTATGCATGGGTGTGTGCGAGGAGAAAGAAGGAACAGCCTTGTGTTTTTGAGGCGAATCCAAAAAATGAGCATTTGCACAAGTAACACATTTCTCATTCTTCAGCTTCTCAAATGGGAGCCGATTGCTGCGCTTTAGGGTTTTTATTTGTTCAACCTTCTGTTTTTTTGTTCCTTGGTGCTGGCCTCTGTGTGGTGAGTCATCTGTCTTCATTAATCCTGAAGACACCAACGTTTCAGTGGCTGTCAGCCACACTGGGCCGCCATTTAATGAAGACAGATGCCCTGTCAGGGGCCTGGCCGAGGCTTGGTGCTCCACACTGCCTCCCCAGATCAGAGTGCGATGAGATCTGTTTATTTAATCAATCAGGTTTTACCAGCCAAGAGCAAGCATGCGCACACACAATCAAGCAGGAAAAGTATCCCTGTGCTCCTTGACTGTACAAATTCGTAGCTCACTTGATTTCCAGGAAACGGGGGAGCTAGAAATGTGGTGGGAAAGCGTGGGCTGGCCTGAGGGAAGGACCGGTGTCCTGTTTCAGCCCTGCATGCCCACTAAAGCTCAGTAAACAAGGCCAGCTTGTCCCCCTCCAGCCGCCACTCGACTCATTGTCCCCCTCGATGAAGCAGATGAATTGATGTTCAAACCCAATATCTCATTAGGGGCAAACCAGCTGCGGAGCATGGCTGGATGATTCAGGGAGGCTCAGACGGTTGACTTCTGCTGCTGGCTGGCTGTCTCTCTCAGCACTTTACAATCTCCAACATTGTCTTTGTAGTCTACAGGAAGGAACTTTCCCTCATAAAAAAAATGTCTGGTTTGCCAGTGAGACACAGATATTCTGTTTTGCAAGTTAATTCTGTGGACGAATCTCTCTCTATTTCACTTCCTAACACCACCTTAGGAGCTTTTGTAATTGTTTGCACCATGTCTCTTTTGTTCATCCAGGCTTGAGACTTGAACCATCCGAGAGACCCACTTGACAATGAAGAGCCTTTGTCTTTGTGCCATTCAGTAAAAGCTCTAGCTGTCTGCAATAGGTGGAGAAATAAAAGCCTTACTGGTCACTTTGGGATGCGTAGTCAGCTTTCCTGTTTTTTTCCATTCCTAGAGTCAAAGGTGATGGAGAGGTTACACGCTGGGCAGTGTCAGCTCTCCACACTATGTGCACTGCACTTTTTAAGACCCAGAAAAGGAAGACAAGTCAAAGGTTTTTTTTTTTTTGGTTTTTTTTTTCTGTGTAACACTTAGAACAGTGGCAAAGACTTGAAGGAGGGGCTGGTATGTGCACTTGAGACACCAGCGTCAATGATTTGGAAACACATCGGTTAGCAACAAGATAACATCACTTCCTCTCACCAATTGCTTTTTGAAATGCTTAGGTGAAGTCTACTGACATTTGAGCATTACATGGTTGCTACTATGATTAATACACAGTAAATACACAGCATAAAACACTGAATGTTTTTCAAAATTTGAAATCCCATGGTTGAAATCCTGATTGCGCTGTGGCCTTCTCAATGTAGGACACACACCCCCGTTTCATTAATTTTGTGTTAATGGATGTCTTCCCTTACAAAAGATTCAATTAAAAGATTACAATGCTTCAGGGGTCGGGTGTGCGAGTAGATAAAATGGTGATTTGAAGATGTATATGTGTGTAACCTGGAGAAAGAGATAGTATGGTGTGTGTATGTGGTGGTGACCGTTTAGTGGTCCTTTCGTGAGAGAGGTATGTTTTTGTACTCTGCGTTCATGAAGGTTGCAAAGGGATTTCTGTTTTAGCAGTTTAGAATTATGTGTGTTGATTATGGAAAAAGAATGGTAGTTCTGTACTAAAGATATGCACATATCCATCTAAGGGGTTTATATATATATATATATATATATATGTGTGTGTGTGTATGTATGTATGTGAACTTAACTTTAAACAGGTGACAGTGCCTCATTTCAGTTCCTCATCTCAAAATAATAATTTGACTGGCTACCCTTTAGTTAGACTCATCACTGAGTCTGCCTCTGTAGATTGTATCATAGGTTCCTATATCTATGTTTGAGCATAAATCATTATATATGGAGTGCATAAAGAGTGCTATACTCTGGATGTGGTGTACCAATACGTGGACGGGCGATGATCTGTGTTGCAAAAGGAGTTTCCTATACTGTCAGTCCCAGAAAAAGAGGTCTGACGTGGCCGCTGAGATTCCACAGTGGGCCGCTGGAATCCGGATTGCTGCCATAATGGCAGTAGAGCCTCTTGCTGGGGTCAGGGAACTGTAAATAAGAGATCTTTCCTGTCAAAAAGCAGGACAACTCCATAATCTTGGCTGTATAAAACCAGATACTCAGGCTTGGAATCAGTGCAATAGAAAAATGCTCCATTGTGCAGTCCCTGACCTAAGCAAACATTTGGCAAGACATTGCTATTAAAATACCTATTAACACTAGCATGTTGCAGATTTCCATGCCATCTCAGATGCATGTTGAAGCTGTCTGTATGCTGTTGGCCCTACCCATGCTCTGTCCCAGATTTGGACTGTAATTAGCCGTCTGTCTTCTTCCTTGTCTCAGATTTCTGTGACACACAAACAGGGTTGAACGTCATGCTTTAGGGAATTCTGAGACAGCCTTGTTGACTTCTCAGTTTTGGCCAGCACCTCTGTGCTGTTCTCAACTCTGCTGCCTGTTTACTGAGAAGCCCAATGCTTGCAGAAGGCTAGGCATTGGCAAGGGGTTGTTTTACTGTTGTATGTGAACATGTGCTGAAGGGCCTTGGCTTAGAGGACAGTGGTCTCAAGCCAAGAAAGAGCAAACCACTGTAAGTTTCACTGTTTAATGTTATCTCAAACCTCAGTTCCCAGGGAAAAACTGCAGTATATTCCTCTTAGTGCAAAGTTAGATAAGGACTTTGTTGGACTGGCATGGTAATTAGAATACAGTTGATCTGTCCTAGTTCATGATGATACATTTTAATTGACCTACTAAACACGTCTTTTATCCTCCTTGACGAATTAGATTGTACTGCCCAGAACCCTAATAAAACAAGCCTTCTTTACTCCAAAGTAAATGTTCAGGATTTTTGTCATATATGCCTCACTAGACTAGGCCTTTCAAGATTTTTTAGTGTAGTCATTTTGATGAGCAAGAATGAAACAGTCTGGCTGATATGACAAAGTAAATGCCAGACATCTAACCTATGCCCCTGATTAAAAAAAAAAGAAAAAAAGAAACGTGCTCCAAAAAGCATTGTGGTATCTCAACCATGGGGAGGACTTTCCACCTCAAGATGATTCACACACAGGTTTCCAATGAAGAACCTTTTCAGTAAAATTGAACAGGATATGTGCTGCCAGTCCACGCCCTTCACTGTTGGGCAATCACTTTTCAGAGCTTGCTGCCCCACAAGGGTGGAAAAATTCCACCTATGTAATCAAGCATCATTTCTTGTTTTCTGTCACTCAAAGCAGAAGTTTCTCACACTTCCTCTAGAATGGCATTAGAAATAACCAAACCAGTGCCCTGGTATGATGTATGATTTTTGAACAGCTTTGTATTTCTGAAACTCACATTGTACACAGAGATGGAGCTTTCACTGACCACAAATCATACAGAGAACGGGAAGCCACAGTCTGAATGTCTCCTTATGTTCTGTTGAGTAGTAAAGTCAGTCTTGAATGGAAACTCGTGAGTACTTTTAGGCAATAAGCCTAAACAAATTGCCATTTCAGTTGGTCACAGCCAACAATATTAAGAACAACAACAAGGAGGACAAATAGAAAAAAAAAAGTACAACATTTTGCCCAATTTGTATAATACTGGAGTGTTATTTCTACATAATAACAATGAAATCCCTTTGTGTTTGGTGTCTTCACTTCCGTCACAAAGGCGTCAACCGACTTGCTACTTCTACATTTGTGGTTTCTATTATTTGGGGAAGGAAGCAATAAGAGCCATACAAGGAGTTGCTTGAATCTGTTGCGTAGGGACGCGTGGGATCATGGCACCATGGCAGGTGAGTGCAGACGGCTAGACAGATGGAGAAAGGAAATGTGTGAGAGCAAGCAGAAGCTCTGGGATCAAAGCTGAATGGTAGACCAGGCTGAGCCTGTCATTTGGCTCCATTGCTTGCAGACAGATCAACACCCTAGCGTCTGTGTCCATACAAGAATGATCCAACTACTGGAGTGAAGAGGAATTGGAGGAGACAGTATCCCCCAATGTCTGAATGCACATATGAGGCTTGGCAGGCAGTGACAAGTTCCGTGCCAGAGATCTGTCTAGTTTGGATCTGATGTCCATCTACTGCCTCACAATGAATTGTTTAGATTGGGTCACTGTGATAGATCCATGGTAGTGCCTTGCTCAGCAGCTGAGGGAGTCCAATCGAGGGCAAGTCCTGGATGAATTTTGAACTTGTGCTGAAGCAACTCCAGAATAGGTTGAATGGTTCATGGTCACTCCATGTTACTTTGATGGACTGGTGTTGTGCAGTGAAGAAGGGCTTTCATGGCCAAATGCTGACATGGAAAAAAAGGGTTCTAAAAGGGGTTTATGAGGCACTATAAAGAAGAAAGTGTTGAATGTGTACTGCTGTCTCCAAGGGTAATTTCCCAAACCCTGAGGGCCTGGCTGCCCCCACCTGCTGAATGCCTCCTATGGAAGGTGCTGGCATCTCAGCTAGTTTTGTTCTGAGATCAACTTCTAAGGTGTGTGCGCACACAAGGTGATTTCTGCTCCAAGAGCGTTCATGTGTGTGCGTGTATGTATTCATGCCTTCGTGCTGTTTATGACATGAGGGTGCAAATTCCTTGAGACTCCAGTCTCGGTCTGATTCTCTGGTCTTGTCCTGCGTGGTGCATGTTCTTGCTTTTTCTCCCTTCTGAGCCGTCGTCTGGCTGGCAGCTTAGGTCTTTTTCAGAAAGGGTTTCGCTGTAGCAGGAAAAATATCTCTCAACATGCCCAGGCAGGGGGAGGAGAGAAATTGAGAAAGAGGTGGGGGTTCAGATAATGAAGTCATACTCAGCTGTTGACAGGAACTGCTACTGCTGAGTACCTTAATATGAGCATGCATACACTCCCTCCTGTCATAACACCAGTGCATCACTCTTTAAATTATTTTTTTTTTTTTTCATGAAACCACTATGGGTTAAGTCAAATAGTCTGGTCAGACTTACGAGCATAATTTGATTATACATGGACAGTCATATTCAGTGATAAGTGACTAGTTGGAATCAGTTGTCTCTGACTGATAACAAAGAAGAAAATTTGAAGAAAATTTTACAGTTTAACGATCTGTTTTGCAACATATGACTAATAGTGGAAATGCCACTCACTGAGAGTCAGCAATCAGAAAACATCCAGCGGAAAAAAAAGCGAGTAAAGCAGAAAGGAGGAAGGAAGTGTGGTCGTGTTGTAGTGAAGTGTTGTGATGACAACCATGCACCGGAGATGGCAGGAAGCTGTGGGCAGAGACAAAGAGAAAGGCAAAGATAGAGAAAGCGAGTGAGCCGCACCTGGTCCCCTCATCAGGAAGCTGGTGCAAGTTTTCTGGAGAGGACTGCGTGTCCTTGCTCGTCAGGCGAGGCTTGGAGAGAAGCCTCCTGCTCATGCAGCCTGTGCCAGTCAGCTTATCAATCATGCTGTTCGGGACAACCTGGCCAGTCTGTGCACCGTCTGCCGCACAGCGCGTCTGGGCATGCAGAACTGAGAATAATACAAAAAAACAAATCAAAGCCCGATGCTTCTAGAACAACGTTTCAGGATCCTGGGCTAAGCAATGATAGTGATCAAAGTTAGGTCCCACATCTCATAAACACATGCAGATAAATACAGTCAGATTCATTTAAAGAGGAATTGAGAAGAGATGACTACATTTGCAAATCAAATTTGGTGCTTTGGAAACAGGGTCATTGGTATCCATGCAAGTACCCACACAAAACTGCATACACTATATATATACACACACACACATGCATAGGCCAAGGCTAGATCTGGGAAGAGTGTTTCCAGAAGATTCAATCACACCCCCAGTCACGTACACAAAATCTGCTGTCCTATTGTGAAAGAATATTTGTTATTCAGCCAATGTGTCATATGCTTCTAATGTAAGTAGTGTTGCAATGCATACAGCATTTACCTTCACACACACACACACCATGTGCTATATTTTTAGAGCACATATCATGTTCGTCATCGTGCATGCATTTAAAAAAAAATAATAATTGGAGTTGGAAATGCTTGAGAAAAGGTTGGAATGTTTGCCTGTATATATAACCATGTGGGCATGCTGTGTTGTTTTTATAATTAGAACATTGCTTTTCTAAAATGGTTCATGTGTTCTCCGGAACACTTGTTTCGATAGTATCGGCATCCCACAATAATAGCACTCAGCCTAGTCCTATTTTGTCCTGACGATTCCAGAGAGATGACCATTACAAAACATTGATTTTGTCATCTTTGTTGATTCAGACGTATGGCTGGGCGTATTATCCTTCAGAAATGCTCATCTACATCAAAGCAAACTCCTGTCAGAGGCAACCAGATGATCAGGTGGAAAAAACCCTCTGGTACTCAGTGGAATGCATGATCAATCTTCCCAAGAGCCCCCTGGGTCTGTAGAGTTCAAACAAGCAGCAAGAATCTCTTGTATGCTAATTCGCTCAATTCGTAACAAATTTGAAACTGTTCCAGGCCTTTTAACATTTTAAGATGGTGCCCTGATTGCGATTAATGGTAATTCTAACCATGTATGTATTTTTATATCCCTTACCTGATTTGTGCAGGTCAAAAACCATCTATCTTTTTTGTGTTGAAAGCTTTTTTGGCAATGCCAACAATAGAGCTGGTTGAAGGCAACAGACAGAGCAATTTTAAAGGATAGGGGTTTCTTTTTCAAGGATGCCACCTTTTGTTTGCATTTATTTTGCATGGCTTCAAGCGATAATCCTACTTCAACCAAAAGTCTTTTAAGATTATTTTTGTTGTACAAACTAAGGAAAGAAGACAGTTTTTTTTATTAGGAGTATGTGGGCATAATATTTATTTTAAACAATGATTTATCCCATTCTCTTAAAATATGCCAATAATTCTGGAGTTAACTGTATATGCACCTTATACGTTTGTGTGTTTTGTTTACTTTTTACTGATGCTTCATGCTGTGGGTATGGATGGGAAGGGTCTTAAATGTAATTGAATGGTTGCATCAATGCAGGCCTGCTCATGTGGCTCTTGTGTGTAGAGAGCTTTAAGTGAGAGGATTAGTAGTAAAATTACACAACAGGAAATTTGCAGTGGCTACTGATAACTATGACCTCAACATCCCCACCTAGCCCTGTTCCGCCCCCAACCCGTCGCTCTGTCAGCCAGCAGCTATGCCTGCAGATTGTCATGCAAATGGAGGCCCTGATAAGGAGGCCTTGTGTTTTTGCAGAGAATTGTTTTCCAAATAGAAAGATGAGATGAGTAGAGAAACAAGAGTGAAGAACCTATTGGGTTTGGGGGGGGGGGGTCAGCTGTCAAAGATGACCAGTCCCATTGTAATCCACGGAAGTGTTGACTGAACTTTGGAATGATGTGTGAAAGAGGTGTAAGAGAAGCCTTATTTACCACAGGAACCAGTTTGGGCTGTTGACAGACGCTGATGGATCTTTTAGTCCCCCTCCTGTCTCGTTGTCTGAGATGGTGCCAGTCAGTAGTCCATGCTTGACGCCACCCACGGTTCTGCCTTTTAAGAGTGCGTGAAAGAGGTGCAGTCACTATATTGCTATGATTACTACAGAAACAAATTATTCATACCAGGTTTAACCCACATAAATAGTTTGTCTCTGTTTTGGTTTTTGATGTCAGTACTGGATTTAGTATTATAACCTTTAACACCATTATGTGAAAGTCCTTTTTTGTTAATGAAAATGCTGTAACTGACTGTTTTGATATTAAAAAACTGCAAGTAAACTGAGACAAAACATTTGATCATTCTGCACAAATGTGCAAGTGGTATGTAAATTAAATTTTCAGCTCCATGGTTTTTTCGTAACCATGGCCATGAACAGGGACATTGCTGCTTCTAAGCCTGGAACATTTGCTTCTCCCTTCCCCCCCATCTCATTTGTCCCTTTTTCTGTTTTCTATCAAATTCCTCTTTTTATGCCCTCTTTTCTTCTTTTTGAAGTCTCCCAAGTCTTGTAAAATGCCAAGCCGGTGCTTTGGCTGAGTCCTGTGGTGTGTGTGTGTGTGAGAGAGAGAGAGAGAGAGAAAGGAGGGGGTTTGTAGGTTAAGTTCAGGCTAGTCTCTGTGCTTTCCATTGACCATAGCTGGGGAATGGAGTGCAATAAAAGTTAGAAGTTTAGAGCCTCCCTGTTTTTTGTTTTATGATTGGACCTTTTTTAACAGGCCAGTGCTACAGCTGGTGGTGTGAATGGCTGCCCGAGGTGACTGAACCCCAGTAAAAGCCCCAGCAGCCAGGCTGTTGCCTCCACCATGGCCCTGAGAGTACCTTTATAGGCCAAGCTTATGAGGCCTGGCCTCCAATAAAAACTGGTAGGGCCATACTCAGGAATTTAGGGCCAGGAAAAATAGGGTTTGTGTGTCAAGAGGTGGCAAAGGGGTTGTGCCAAAGTTTTAGGGGTGACCACAAGGTGAAAGTTGAAAGAAGTGTTGCTCAGGATGCATTGTCCAGCAAGGTACCTGTTTCAGATTACATGTGTGTTGTGTGAAATGTCTCTGACACACAAGGATGAATGCATGGCTTTAAAAAAAAAACCAAAAAAAAAAAACCTTAAACACAATAGCTTAGTAATTCGTCATTGTGGGGTTTTGTGAAAGACGCTTGTTGGTAGCGAGTGTGTAATTCAAAGTGTGTTTCGAGGGAGGGAAAGGTATTTGTGTCTATAAGCTTAGAAGCACAGCAGCCAATCAGCTGGCTATGTAAAAATGAGGAAGCCTTGCGCTGAAGCCTCTGGAACAGATGAGATGCATGTCTTATCAGAACATTGGTGATGCTACTGCTTATCTGTCAGTGTGTTAAACTGCTCTCTCTCTCTCTCTCTCTCTCTCTGTCAATCAAACCACACTAATCTCCATGAAATCCCACCCCTAAGGAGAGGATTGGCCAGAGGGAGGGGTTAGGTGAGATTAGTTCAACAAACGTCACCCCCACTTAACCCCCACCAATCTGTCACCGATTACACAAAATACAGCAGTAAACGAACCACCGCTTAGCTAAGTTAGCATCTTCTGTTTAACTGCAGGGAAATAAACACCAAACTTGTCTGGCCATTCTACTTATTCTGCCTCTAAAGATATGCAATTCTTGACATGCATACCTTAATCCTTCCTATTCTATATATACATTACACTGTACCAGAATGTAATGTAAATCTTTTGCTTTATTCCCTATTCAGCTGTGGAGACTCAGAGCACCAGTTCAGAGGAGATGGTACCCAGTTCACCCTCTCCACCCCCACCACCTCGTGTCTACAAGCCATGCTTTGTGTGCCAGGATAAGTCGTCAGGCTACCACTACGGCGTCAGCTCCTGTGAGGGCTGCAAGGTAAGAAGAATGTGTTCAAGCACGCTTTCTTTTGATGCAGTATTCCTGGATGTGAAAGACTATAATGCAGTCTGGAACTAGAAACGTTTGCACCTGAGAGGTCACAAAGTATGAGAAACAAGAAAAAACACCCCAAGTATATATTTTGGACAAAGAGTATCCTTCGTCATATGGGTATGGGGGACTGTGGAGAGAATGTTTCTGTTCAACATGTTCAGACACGAAGATAAAGAGTCTATTGAAAAGAGAAAAAGAGAACAGGTAAGAGCAAGCGTACACGATGGGTGGTAGTGGCTAACATGCGCGCACTCTTGCCTGGCTGCAGGGCTTCTTTCGCCGCAGCATCCAGAAGAACATGGTGTACACCTGCCACCGCGACAAGAACTGCCAGATCAACAAGATCACACGCAACCGCTGCCAGTACTGCCGCCTGCAGAAGTGCTTTGAGGTCGGCATGTCCAAGGAAGGTGAGGCTGCTGGTTGGCATGTAGGCATTCTTGGCACCGTGCCCACACACAGACATGCTGACACTTACACATTTGCGTACAGAGCCATGAAAACTAGAACGCAGATCTGAACAGATATAAAAGCAGTAGTCTGCCGGTTTTGACAGAAGAAACAAGATAGAAGCCACAAAGTGCATATCACCCTCAGATTACTGTTATAATTATTAGACTGCGTGAGAATGTCAACTCAATGAGTATTACTATGCAAATCATTTTCACCTTGTAAATGAGTCTTTACCTCATCTACATTAATCCGTCAGTGTTTGCTCGTTTTTCCAAGTAGCCTTTCCTAAAGGCGCCTTTATGACCTGGCACTAACAGATTTGTGCCATGCCAGAGACAATAGCACCAAGTTCAAAGACTGCAAGCTGGCTGTGTGTTTGTTCACTTGCCAGAGTCACAGCAGTGATCTCACCAGGAGAGTGGCACATTAGCCACTCTATGTGTCCACAGGGACATGTATGTGTGTCTTTATATGTGTGGGATGTATGTAGAAACCGGGATCACATTGTGCCTTTGCTATTACTGGATATCCTGAGAGGAAGGAAAGAATGGGAGGAGGGAAGGTAGGAGGGAGGGTGACCAAGAGGGTTATTGAGAAGGCTAGGCTTGGCAACTCCGATATGTGCTCCTCCAGGTCACACACATTACAAAAAGTTGTTCTCCGGTTAGTTTCCCCAATGCTGTTGATTTTGAGTCACAGATTTTGGTGAACTGGTCCTTCAGTTCCTAGGGATGCTTGCTGTGAGCCAGACAAATGTCCAAAGTGTCAGCGATTTGCCAAAAAGCACTTCCACCTGCCAAGATCACATTTTGGCTATAGTTCGATGGGCCTGATTCATGGCTGAGGTATTGACTCGCCTCCTCGTGTAACCCT
This sequence comes from Ameiurus melas, assembly GCA_012411365.1. Taxonomy (NCBI): domain Eukaryota; kingdom Metazoa; phylum Chordata; class Actinopteri; order Siluriformes; family Ictaluridae; genus Ameiurus; species Ameiurus melas. The sequence goes on along the minus strand of CM022768.1, from coordinate 23,300,262 downwards.
CAGCTGTACGGAATGACCGAAACAAGAAGAAGAAGGACGTGAAGGAGGAAATTTTGCCGGTTGAGAGCTACGAGCTGAGTGGTGAACTGGAGGAATTGGTGAACAAAGTGAGCAAAGCACACCAAGAGACCTGCCCTTCATTGTGCCAGCTGGGAAAATACACCACAGTGAGTTGAACCACACAGCAAATAATCCTCTGCACACCATCATACAAATGATGGACAATATTGAAATTTATATATATATATATATATATATATATATATATATATATATATATATATATATATATATATATATATTTATTTATTTTTTAATGGTAACAATACTGAAAACTCTTTTGAGACTATACTGGATATGGCCATATTGGGTATATTTTACCAATTGATTGGTCTTCCTTGATTTTTCTTGATCTTTGTCGATTTAGCAAATGTTACATGACTAAATATGATCATATTTGTTGCACAATCATGAAAATGTACTCTGGTATCGTAATAGTCTATATTTTGTTCCATACCAGTCAATCTACTGCAGCATGACACAACTTATGTGCATTACAACCTAATTTTTGCAGTTCTTATTTTGCACTTATATGATGTCTCTTTTGCTAATTTATTATTGCTAATTGTCTTAATCTGGTTCTCCTCGTCTTATCTGCACTCAGAACTCCAGCTCAGATCACCGCGTTCAGTTGGATCTTGGATTGTGGGATAAGTTCAGTGAACTTTCCACCAAGTGCATTATCAAGATCGTGGAGTTTGCCAAGCGCCTCCCTGGCTTCACATCCCTCACCATTGCTGACCAGATCACCCTGCTCAAATCAGCCTGCCTGGACATTCTGGTAACGAAAATGAAAACGAAACGAAAGACATTGTATACGTACATTGATGAGGCCATAAAATTGACACTTTCTTTTTTGCTATGGTAGATGCTGCGGATCTGCACACGCTATACACCGGAGCAAGATACAATGACTTTCTCAGATGGACTCACTCTAAATCGCACTCAGATGCACAATGCAGGCTTCGGTCCACTAACTGATCTGGTCTTTGCCTTTGCTGGGCAACTTTTACCGCTGGAGATGGACGATACTGAAACAGGACTCCTCAGTGCCATCTGTCTGATCTGTGGAGGTACTACATTTTGCACGTATATAGTACTACTGCTGCCATCTAGTGGAGGGTTTCTAGTACTAGTAGTAGTAGTAGTAGTAGTAATAGTAGTAGTAGTAGTAGTAGTAGTAGTAGTAGTAAGTCAAGACAACTGATGCAATCTTGACGATGTTTCCGTACTCGTCAAATAGTTGAGCAGTGAAGAAGTCCTTCAGATGAATGGCAAAACAGAAGTGCGTTTGCCTTGATTTTCTAATAATAGCCATTCAAAATCTGAGAACTAATAGACAATCTGTTGGGTGGAGTTATTCACCAAATGTTAAAACATCTCTTAGTCATCAGCATTTCGGGATAACTTAGGAATGATGGGTATGTCTTGTGCAAATAACAAAACAAAGTCATTGCTTTATCATTAAAAATGCAGAGTTCAACTGAAAGACTCCAAAAGCATGTTTGGTGCTGGTGTCTGAGTAAAAAGGAACACACGTAGGCTAAGTTTTCTTCCCGTCTCTACCCAGACCGTATGGACCTAGAAGAGCCCCAGCGTGTAGATCGTCTACAGGAGCCCTTGCTGGAGGCACTGAAAATCTACGCCCGCCGCCGCCGGCCCAACAAACCCCACATGTTCCCACGGATGCTGATGAAGATCACAGACCTGCGTGGCATCAGCACCAAAGGTCAGTTCATTTTGCAGAATGTTTTCAGATCACTTGAGATACTCCATGTTGATATGATTTTCTACAAAAAGGAATAAGGGCAGAAACTATTGATGAATAAAATCGCAGAATAGATCTGTGTAGAGAGAATTTTTTGTATTAACAAAAAAAATAATACCTTCTGATTTATACCTTTTTCTGTGGGTTTGTTACAGGAGCAGAAAGGGCGGTCACATTGAAGATGGAGATCCCGGGCCCAATGCCACCTCTGATCCGGGAAATGTTGGAGAATCCGGAGGCGTTTGAAGAGCAGCCGGAGTGCAGCGAGAGCAAAGCCGAACCAGCTCCTCCTCCTCCCCCTCCTCCGTCAACAGTTCCCCCGTTCACGATGAAGACGGAGCGCGAGGATGAGGAAGAGAGCTGGGCCACTGAGAACGGAAGTGAGCCATCGCCGGAGGAAGAAGACGACGAAGACGAAGATGCCGAGGAAGACAGGGGAACGGACAGTGACGGAGAGGCCTGGCCTGGCCAGGAACCTAATGTGGACATGTCCAGAAAGAGCCATGGTGGAAGGGCCCAATGAGCAGGCTTCTTCTCTGTAAACACACACCCACACCTCATACAAACACTTTGACCCCCTCTTTCTTTTCAGTTACCCTGCTCTTACAGCAATCTGCCCCTGTAGGGGTAAACACAGAGCCTTATATCCGTACAGCCAACCCTAACTCAGGCCTCATGGTCAGCAATGAGACACACATGCACGATGTGTGTGAAGACTTGAGATGGATGGCTCTTCTCAGGAACTCTGCAAAGAGGGAAGACGCAAGACAAAACAAACGACTGTACAGACAAAGCAGTTTTTTTTTTATACTATCATGTTTGTATTAAAGATTAAAGGAGCAGCCATACAGAAAGACACAACATAAAACAGTCAACGGGTTCAACAACAACAAAAAAAACTGCAAGGTGAAAAACAAACAAACAAAAGAAAATCAGTTAACTTTTTTTTGGATGCATTTGAATACCGTTTTTGACTCTTTTCAGCCTCTTTTACTTTTTATGAATATGCCCATACATATCTATATACCTTTATATTTTTGTCTTTGTATACTATTTCTTCAGTTATACATTATTTGGAAAGCTTTCCTAAGGAGAGACGGAGATGATCGAATACTTATAACTGGCAGACGTCTACCGAGTCTCTACCCAGACGTTCGGCTGGGTTCTCAAGCACTTGGCTCATTGTAGACGTCGACGCTAATCAGTTCGTTAGGTCGTCTCTTCCTTGACTCCTGCTAGTTGATCGGCGATTTAACGACTGGGATTACTGATACGAGTTCCGGTTGCTTAAGCTGCAGTACCTTCCTGCCAACCGAATGGTGTTTTTTGTGCCAAAGCATGCAGTTAATAATGTCAGCTTTCAGTGACAAACTCTAAAGAGTACACTCGGTTCATACGTAAGACAGGCTTTATATGCTAAACATTCAGAATGATCACCTCCTTAATGTTCTTTTGAATCATGGATTCCAGAAGAATGCTTCACTAAGATTTTCATACACACGAAAATACCCACATCTTATATAACCGCGTTATCCCCACACATCGAATGCACATACAGCATGCCAACAGAACGCTTTCTATATATAAAAAATAAAACGGAAACTCCGACTCAGGGCATTTCGGTGAGGACCAAACGCTAGCTGCCTGCAGGCATGCTGCAAAAACAGCAATATTTATGTGTGTGTAGTATTGAATATGTTTGCTCAGATTAGATGTCCTACTTGGAAGTGGTGACATCTACAGACCTTAGTAAAGCCATTGTAAAACTTTTATATGCTCTCTCTTATTATAGAAATGGTCGTCATTTTTTTGTAATATACTGCCAAAAAACAAACAAACAAACAAACAAACAGCATGCAAATTAGGTGACCGTGTGTAATGTGCCACTTTTACAGTTATGCAATACAGGAACCAGTCGTGTGTGTTTTTGTCTCTGGGATTGTGAGGTCTGTTGAGCATAGATTTGGGATGATGAATGTCATTAGTGTGGTGCGAAAATGTTAAGAATGTAAACATGCACCCACTCTTCTTTACACACACACAAGCACCATCGCCTGTCCATTGTGCACACTCATGTCGGTCCTGTTTGTTCAGAAACACATGTGCGCGCACACAAATCTCTCCTGGCACCTTGTGGAGTGTAGCACCTCCGGTAACACGTTGCTATGTTGCAAACTGAATGTTGACATATTGTTGTCTGTTTTTGCTCATTTTCATGTCCTCAATTTGGCTGAGGCATTCTCAAAAGACCTGTTCATGTTCAAGCAGCTGTTATATAAAGAAAAGCCATATAAACATTCAGAGGCAATAAATGACTGATTGCAAGGCTGTATTTTGGTTTTTTTTTTAAATACACTTTTCTAATTCATTGTTCCTTTTTTTAACGTTGTAAATAATTCCCTTTCAGTGAAACGTTAAGAGTTTCTAAAAGAAAAATAGATCAAGAAGGATAAACAGGTTTGAGTATTTTGAGGATATCAGGTATTGGCTGATACTCAGAGCTGTGAAATGTAAAGATGAGATTAGTGCATCACTGCTTTCTACAATCAGTGTTTTAAGAGTGGATCATTTGTGGATCAGTGAACGCTTTTTAAGAAAACGTAGCTGTTCGATTTTTTTTTGTTCTAGTCTACCAGTTAATATAAAGGACTGTAATTTGTGGTTGGAGAATTTTCATGACTTTGCTCAGCTGAGGGAGGATCTGGAACCGAATATAAATAGGGACTGGATTCAGAAACCTAAGGCAAAAAAAAGGTTACGCTAAGTACATTTTTATATCTGTATTAACTATATTTGAAACTATATTTGGAACTTCATTGTTGGTCATGCTGAGCCATGGTCCAGCACAGTATTGTGGTTTCCCTACTAAACTTGGGTAATTCCATGACTCAGATGCCATTTAGTTCTTGTAGCTCTTAAAATGAAAGCTTAATTTCTTTTTCCAACGTGGAACCTAAGAAAACATGCTGAGAGGCTGCATTTTAATATAAATAAGTAACAGGGTTGAGGGTTTTTTTTGTTTTGTTTTGTTTTTAAACCATAGTATTAGCAAATACACAAATGTGGTGCAGTAGTATCCATGCTAATGGCACAAGGATAATAATGGACAATAAAGACAATGTCCTTTTTTAAAAAACAACAAACAAAAAAGAAATTATTTACTTTAATAAGTTACTTTCGATCTATAATTTAGTTAACAGTTATACTTTTTAAACAACCTCAGTCAGTATAAATGAAAATAAATCTCCATGTGATCTTCAGCTGCTACAACTTCCTGTTGAACATGTGACTTGAACATGGAAAATATTCAAGTGAATGTGTTCAAGTTACATGGTTGAATGAACAATGACTAAAATATATATTTTTCATAACTTGTAATAAATGACTTGCGGAAAAAGACATTTCCAGAATGAGATGGTAAAATTGATTCATATTTATACACCAATAATATTTGTAATTATTTTTTTATAATTATATTTCAAGGTAGAGTGCGGTTCTATTGAACTTTATGATATTTCAAGTTTTTTTTATCTTTACCTGTGTTTAAAATGTGTTTGACCTTTACTTTTAATTAAAAAAAATATAACTTAAATATAATATCAGTGGGACAAAAATGGTGACACAAACATATAATCACCAAGGACACTGAATCCAGTGTGGCAAGGAAGAGCAAGGAAATCAAAAAATTAGTGTATACTCATGTCAAGAACACAGTTGGCCTTCTGCGCCCAACTTTACAAGGTAAACAAACTTCACAATGAATTACAAGGTGTGGTTATAGCGGTAGATCGACAGACAGACAGAAAGAAAGAAAGAAATGAAGAAAAAGAAAGAGCGAACCTAGGCTTAAACATAAACTAAGTCTAAGAATAAATCCATCCACTTGGGGGCGATCGAGTTCTACAGCTTAGAGAGCTGCTCAGTGTGCGCTAATTCTAGGGAACAAAAGCATCAAGCTTCATTATGCATGCATGCACAAGGAAGCAAAGCCAATGGCTCATTCTGTCACTCTTATTAATCCTCAGTGGGGGTGCAGACAATAAAGGGCACTGTAGTAGATATACTGTAGGTCATCTTCATAATCAGTAACAAGCCAGGCTCATACAGATGCATAATCATCTCCATTTTGCATAAAAGTGCCTCAGTGAAAAGACCAAAATACAGTCTATGACTTTGTATATTCTTAAATATTTCATTTTTTTTTATTACATCCATATGGCTGCATGTCTTGATTTTTTATTCATACTTGTCTGGAGGCTATGGAAACAAAGTCGTGGCTATGAAGGCAGACTTATCTATCAAAGGCAAGACCCATTGATAGTGACTTTCATACAGTTCCTAAAAGAAGCTAAGACATAAGGCACAATGCTTTGAATGTGCTAGACTCATTGGTGTACACATATCTCTGTGACTCCTGTCTAATACAACCCTTTTCTCTTTTCATCCAGTATGAAAACACAGTTTGCTGAAAGGCTGTGCTTGAGACTCCTGGTGACACCAAGAATATACAGTTATTTTTATTCACAGATTAAAGCCAGTGATAAACAAGGATATGGCACTATTAATTAAATGATTGCTATAATGAAACTTCATTAAACAGAAATCAATAAACCAGGGCTCAAATTAAAACAAGGTCCATACATTATACGCTCTTTTACAAGGAGGCTTTAAATGGCCTCATATATTCAACCCAATAAGATGTTGCTATGGGAACACGGGAAGGGCGCGGGATCTTTCCCCAATTTAAAAAGACAGTGTACATTTTTAAGTCTTGCAGAGCATAGTCTTTGTGAGGTCTGTAACTTCTATGCAATTTAGACAGATTTAATGATCAGATCTAAATAATCGCGAGTTAAATCAACATTCCATGGTATTTCGACCATGAACTACATCTATGTAGCCATTCATTCATGAAACTGATATTCTGCAAATGCACATCATCTTAAATCGTGATCAGCGTGGTCTCGACCCCTCTTTATAGCCATCTGTAACACAATAAAGTTACTGAACTCAAACACAAGCAACAATGCTATGTTTAGGGATCCAAACTTTAGGTATGAATGACATTATATATATATATATATATATATATATATATATATAAAGCCTCATTATTATACTGATTCATGCAATTATCCAATCAGTCAATCATATGGCAGTAGCGTTATGCATACAACCATGCAGATACAGGTCAAGAGCTTCAGTTAATGCTCACATCAAACATCAGAATGTGGAAAAAAATGTCACCTCACCATGGCATAGTTTATGCTGCCAGACAGTCTGGTGTGATTATTTCAAAAACGGCTGATTTCCTGGAATTTCGAGATTATACACAGAATGTTTTGGATAAGACAAACAGACCTCAAAACTTCCTGTCGTTGGAAATGGCTTGTTGATGTCAGAGGAGAATGGCCATACTGGTTCGAGCTCAGGAAGGCTACGATAACTCAAAGAACCACTCTTCACAACCATAGTGAGCAGAACAGCATCTCAGAATTCACAACACTTCAAACCTTGAAGCAGATGGGCTACAACAGAAGAAAACCACTTCAGATTCCATTCTTGTCAGCCAAGAACAGGAATCAAGTTTACCGAAACTGCTCAATCCAAGGTTGGGAAAAGACCAGGCGATGTATTCCTGTTGAAATGGCCAGTGAATGGAAGTTTGTTTTTTTTTAACTACAGAACAAAATGTGGAGGTCCATGGCACACTCATTGGCACTAACGGTCTAATCTTTGCTAATGAGAGCTATAAAAATAATTGGGATGCTCTTGTGCCTTGAACATTGAAGATAAGACTAGGTTAATTTTTCCCCCATAAATATTCTGTAGCTTTCCGAGCAGGCACAAGAGGTGTTCAAGTGCTCTGTAGAGCCACAGAAGGGTCATTTATTGCAACATTGACTACTTTGTAGCAATCTACCCAGGAAATGCAGGAAGAAGCATTAGGAACGCAGGATTAAATTCACAGACCTGAAAAGAAAAATTTATCAATTATGTATGAATGAATGATAGCAGTTGAAGGAGTCTAAATCACTTCACATTAGCACTCACATACCATGTGACACATGAATAAACAGGTGAAGACAGAAAGCATCAAGAGACTGAGGCGTGGAAAGAACGCCAAGGCATACACAAAATGGAGGCATATCAAAGATGGCACTGGAGGAGAATATGGGCCTTTGGAGGAAGACGAGACGGATCAGACCCCGATGAAAGGGAAGGGAGGGGTGAAAAGTCGTAAAAACCTGGGTGCACTACTCTGGCCTCTGGCTCTTCATATCTTTTACATTTCTAATTAAAAGAGATAAAGAGTGAGGGAGTCATCAATCCTACAGTGATTTCCCTGTTAAGGTTTTAGAGGAGGCCATAAAGCAGGCAGCCCAGCTCCATTGATTTTATAATTAGACCCCCTGCACAAGGAGAACACCAAGAATACAGGAGAAGAAAGAATAAGGGAGGCGCTAAAAAAAAGGCAGTGAGAAAAAGAGGGATGAAGGTCAGCGATTAAAAGGGAAAAGATTATTCTGTTCCTAGGATAAATCATTAGCGCGTGGTGCACTGGAATTACACTGTTACACTGTTTAGGACATATTCGAAGTACACTTATGCAGGTCATGCACACTCTAGCATTGGTGGAACCAAACAGAAAGTTAATTAACAGCATATTGACACATCTACAGGGTGTCTCAAAAGTCTCCATAAATAGGGGACTATGTATACCAGCAGCAGGCTGGGTGCACCTTCGTCAGTGGGTGTTCTCGTTTTTTCCACAATACTTGCAGTCATTTTCAATGTGTTAATGTTTGACAATAGTGTTGAGTGTGTGTCATGCCATGTTTCCAGTTAAAGTATGAACAATTTTGGAAGACATTTTTGCTAAAAAAAAAAAAAAAAAAAAGTGTTAATTTGTATGCCGTTTTTTGGGGCACACTGTATTGTGTTTACTATTATAATGTTAAAAATGTCAGGTCTTACTGTATGTGCATGTACAGTATGTTTATGTCCAGAAATATAATCGAAAGCTTATACTTGAACGTGTATTAAACTGATGTCTGTACCTGTACTACTCTCTCTCTCTACTCTCCCCCATGACCTCAAGTTTGTCCTTTTTAACCCTGTTCCAAAAAATGTGTAAAAAAATAAAAATAAAATGAAAGAAAAAACTCAGGTTGATTTTTATTATTATTATTTTTTTAAAGATCATCAATACTTTATTGTTGAAACCCAACCAAACCCTTACAGTACAACACAGTCTGGAAAATACATGTTGGATAAGTAAATATATAAAAAAAATAAAAATAAAGAGAAAGCAAAGAAAACAAAAAAGATGGCTTATTGCTATGAATACAAACTGAAAGAGCTCTTCCGAGCGAATCTAGATACAAGTCTACATAGAATTAAAGCTCAGGATTTTTACAGGGCGGGAAACAGTGAGGATCTTGTGGTACTTTAAACACAAACCGGCATGGCACAGCAGATTGATGCTAATTAGTTTACAACAATAAAAGCTACAAACCACCAAGAGGTGAAAAGTATCTAGTACAATTAAAACGTTGTGCCTTGTTAGTCATCACGCTGACCATTTCATAAAACATCAAAAAGTTCACTGATGCCTTGCTTAAATGTATGTAGTGAAAATACGACACCACCCACATCAATGAGCTTGTGTACAAACCTGCATTGTATATTAAACATTAAACAGGGTGCAAATGATACCAATGCAACAAAAAAAACAGTAGCACAGTACAGGATTAAACCGAACATCTTACAGTACACGGACTGAATCTGCATCCGCCTGTATAAAAAGTTATAGATAAAAAGGATTAAAATATTAAAGCAGTGGATCTCAAATTGGGGTGTATAGCCAAGGCAACCATGTTTTTATTTTTCTGTTACAATAGTGGAAAACATCACCTTTATCAAAACTGTTATATTAATGCTTGTTATAGTTACTAGTCTACTTGACTGGGCACTTGAATTTCATTGGTTCAATCCAAACCTCAAAATAATAACTCAAATACACATAGGCCTCCTTGGGCCTAATGTCGGTAGGAAGTCCAGGAATAAAAAAAAAAAAAAACCTCTATGGCTTTTAATAAACAACAAGATTATTATTGTACATAATTAAGCAATGAGCTTAATATTTGATCTTAAAAGTTGGATTATGTTCATAAAACAAATCGATACTGAGTGTTTTTTGGGGGTTTATTATTATTATAATTTTTTTTTTTTTTTTTACATTAAACAGGTCACTGGCTGCAAAAATTTGAGAACCCATGCCTTAAAGTAAAGACAAAACATCACCTAGTTAAATGAGAAAAACAAAACTTTAAATGGTAGAAAACTTTGATATTATAATTTGTTGCAGAAATAGAGATCATAAAGTATTCGCATTAATGAAGTAAGCAAATTATAACTATTATTGGTAGGATTATTGCAATCAGGACTGCTCAAGCCTGTAAAAACACTTCCATGGTCATTTCCTGTGTAACTCCATTCCCAACTGCCATCAACTCAGTCTTTATTTATTACACATTCATGTCATTTCCTTTCTGACCCATAATTCATAATATCCTCAATAAGCTACCTTTTTTTTTTAATTAAATTTTTTTTTTTCAACCAACACTTCAAAAATATTTGACATAATAGCATTAAAGCTCAAACTAAATCCTTTCTTCTCAAACATGGATTCAAAAGTGTTTTACATACTACATTATTGCAATATTGCAAGTCCTATCTCTTATATATAAAAAAAAAAAGAAAAACTGATAAGCTTGATTATAGCCTTTTTGGAGTAAAAAGCTATTCATCATAATTCAAAACTAGTCTTACACACTGAAAATACACAAAGACACACCTTCTTTGTAACATACCAACCCATTTTGTATTATACAACTTCCTTTTGATATGTGCTAAGCAAGGATGCATCAAGATCATTATACATATTTTTTCAGACTGAGTAGGAGTACATGTTTGATATATGTTGATACTGATATGGAAGCGAGTAACATACTCATCAATCAGGGGCATTACAGAAGATTTTATTCAGCTCTGTTTATATTGATTGCTGCTAGCAATGAACACCTCGTGCTGAATTTCAAATTTAAGATATTGTGATTAAACAGTTAATAGATTAATAGAGAGCATAAGGGTGGCTGAAATGAACGTGTAGAGCATTATCAGTGAGTGTTTCTGTGATGGTGGCCATGACAACCGCACCAATGCAGTGGTAGTTTGCCATCGTGGTGGTGTCACATTACACGCCATGTTAATATTTCTGCTTGAGTGGGTACTACGACAAGTAAAAAGTACGTTTTGTATACAAGGGTAATAATAATAATAATAGTTGCTATATTAATTTGTATTCATAGCCTACTACATATCGGGAAATTTGATATTTATACAGAAATTACATAATCATAATCAAACCTTATATGGTGTTGTCTGTTAGTCTGGTGCGGGTTTGTTTGAGAGCGGCAAAATCCAGTCAGGCAAATACTGCTATTTCTCTTTCGGTTCTGACGCTGTGATAGAGCTTATTAGGAAACCAAATGTTACATCAACAATTTGGGAAAATTTTGGATTCCTGTTTAACCAACGAGCTGAACCAATAAATTTGGATGAAGCCATATGTCGACTTTGAGGAAATAAATAAGTGTTAAACGGGCAAACACTAGACTACAAATCTCAAGATCCATCTCCAGGGATGACACGAAGCCACGTTTTTTAAATTTTAATTAATATTTAGCTTTTAACATATTATTTAGGTTACCGTCCTACTGGTGTTTCTTTCCAAGTTTTATAGGCTTGTGGTATACTACACTTGTAAAAGAAATAAAGAATTCCTCAGAGAAACGTGTGCTTCACTTCTTCTCCTCTCCTCTGCGGGTCAATCACAATACCGTATCCCACAGCGCCCTCAGCGCAAAACACATGACACAAGAAGGATGTATTGAGTTGTTTCAGTGACGGAAGTGCTAACATAAAGCCTCATTTAATTTTTTATATTTAGGTTTTTATTTAATTGAATTCATTTCATTTAACCCTATAAAACTATCAAATATATTGTTACAGTGATATAAATTTCACTCAGAAACACCCGCATATACCTACGATTACACTGGTCTACGATTTCTGGTAGATTTTCTAAGTGTGGATCTGTGGACACTTTTTCATTTATTTTTTCATTTCATTTAATTTTTTTTATATTGCCCACAACTCCTTGTGCGAGGGAAGAGGAGTTTTGTGATGGTTTGCTTTGCCGAATTCAACCTGAAAACATGGCGGATGACCGTGACGTCAGCGATGCGCCTTCAGCAACGATCAGTTGGCCACCCTTGCACACTATTAAAGATACTATTTAATCACCATACAGGTATTCCTCCTTTTGATATTTTCACAGAACACCACTCGTTATCAATATGTGAACTCCATATTGTTCTCGTTTCATGTCATCGGTTTAATTAAAGTGGCAATGTATACTAGGCTTATGTCTCATACTATCACGCTGTATCGGATGCTGCCACTGGAGCATTTCTTATGAGTACAAGTAAAAGAGATACAGGTAACAGAATTTGTATTGAAGCATCATTAGTGTTAAGTATTTGAACAGGTGAATGTGTGAAACACTGAGTAGTCTAGTAGCTTGTGCATACAGAAAGTGCATTAAAAAATGTAAAGCAAATTGCATATGTCAGTACGTGTTACTGTGCAAAGACCTGTAACAGGCTGCTCTCGTAGTTCCACTCCTCACCACATGGGGCTCTCTTCCACCTCACTAAAGTGAACCAGCAGAAAGAAGAGTTAGCGATAGTGTACTTCTGAACTAAACTGAGTTGAAGAGAGGAGAACACTAGGGGTAAGGAGGGGACAGAAGAGGAGAGGAGAGAGGACAGGACGAGTGATTGAGCGAGTGAGTGAAGTGAGGGAGAGACAGTTTTAATGATGCTGAAAATTGGCCAGTGCGCGCTGACTACCCTTTTAGTAAATCATTGCTACAGCTTGCTGTCAACTTATCTGTCCTCTTGTCCTCCTATCATACCGCTCCCACATCCACTATTCACACTCTGCCTCCTCCTCTCACTCACACACACTATTTTCTTCTCCCTAGCTATAGCCGTCTGTCTCTCTCACTTCTCTCCCTCACTAATTTTATGAGGAGGTATTCAAAACTTCCATCTCCACACCATATTTGCCTTGTCACCATAAATCCTATGTTAGGAGTGTGCGTGTGCATGTGTGTGGGACACAATCACTGCTTCTGAGAAAGGGATATGAAAAAGGACATGAGGCCAGTGTGTACTTGTCAGTGACATGGTAGCCTGTGTGCCAAACATGACTTAGATAGAAATGACCATAAGAACATGTGATAGCAAATCACACCATGACATTATGATCGAGATTTTATGATCTCTGTGTGTGTATTGTGTACCTGAGAATAGTGTTTCTGTGGTTAGGCAGGAGGAGAGCCAGCTCTTCTCCAGAGCTATTCCCACCTGATTGAAACAATTCATACTCCTCTTCCTGTAACACAAACAAACGTACAGTTTAAATAATAATAATATAATAATAATCATTAAAAAACCAAACGTATAATGTTTTATTTCTGGTGGATCGTTAGCCAATGTTACAGCCATGAGATGTCGGGTCTTTGTGTTGCACGTAAAAGATATTAATCAGTTCTGGCTAGCGAATCTTTTTCTTCTCGACAGGTTTAAGAAAACTCTTACTCTTTCCCCTCTTTTCCTAAATAAATAGAGCAGACCTGTGCAGCTCTGTAGTAGAGGGGTGGAGCTTATTTCTGTGCCAGAAAAATAAATACACAAAAGGCTGAAACAAAGAAAGTAGTAAGCATGGTAATGGTGTATATGGAATTATATGATTATTACTCTGATTATTCTTCAAAATATTACAAAGTGCGCCTTTAAAAATAAATACCATTTGCAAGAAATAAATTGACAACATAACCGTACAACTTACCGACTCGGAACTGTGCACGTGTGGGTGTGTGTCGTCACTAGGCTGGTGTGGGGAGCAGAGTGGAGCGGGCTGACTGATCACCACGGTCTGAGACGAGTGGAGGAGTCGCGGGGACGGAGGAGGAGTAGTGGGCAGAATGAGGAGGAGGTCAGGGTCAGCCTGGGGCTGCTCACACAGGCTGTAGTGGCTCAGAGGCCTTAGTGCCTCTGGATTCTCATCCTCCGACTCTGACAGGGAGCTGTCTGCTTGACCTGCGCATTAAAACACACCACTATTGTACGGGACGCGGTTTCCATATACCTGATGATCTATTTTACAGCCTCTGCTCTGCTTGGTTTTGCAAATTTTTGTGACAAAATCACACATGATTATTATATTGGTTGTATTAAAAAGTTTGTTAGTGGCTTGTATGGCAGCCTGCAGTGTTGTGCTGCATGACAATATGTAGCATAAGATGAGCAGTCAGTCACTCACTGCTCTGCAACAACGCGGTCACGCTCCATTTAGAGCCACTCAGGGTCTCCAGCCTCTGCTCCAGCTGGTGGATGTACTCAATCACCTCCTACATACACACACACACACACACACACACACAAAGTCAAAAGGACACACGCTACACAACAAAGCAGTCAACACTACAATTAATCCATTTAGACTGTAATGATGCTTTTTCCATGGCAATATCAAAACACGTACTAAACCAATCGGAATCTGAGAGACGACTGAAATGGTCATAGTATATAAACAACTGCATTATTTCACTGTGCGTTTTACGCCAGAAGTGCTTGGATTAATATTGTCTTGTTTGGATCCGTTTTTTAATCCATCAATGATTTGAAAACTGCACTGTGATGAAATTCGATCCCTAATAGTAATATATATGGCAAAATAAAAAATGATATTATTAATATAGCAACATACCAACACACCAAAAACATACATGAAGTTGCACTTCATCTAATTGTGCTATCGAGATCAGAGTTGACACACTGCTGTAGACAGAGCATCATCCATCTAAGGAAAGCTGATCACTGAGCTATAAGAAGGGGATCTGTTGAGACCATGAGCTTCCATGCTGCGCGCTCTCGGTTTTAGAACCAACAATTTCAGATGAGCCAAATACGTCTGCCAAGTGAATTTTAAAGAGGAGTTTGTCCTTAAATTGTGTCATATGATGCACAGATGTATTAATTTTCCTTAGTGGTTAACACCGTTGCCTCGCACCTCTGGGGTTAGGGGTTTGAATCCCGCCTCTGCCAAGTGTGCGTGGAGTTTCCATGTTCTGCTCGTGCTTTGGGGTTTCCTCCGGGTACTCCGGTTTCCTCCCCCAGTCCAAAGACATGTGTTGTAGGCTGACATTTCCAAATTGTCCGTAGTGCGTCAATGTGTGTATGATCGTGCTCTGTGATTAGCTGGCACCCCGTCCAGGGTGTCCCCTGCCTTGTGCCCGGAGTTCCCTGGGATAGCCTCCAGGCTCCCCACGACCCTGTGTAGGATAAGCGGTATGGAAAATGGATGGATTGCACTGATATATTTAGTTTTGTCATCACCAGTGCAGGAAACCTGTTAGCTGGTGGATGGCTGGTAATTGTAGTGCAGTTTGAAACCTTTTTTTGCTACGGTCTTTAACTGCACTAATAAAATAGTGATGTCCTGATTCAGTTTTGGTTTCTGTAAAATAAAAATAAAAAAGTTTTATAGTTAAGCAACTCCCACTAGCTACATGTGCTTATTAGCCTGTGTATTAAATAAGAGCCGCAGTTTGCCTTTTTCTCAGCCTGCAGTTGCTCCTTTTCCTTCTGAGCCACCCTGAGACTGGCCTTCAGTTCCTGCAGCTCCCTTCGTGTTTCACTCAGCTGCACCTGCATACACAAAGCACATGCACATACACACAACCAGGTCAGAAATGAGTTATCTTCTTTAATTCATTCTGTAACTCCAAACGAGCAATGTTTGAGCTTGTGCTCACCCGGTTGCAGTCTTTCTCTCGCCCAAGCTCCACCTCTGCTTTGTTTCTTTCCATCCTCTCCTCCTGCAGCTGCTCTTCCTTCTGCTTGATCTCGTCATTCAGCCTGTCCAAATGTGTCCTGATCATCTATGCAGACAACACAGACACACCCTGAAAATCAATATAAGTACTCACCAGCTCTAGTCTAGCCTTCATCATCGAGCCTTTATTATTTAGTCTAGCCATATCTCAGCGTTTCTGCCCTTGATTGTGCCTTAAAAACAGAAAATCAGAGGTTTAGCTTTATGATTTCTACAACGTCCTTGAAAAAAAGTTCCTAAATTCTTCCCAGTTCTTGTAGATTAATATCACATCACTGTAAAACGAATGGTCATTCTTCTCCAAAAACGGTGGGAAATGATGGCTCTCAGTAGATGATGGTGATTTATAAGGCTAATTGAATTTGGAAAAATGTGCTCTCTGAGTAATGTGCCGTTGGTAAGGCCATCAGAGTCTCTCATTCATTTATAACTGGTGTTTTTCATTATTTTATTTTTAAACGTATTTAGTCAGTGGGAATATATACATTCCAGCATAACCTCTTTTTGCATTGAACAGTTTTCCGACATGTCATTACTAATTTCAGCAGCCTAATTTAGTTCTTTGGCTTTCCTTAAGAAATTAAATGAAATAATAATAACGTTATTCAGAATGGTGCAAAAAATAAATAAAAATCTCTGCGCATGTACATATGCAAACTAAAAATGATAAGAATATTTTATTTTTATACAGTACATCACATTTTATGCAAGTTCATGAAATTAAGGAGCAAATCTGATTGTCTGAACCTCCACCCCTTGTCTACATACCCGATTTGCGTATCGCTGTTTGTCCCCCATGCTTAATTCAATCATTATCATTTTTGCTTTGTCTCATCAATCACCTCAGTGCTACACTGCAGACTCTCTCTCTCCTGCACCCAGCTGGCACGAGCCTCCCGCAGTGCCAGGTTGGCATCTGCAAGCTGCAGGGTGAGCTGTGCGGCCTGTAGTCTGGCCTGGTGAAGGTCAGCCTGGACGTTGTCCCTCTGAGCCGCCATGTCTCTGATATCAGTCCGCAGAGTCTCAACACAGCGTTCACTGCCACTCAGTCGCTCCTGAACGCCGCGTAACTCGGCTAAAGCCGCTTCGTTGGCTGCCTGCATCAAAACACCATGTTCAGCAGACCTCACACTACAGTCCTCAAGCTACTGCTCCAGTTTGTGTGGGAAAGTGATACTACAGTGATTGTGTGAGCATGTAAAGTGGGAGGGTAGTTACAGACACTTAAATCTCCTCTGCTTGAAATGTTTAGTTTGTGTGGGTGTAGGAGAGTATAAACTGAGATATGTCGATGTGAGTGAGTTTTCTTTGCACCGACACCCCTCTGCATGTAATAATTAGTAGCTGTGTGTGTGAGACACACACCTCCTTCCTGTGTGCGTTGTTGAGTTTGTGCGTGAGTGTTGTGATGGTGTCTCGGAGCTGCAGGGCGTGCGTGTCTCTCTGGGCCAGAGAACTTCTCAAACTCTGGAACTCCGTCGAGAGGCTATGCAGCTCTTTCTCAGTCTGCTCCAGCTTCAGCTAACCGAAAACATCACACACCCACACGTTTTCTTTACCTTCTCAAATTAACCGTGACTGAGTGATACCACTTCTGTGGTTTCCCCGTCTGGGTGTTTTGCATGCATCAGGCAAATTATATTTACATGTATTACAATACAGTAAAACTACAATCAAATAACATTAAAATCCTACACCACTGACCACAAGATTATTACAAAGACAACACGGTGACGGAAAACAAACACTCACCATAACTCTAAACACTTCAGCATTCATTAGTGCGCTCCAGTCATACACACCTTCTCAACATTCACCCTGTGACCATATAACTATATTAAACCACAATACTGTTGAATTCTGATTGGTCAGAAGGTGTTCATATCCACAAATCAGAGGCTTATTAATGTACACTTTTGAATATGTTAGTGTTTGTATAGTAACAATTTAAAAAATGAACTGTATGGTGTATGCGTCACAAACAGATTTAAACGTGTGTAATTGTTGATAGTCGGAAATGTTTATTTAACATTTTGGAAGTCTCCATCGTCAGTCAAAGGTAAAGCTGTAACTCTAAGTAACTCTCCCGACATAGGAAAGTCTTTAGGACAGAATTTGCGCTTTGTGGTTTCTCTGTAACAGGACAATCTGTCTTATTTTTTTTGTCTTACTTATTTCAAGAGAGAGAGAGAGAGGGAAAAAAAAGAGGATGGCGAGGTGACGACTGTTTATAAGCTTTTGTTGAGCAAACATGAAAACACTTTAGTACATGATGCAAGTTAAAATATTTACGCAAGCTGTACGTACCTTTATATTCGTCTGTTCACTTTCTAGTTCTTTCTTTTGGGCTGCAGTTTTTTTGGCTCGCTCCTTCATCCTAGATGAAAAAATAAAATAAATGAAATTATTCACAATGCTGCTTGCATGATCAAGCAGGCAGCCCTGATGTTCTGTAAAAGTGAAATTACATGTACTGTACATTACATGAGATTTTCTCACTTGCTTCTGTGGCTCGATCTCAAATGCTGTTGTATTGTGCATACAATGCTCTTAACTAGGTGATAGGAAGCCATTATGCTAGAACCAATATAGCACATACACATAGGAATAGGAACACTTATAATGAATTGGAACCCATTTGGGATTTGGCCGTATGCTGTGAATTTAACTGAAATCTTGTTTTAGAAATGGCTGGGTGACACATTAATGGGTCATATTATTACTTTGGGTAAATGCATTAAAATGGGTATCACAGTTTAAAGCTTATGATATGAATTTGCTGATTTTCTGTGCAGTTAGGAGGGCAAGGTGGTGCCAACCCAACTTAATTATTGCAGCCTTTTAATTCAACCCTTTTACCTACAAGCAGGAGCTTTTACCTCTCTAGATCTGTCTCTCTCTCCAGGGCTTTTTGGGTGAGCACCCTGATGTCGTCCTCTAGCTGGCTGATCTTCTGCTCACTGGCTGCTTCTTTTACTAACAGGGCCTGTTTCTCCTCCTGTAGAACCTTACTGAGAGCTGCCAACTCCTAAATAACAGACAGTTTTAAATGTCTAGTTAAACTAGTGGTGAAACAATATGATAAAATTACAATATACAGACAAACAGACCAGAGACAGACGGACAGAGATGCTACAGAATAGAAGCACTCTGTTCGCACAGTTAAGGAAGGACCTTTCTGGTTTGTCCAGTGCACTGAACAACTGCTTCATTTATATTTCAGCTGGTCTGGATGATAGTATTATATATAGAATACCATATATAATACTATTATTTGATTGGGACCAACATAATGTCAAAATCAACAGCATTGAGAGTTATTAGTCTTCTACCTCCTGCTTCTTCTTCAAATCCTCCATTTGTTCTCTGGTGTGTCTGAGCTCCTCTTTCAGCTCCTTGCTCCTCTGCTCCCACACCTCTCGGGTCCGAAGTGAGCACTCTCGCTCATGTTTGCAGCTCCTCTCTGCTGCTTCTAGAGCCTGTAATAACTCAGCCCTCTCTTTCAGACACTCCTGCAGCCGGCTCTGAAGAAAGGCAAGAATTTATAAGAAATCATTCATCTTTATTCAGAGGCATACAGATGGGTGAAAAGTAATGAAAAAACAAAAACGTACTATGCCACCACAAACTGCCGGAATAGTGTCAGTGCTATTATTTAAATAATTTACTTCCAAAATATCAGAACATAACTGACATGGTCAACTGAAAACAGCTTTTTTGCACTGATGTCCAAAACAAGACTTGGTGAACCCAAAGTTGTGCGACTCCATAGCTTATAGTTACATTTAAAGCTAGAACTCGTGAGTGCGTGCTCGCACCTGCAGAAGCTCGGCTTTGGGAATGACAACTAGCATGTCCTCGCTGCCTTCACCTCCCTCCAGGGCTTGCTCCAGAGTCATCAGCTCCTCCAGTGGCTTTGGAGCAGAGAAAGTGAAAGCAGAGCTGCGGGAGCACACTTCGCCCTTCCCATCCACATACACAAATTGGTATTGCTCAGCACTGGTGCCTGGCAAATAGCAAGCTGTGGGAGTGTGGGAAAGATAACATGATTAAATGTGTACAACCCCAATTCTGAAAAAGTGATTCGTAAATGTACTATGAATTGCATATAAAAAATTTTTAAAAACGTATAAAGACAAGGTATTTGATGTTTTACTTAAACAACTGCATAGTTGTTTCTTTTTAAGGTAAACGTTTATTTTGAACTTGATGCATGCAACACGTTCCAAAAAAGTTGGGACTTGGACAATTTAGGCCTAAAAGCAAAGTGACAAGTTGAAAAAAGAAGGTGATGTGAAACAGGTGAAGCGATCATCTAATCAAAGTATATAAGGAGCCTCCAAAAAAGGCCTAGTCCTTCAAGAACAAGGATGGGTCGAGACTTGCCAAGCTGCCAGCAGGGCGAAAACCACTTCTGAATGCGTGTGATCTCCGATCCCTCAGACGTCACCGTCTTAAAAACCATCATGAGTCTATAATGGATATCCTGACATGGGCTTGGTAAACCTTTGTCAGGAAACACCATTCGCCACTGCATCCACAGATGCAAGTTAAGGCTTTACTATGCAAAGCAGAAGCCGTACATCAACACTGTTCAGAAGCTCCGCCCACTTCTCTGGGTTAGATCTCATCTGAGATGGACAGTAGCACAGTGGAATCGTGTTTTGTGGTCTGACGAGTCAACAATTCAAATCATTTTTGGACAAAATAACCGTTGTGTCCTCCGGGCCAAGGAGAAAAAGGACCATGCAAGCTGTTATCAGCGTCAGGTCCAAAAGCTGATAATGGCGAAAATTCTGCATGCTAAACTTAACCAACTTCATTGCCCAAACTGTTTTCAGTGCCCAAACACTTAATAAAATAAAAAAATAAATTTAATTCAAAAAGTAAAACATCAAATAATAAGATGTGTTTTCAATATAGTACAGGGTGAATTGAATGATCAAATTACTCATTTTGTTTGTCTTTTTGCATTTTCAATACTGTTCCGGAATTGGGGGTTGTTTTTATGTATATTATCCATACACATTAAAGCCTCAGACTATGACTTTTTTTATGCGAGATTTCTGCCTACCCTCAGATTATTTACAATTATTTACAAGCTGCTTGTTTCTGACTTTTGAGGTTTGCATTCAATCCATTTAATTGAATGGAGCAATCAAACAGGATTACTAATCTAAGAACTCAATAATAATTAAACTAATGATATTGGCAAGTGGTGAGGTGATTTCCAAAGCTGGAACTAAACTAAAAATAATGAACCCCTTGTTTATGGTTTACAGGTCTCTGAAGATCACTGGAAACCATTTTGAGAACCACTGTCATGATTTAAGGCCCTACAAACACTAGTCTCGTATTAATTTTGTATTAATATCTTTACGTTTGGGTATATGTCAGTAGTACTCAATCACCTTGACTGTGCTACAGTGTTACGATCTCCTGTATAAGCCCAGTTCTCAGCTGCCGATGACCTCACTGATGACCTCATCAAGGCCCATCAGTAACTGCAGCAGGTTCACTGTGTCCTCCACTGCACCCACTCACTCATCTCTTTGTGCCAGTGTCTCCCATCTTTATTGCTCAAGCCAACTTTCCAACACATCCATTCTCAGCTGTTCATTATGGTGTTTAAGATACTACCTCAAAGACACACTGCTACACTCACACAAACACACATAGGCATTAGTCTTTTAAAACACACCATATCTGATCAAGACTTTTCTTTGCACTCTAATCTATTTCCTTGACTGAAACACTGTCTAAACCCACTTCAGCAACAAGATCAGAATAATGGGTCTCCTTTAGCAATCTTTCGTGAATCTGGCAGGATTTTTTTTTTTAGTTCAGTTAAAAAAAAAAAAAAAAAAACTATTTACACCCAACTTTATTTTACTAAAAGTTTTGGAAGATTTTCTTTGTACTCAAATTAGCAAACACTTTCAGCTGATTTGCATTCAATGACACACCCAAACTTCATAAAAGGCAAAGCTCACGAGGACTGAAAACAACAAAATAATGACTAAGCAGCAATCCTCCTCATAATCCTGGCATATGTTAAATCTTCCTGCGGCATTTCTTTCCCTCTAACCGAATGGGTAACTTTAATTGCCTTACTATGATTTCCTTTAGTGTTATTAATATGAAACTACCGCGTTTCATTAAACTTGTGTACAATTTAAATAAATAAATAAATAAATAAGCAATTCAACAGCATAACCCATTTATAAAATTGCAGTAACTCATTGCCAATAACAGTATCTGAAGCTCATCAATTTAGGCACATATTTCAAGAGTTCTGGTAGAATATGATGATGTTTTCCCCCAAACGAACTGGATTTTCATGAACACGTCATTTCTTTTGTAAATGCTCCTGCTAATGATTTCTAAATCAATTCAGTTGTATCCAGTTCGATAAGGAGGGCCAGGATGATGACATTTTTAAAGATATTTTCTTACAGAAACTTGAAAAAGGTGACCATTACCTTGGAAGTGGACGCAGCCGTTAGCATCAGTCCCTTCCTTGTAGTTGGTTGGAGCCAGAGCCCACACAAATGTATGGTAGTTACTCACAGATGACCAACCCACCTGGGAAAAAACAGAAACAATAATCCATAAATATGGTCTTGTTAGTGATGTAACAAATGTATAACAAAACCAAAGGTGATGACAGAATAATTGTCACCTTAAACAGGCCGATCCAGTCACTGCTAGCCCAGCTGTGCTGAGAGCTGATGCTGTAGTGGCATTCCACTCTGCTCTGTGGGAAGTAGCTGCTTCCCACGTTCTGAAACTCCACCTTCCATGCTTTCTCCATGGTCAGAAAAAAAAGTTTCTGATGGAACAGGGAAAAAGTACATAAATTGAAAAGGGCACACACGGGATCCAGTGCAGCAGGGCTCAAGGCTGTGTTAATGAAATTTATCCAGTCTGCGACTGAGCAGGAGCAGTATCAATCAAGGAAATAATCTTCTATGCAACTGTGTCCAGACGTTTTTGTTTTCATGGTCTGGTGTCACTCCTTAAGCAAGTAAAGACAAGTTCCCATACCCAGGCCACCTGACCACAAACCACAATAACAACAGTAATCAGCGATCCCAGAATTCACATGCTGAAGCTGCATAACAGTTATGGGAGATGGTGTATCTCATGTCCAGCAGATACAACATGACAGGTGGAGCAGAATAAGAAACCAAGGTGCATATTTATAGATTGGTGTGTCAAACTGAGTTCCTGAGGGACCTTGGAGAGTTTTGCCTGTTTTAACACGTGCAATCCATGTTACACTAAATCAGTAATGGTAAACAAAAGAGAATGATCTTTACTGTGCTGTAGTCTTTTCAGACTGAGTGCAATTTTCAAAGTGCTGTGAAAGACCTAGTAATGCAACACAATGAGGTTTAATTAACAATAGAAATTGGAAAAATGTTGTATTACAGGTTGTGTGTACTGATGGACATATGGGGAAAAATAAATAATCACACAGGGGTGAGGGATCTGATAAAAATATCATAATTAGAGGTCGACTGATAGTGGATTTTTACAAATTTATTCAAGCTGAACCAAAAAGTAACACTCCAAATAACAAATAAAAACAGAGACATCCAAAACGATTAAAAAAAAACAAAAACACAACACTTCACATAACAACAAAATTTGTCAGTGGCCGCTCTTGTAACATATAATGACCCTTTTCAGCTGCTCCCACAACAGTGGATTTTGCCGCTAACTACTAGTTCCAGCAATCAGTTATCAGTACTAATTAATCGGTAAGAGCGATCAATCTGTCGACCTCTAATCACAATACCAAAACATTTTATACAGAAAACATTTCTATGATGCATGATATAGATCACGATGTATAGTTTGGCAGACAAACTCTCAACAAAATCTATGTGTTGCAAAAAATAAATATATAAATAAACAACCCTATGGAACACTGCATTTAAACCCTGCTGAAAACAACAACAAAACAACAGAAATCTTCAAAGAATTTGTAATGGGTTTAATAGTTATAAAGTGAATTGTACTGGTTTTAATGGAAACTGTAATGGTAGGTCTTTACTGGTAATTTGTTGCCTTTTTTTGGTGGCTTGTTAAGTCTAATGAATACCATTAAGGACCAGTAAATGGTAATAGTTATAATGGTTAGCTGATGGTTTGTAATGGTATTTGTAGTGAAAACCATTAGAATTTCTGTGATGGTTTCTGTTTGTTATTTTTTTTGTTTTTTTTAGCAGGGATGATACTTTTACTTACAGCTACTTTTATTTAAGGGA
Organism: Ameiurus melas; assembly: GCA_012411365.1. Taxonomy (NCBI): domain Eukaryota; kingdom Metazoa; phylum Chordata; class Actinopteri; order Siluriformes; family Ictaluridae; genus Ameiurus; species Ameiurus melas. Next base: position 23,276,127 of record CM022768.1, on the reverse strand, counting down.
AAGAATATAGTCTAAAATGTTAGCATTTAACAATTTTAAAGCTGCAAACTTATCTGGTTAAAAATAAATTACACGTAAATTAATTACATGAATATGCATGAATATGAATCACATGAAAATGTAAATGAATCACATGAAAATTAATTACATGTAAATGAATCACATGCATGAATATGAAATACATGTAAATCATATGAAAATGAATAAATAAAAAAAGGCAAAAAAAATAAACAAAAATCAACTATTGAGCAAGTGTGGTAAATTGCACTTATTTTCTGCTAGCTATGAGAGATCAATTCACCTTTACTCGGAGAATGCCGTATCCGCTACCAACTCCATTGTCAAGTATTGGAGTTGATACACACCCCATACCTATACCTCAAACCATAAGATTCATCTGTGCAGAGGAGCGGTGTCGAAGCACAACCCGTGCGTAAAAAAATAAAAATAAGAAAAAACCTCTGCAAGTAACTTGCAATTTTATGTTTCAAACAGTGATGGCGACAGAGTTCAAAAGTTCAGTACTGCAGCTTTAAATATTCAGTAATTAGTGACAGGCGATATAATCGATATAATATCAATATCAACGATGATAAATGATTACGCGTTACACTTTCCTGAGATAGAATTGGTATGGTGAACCCCTTTGAACAATTATTAATGAAATGAAACAGAACGGATGCTGTTGATTTGACAATTTTCTAAAAACCTAATCCTCTCCGTCTTTGTAGGCATTAAAGGAAAGTATCGCTAAAGTCAGTTTAAAGTTTAAAAAAAACAAACTGTTTTGCACACAGTTTGTTAGCTAAATGACATATTATGATACGCGTCATGTATCCTAGAAATGTCCTCAAGAATCGTGATATGATATTTTTGTCACATCACCCAGCCCTACTTGTAATTGATATCAGGATTATATTGTCCTATTGCCCAGCCATAAAATCACAAACATTCCACCTGATCATAATTTGAGACATTTTTTTTATGTAAGTGTTGACTAGAAATAGAAACCATGTCATAATCTTCTACAATAAAACAACAACAAGGGCTGAAAAACGTGTGTGTATATACGTGTGTGTTGTTACCATGGTGACGTAAGTAGTTACACAATTGCATGCCTTTAACAAGCAAAACTGCACGCGGTGACCGATTTACAGCCGCACATTTGAACACGGTCGTGACGTTGACAGCAATAAAAATACAACTTTCAGGAATAGTAATAATAATAATAAAGTTAGACATAGCTCTGCTGCTGCAATTTATGACCTCGCGTGCTTGCTTTTAATCTGCGTGGTACCACGCGCGCGCACTTTGTACAGTCAGCTACGCCACTGTTTAATCTTCATCCTACAGATGACGAACAACTCACCCGAGTTCAGCTGCTCAGTGCTGTTTGCTTCCAAAAGACAAGCGTGAGATTGGTTTAAACTGCAATGTCATGAGTGATCTGATCAAAGTTATTCGTCAAGAGCGGTGCCTTAAACCTTTAACAACAAAAACAAAAAACAAAGGCACGGGGTTTTTTTTTCTATTTTTTTTGTCGTTGTTGCATAGTTCCGCTGAATTGTGGGAAATGTTGTACTCATTCGTAGAGCGACTATACAAATGAACCTTAAAATAACTACAATTCCCAGGTGGGACGAAGACAACTGAAGGGTCAGCAACTAGTGACGTCATGAACGAGCGTTACAGCGGATACGATTCTGATTGGTTTAAGATCTCGCGAGGTTTCCGCTTCGACGCCCTCCCCCGCCTTTTTCTGCTTCTTCTACTTTTTTGGTATATTATACAGGATGTCTTCTAAAGCAGCATTTCTAACACATAATTACATTGAAACGTGCATTAACAGTCCTTATGGGTTTCTTATTACTACAATTTGTATGTAAAATTGCTCTTATATCGTTTATATACGCTTCTGGGTCAGTCCATCTGAAGTGGTCCAATAAATGCAAAGTTGGTTGCTTGTCTGATCATCAAGTAAAACCAAAGGTTGTTGTGTGCCATGACACAAAGTTGCCCACCATGTTTATTTACTTAAATACACTGTCATACGGTGCCTCCTTTGCCAAAAGTCAGTTTGTGAAATTGCTAGATTTGTCCTGGTCAACCACTTCACTATCTGACAGTCTGATGGACAATTCTGGTTGTGGCAGGAAAACACTACCTATGGGAATACTTAGTGCCAACAATAAAGTTGGATGAAGAAGGGATAAAGGTCTGGGGTTGTTTTTCATGGTTTGGGCTACAGGCTTCTTACAGTAGATCCCGTGATAATGGTCATGTTAATGCTATAGCATACTAAGACATTTTAGACAATTGTATGATTGTGGCAACAGTTTGAGGAAGGCCCTTAACTGTTCCTGCATGACTGTGCGCCTGTGCACAAAGCAACGTCCATACAGACAAGGTCTGAATGGTTTTGGTGTGGAAGAACTCCATTGGCCCTGACCTCAATCCCACTGAGCACCTTTGAGATGAATTGTAACAGTGATAGTGAGCCAGGCCTTTTTGTCCAACATTAGTGTCTGGCCTCACATTTGCTGTTTTGATTAAATGGGCACAAATTCCTACAACCACACTCCAAAATCTTGTAGAAAGACTCCCCAGAAGAAAGGAGGCCGTTATAGTTGAATCATTGGGCATAGTAATGCCCATGGTTTGGAATGGGATGCCCAATAAACAAGAAATTATACATACAGACAGACAGACACTTTTTTGTTTGTTTGTTTGCTGAGCATTCCATTCCAAACCATTTTTTTTCTGCGTGATTGTGGATTAAACATGGCTGGGCAAAGAATACAAATTTTAGACCACTAGATGGCAGTGCACCTTAACTAACCCCTAAACCATTGCGTAAAGGGAATGATGAATGGAATGAGGAAGTAGGACGGATGTGTGACGCGGGGGTGGGTGAGGGGGGTGGAGGTGTAGATGGGGGGTTATGATATTAACAGAGATGACAGGAACGATTAGCATTACTATCACTATAGTTATTAAATATTAGTCAAAGGTCTTATAAAAAAATATATTTTCCCTCTCTTTTATTATTATTATTATTTTTTAAATTATAAAATAATAACCAGAATTGGATGTGTGATGTGGCTTATTCCTATGTTTCCCTAATGTCACTTTTATTACAATGACATGTTAGTGAAAAACCCCATTTATAAAAGTAACATATTGAATAATAGGCCTATGGTGTCGTTGGTTTTTTTTGGTCTGTTTAACACACACACACACACACACACACACACACACACACACACATATATATATATATATATATATATATATATATATATATATATATATATATATATATATATATATATATATATATATATATATATATATATATATATATATATATATATATATATATATATATATATATATATATATATATAAAAAGTCCTTAGCTTTTGTTTTTCTTTATCTGTGCTCTATGGCTTTAGTAATCAAACTTAAATCATGACTTAAAACCCTTTCAAGATATAATTGCATAATGAGGTGTTGTTTATAAGCCACATGAGAGGCAAAACGATTTATGAAGTGTGTGAATGGTTATATTTGAATTTTGGGCCATGCTGGAATTAGGACGTAGTATGTCCAAATATTATAGGATAATTAAACTACAAGTGGTGTACTTAACACTCAAGTCTGAAGTTTACAGTACAAGTTAGCATTCCGTTTTTTGTTGAAATACCGTCCCCCTTCCTCTCCAACCCCTAATTATGCCATTAATGCTCAGCATCTCCCTCATGCTTTACCACTTGCCAACCATCCATATGTTCTGTCTATGGGATGACACTGGCGCCTTTGGAGCACACACTGTAAAGTAATCCACAGCAGCCATTATGAACAAGATGGCCGCCCTACCAGCCTACCAGTCCCTATACATGCAATAAATGAGGCGGATCTATAAAGGGGCTGGGGTTGTTTTAACCATAGCGTGTGAGCTATATGGAGTGGGTGGTGCTGTAAGGCTGCATGCCATTGGGGGGATGGGAACAAGGACTGATGGAAGAGAGATGTGATGGTCTTGACCTTCTTGGATGACATGCTTCATACCTCGTCTTTTTGAGGTGATCTAGAAGAATAAATGGCAGTGCCTTGTTCCATGCTATGTATTTCTATACAATTACAGACATTTTTGTGGGTCTATTGTCGTTTATTTATTTATTTATTTATTTATTTATTCTGTTCTTTCTTTTCTTTCCTTCTTACTTATTGATAAATTGATAACTAAATAAATTGATGGTTAACTCATTGACTGTAGTGAAAGAAGTAGTAATAGAATAGAAGTAGTCTGTGGTTGCCAGCAAAACACTACACAATAATTCTTCCGGGTCCTGCAGACTAGTGACATATTATGATACGCTAGTGTTAGATTCTTCCCTGCTATGCATAATGCATAATCCAATGCCTAATCAGTTCATCAACTAATTACTACAAGCTATTCCAGAGATGAGCTCAAATATGTTGGCACTATGCATTTGCTGATATCAGACTGCTTTATTAAAATGAGGTTCTCTTTACTGACACTAACACTGATTAAAGCCAGCTAGATATTAGGGCATTTTATACTATCTAGCTGAACTTAATCACATGCAGGGAATCTGACAAGCTACAAACATAAATATTACTGTTAATCAAAACTAGGCAGTTATCTTAATTTTGTAAATGTATTCCTTAGTCCTCCTCAGTACACTGAAGACCACTCTACTAGATTTTAAGAGGTCCTTGATAAGAATATTTTCACCAGAATCATAATGTATAACTGATTATTCAAACATGCTTGACAATAATTCAATTGATGATCTTTTAAAGGACCGACTAAACTGCCCACATAAAAATCAGTACAAGACTATCATCTGAAATGCTTTTATTGTCATTTATTTATTTATCTACTTTCAGACAGTAATATTTGTTACAATATTGCTTTTTCAGCTGCATTATCTTGAATGATATTGTCATAAGATACCACCCATCTTTGGCAGAGAGAGACCCCCACCAAGTTTCTCTCTCTTTAAAAGTCACTCTCATAAACTACACGACTTTACACTATTCTGACTGTCTGATGATCATCTATCATGTCTATCCAAGATGGCAGACAATGGAGGCCAGGACTTAGTCCCCATGACTTTTTGACAGACACTACAGCATTTATGGCTGATTAATACTATTTTCAGACCGGTCTAAATGTACAAATTTACACTGACATTACAGTCATATAAATCTAATAATAATAGTAATTACACATAATTGTATCGGTGTATAATTCACAGAAAGCAGAACACTGGAATGACTTGCTCCACAAATCCATTAATTATATTTTACTCATTTGTCTTGACTTCTTGGGAACTTCTTACATGAAAGATATAAACAAACAAACAAACAAAAAAAGAATAGATGCACGTTATGTAGATCTTAGTGATTAGTGACAGGTAACTGATAGTAATCTCTGAATATATTTTGTAATATAATTAACCATCATTGTAACCTATAAGTGCTGAACTAGTTATTTATTACACTTATTACAAAGCTGTCAAAGGACGGCTGAATTACATAAGCATATTAACATAGCGAAAATTTGAAAACTGAGTTTTATTCCTAGGTCAGTTTTTAAATAGCTTTTGCTGTGTAGATGAGTACTTTCTATTTATGTAACACCACATCTCCTATAGAGTTTATGATGGCCTGAAATGGTCCAATTTTGTGTCTAAGATGCTGACTTATTTTAGCAAAACAAACAGCTAGCGGTTCTTAATATGTATCCATGAAATAATGGTAAAGGTGATGCTGTCTTCTACACCACAAATTGTACACTGGCAAGCAGTTTACAAGTGTAGCTGTTGATATTCCCTCTGTACTCTGTATAATCAGTACAATGCCATGTACTTGATAGTATTTCAAATCAAGACTAAGACATAAGACATTTAATGCAATATATTTTCCTTATTGATTGCAATTTGTGTAAGTAGCAGGATCAGTGTGGTGGTCTCGCAGTGAGTCAACACAGATTTCAGACTGGCTCATGGTGAGATGATGTCTTTATTTTGATTCAGTGATCATCAAAGTCTTATAAAAACAAACGGAGGAGTAATCTGTGATTTAACTATTCAAACAGAAGACACTATCTGACTGACAGGTCTCATCTTGTTTGAGTTGTCATCAGGCTTGATCTTGATTAACACAGGATGCAACTAATGTCATTCAAAATGACAGTAGATGTGATGTAAGGAATAAAAACAATGAGGATGAATTATAACAGAACCTCTAATTGTTTTATGCATTATGCAACATCAGCTTGTCAGCTGTTAATATTAATATTTTTAATCAATGACACACATACGTTTTAACCATTTATGCATGAAATTTGATGTGCAATATCGGTGAGAAAAGTTATTTCCTGTTATCAGAAGAAATATTAGAAGCAATAAAGCAGCAATAAACAGCCAATCTCTCAGCAGCATCTCTAATTTTCTGTCTCTTGAAGTTAATTTTTTTTTTTAAACCACACCCAAGCAGCTTCTCATGTTACCAAGAAACACAATGTCCTCTGTCTTGAAGACTCTAATGTGTGGAAAGCTTACTTTTACAAAGAGCTGACACTAGAGACACCTTCCATAAATGTAAAAGAAACATCTCCTTTTAGAAATCTTCACCATATCAATGATTAGATGTTTTGTCTTTGTTAAATAGCAACATTAAAAAAAATTATTAGTCTTCCATACATCCATTTTAAATAATGCTTATTCTACTCAGGGTTGCGAGGTAGCCTGGAGCCTATACCAGAGAACTTGGGGGACTAGGCAGGGGACACTTTGGATGCGGCCAACCCATTGTAGGGCACAATCAGGGAAATCCAATCAGCCAACAATGCATGACTTTGGACTAGGGGAGGAAAGCAAAGTACGCTGAGGAAACCCCTGAAGCATGGGGAGAACATGTGAACATCACGTGCATAGGGTGGAGGCAGGATTCGAACCCCCAACATACGGAGGTGAGACGCAAACTTACTAGCCACTAAGCTACCATGTCCTCTCACGCTGTTATTATAAAAACAATAACATATTAGAAAGAACGCATTGATATGAAATTGTGGTTTGAACTACAGCCTGCACTATTGTCAGAGCTACTGTTATAGAAAATTAATTAAAACCTATCACCTGTTCAAGTCTTGAATGAGAATGCTTTAAGGTATTGTGAAAAGTCAAATGATTGGAATTGACCACAGTTAAATGTAATGCTCTCATTGTTAAAATGAAAGAAAGAGTATTGTACCATAAGCAGCACTGAGGTAGTACTGATAAAAGAATGAGGGGTGGAGAGGATAGCGCTAGAGGGAGGAGGGTGGAACAGATAAAAAGTCAAAGACACTGCAAGGGTAGAAGACTAGGCGTAAGGTAAGGAAGGCTGAGGATGTAAATGAGACATTGAGGAAGAGAGAGGGAAGATGGAAAGAGGAGCAGAGTGAGAGACGAAGAGAGAGGGGTGGAAAGGGGGAACAGGAGTATTTAGTATGCACGGCCAAGCGGCCCCATCTGCTTAGCGCAGCAGTACCCGTCGTATAACTGTCTGTAGGCACATAAAGAATGTCTCTGATTTGATGTAATTCTGCAAAATTAATGACAGCTTTACTTGGGATGGGCCGTGAGGGAATGATTAGTGTTTCATCGTCCATCTGATCGTCTGCCATGCCTGTACCAGGCATAGCAGTGACTCATGATGGGTACTGCCTTACCAGTGAATTTTTCTCACAAAAAACACTGAACCAACACAGATTTTAAGGCTAAATCCCTGCCAGGCACTAACAATTTTTGTGTGTTGTAATGAAGCTTAGTGGTGTGGCACATGCCAGCACATCTTCCTGATTCCTGCACACAAATCCTATGTTATGGCAGCAGAAGGTATCTCATGGGCAAATACCGGCCATTCCGTATTTCAGATCAAAGTGGTGCAACAGGCATGTCGTATAGTGAAGCCTGAGGTCGTGCTGTGGTACTTTTACAAGGGATGCTTTACTGTAGCTGTGATTGGAACGGGGTGTCCATTTTTAAGAGATAGGGAAGCGATCTGGAATTGCAAGCTGAACAGATCAATCTGCTATGGAATGCTAGAGTCAGTTTGTTCCGACTGAGTGACATTCCTCCCTGGGCTTCTTGCACTACCCCAGACAGTCATCCTTGAACCATCCCCCCTCTCTCCTCCCCCACTTTTACTAGCGAGTGAGGGCATTCCTTTTACTAGCAAGCCTGCTGTGTGTCTGCTGGGAACAGTAAAATTGAAACCCTTGTCTTATCAGAGTGGAGTGCTGGGCTCTAGATCAGGGCCTGTCACCTGGAACACACAGCTCCTCTGGGCTACCAATGCTATGCAGTGCCAGAGAGCCCCACACCAATTAAACTTAAACCTGTAGATAAACAAGCAACTGTGTTGCACTGAAAGATACATCACGTTACCCGTGTTCTAATACTGCACACCTAACAAGCTATGTTTTAACAGGTTTTTGGAAATCAACCACCAAGTAAATGTATAAAATAGCCAATCAGACATGCATACTTGTGCATGGAGTAACTCTGTACAAGCAGCATTGTTCATATACGTTCTTGTGCACCTTTTGTACACCTGGCAGTTTAAAGCAGGTCTGCATCTTGATTTGCTAAAATGAAAAATGTAATGACAGCTGGTCTGGCACAACTATTTGTCACTGCTCAGTCGCATGGAACAGTCACACAATTGAGACATAGGGCAGCTATCTTGAGTTTGAAATGGTTAGAATTGTGTTGTGTGTTATTTGTGTTATTGATTTGTTTTCAGGGTAATTCTATTATACACAAAAGTGCACAGAGAGACTAATTGGAGTAAAATTTTATATTCCATCTGACGAAGGCTGAACATTTGGTACGAGAGTCTACTTTAGCTCTGCCAGGCTCCTGCATTAAATGAATGCTACAAGCACAGATTGCTGCACAGATCAACAGTTTTGCTGATAGAAAACTTTAATAGATTTTACACATTTGTCACAGTTCCATCCTGTTCCCTTGCATCATTTGCATTATTATATATTACTATATTTTTGTGTTTGTGGTATTTTATTCATCGTCTCCCAACTGCATGATTTACCCACTCGCCATACCTCTCTCCCTCTTTTACTCATTTGATATATTTGGCTGCGTTGAAGACCTTTCTCTATGCTATGACCTTTAGGCTTTAAATGAAGCCCCTCTGTGGTGTGTGTCTCTTCATAGAGCACTGGTTATGAGCCTTTGGAGGACCGCAAAGAAATAACGATTCTGATGAAATGGCCCTTTTAAATAGCTATTCCAAATTCCTTCCACCGTTTTCCCTACTCATGCCCTTTTCGCCCTCCTGTCTTCTGGCTGCATTAATATTCATGCTAATGAGGACGAACCATAACAGCAAACTTCATAAAATGTGAGACCGCAAAGGGAGTAGGCAAGTAGCGATCACACATGTATAAACACACAAACATACACACACGGAATGATACAGTCATGCACATACATTGGCTGATTTTGATTATAGATGGAGCTAAAAAAAATTTTAAAAAAGACACGTTTTTCAGATGATTTATGGAATGCAGAAAAACCTGATTGCATGTTAGCCATGAAATTTCGACCACTTTCCATTCACATCCTGATAAAGTTTTAGAAGTGGCCATCTCTTTAAGAAACAGTTAATATTTCATTGAGATTTGTTATTTGAATAAATCTATTTTGGCATGAGGAAGAAAGGACCGAAAGAATGACTTCAGGTATCCGTTCAAGATGTCTTCAGATAAATACACTAACACACACACACACGCAGCACACTTCTCTTGCTTGTTAAAAAAAGATAAATAAATAAAAACTCCCTGAATTTAATGGCAGGCCATGTTCGTCTAGAGTACAGACAATCTTAACATACCTGTTCAGTACTAGGTTATAAAATTAGGTCTGGGAAAAGAGAGCTTGATTTTGAGGGATAATTACAGCAATTAAGTTCTGTTGGTAAAGAGAACATGCAGACAGAACTCACTTCTTGGTCTCTTGAGCCTAGAGAAACTCAAGCTTTGCACTCCAGCTGCCTCTCACTGGCACTGTAATTAGTTAAGACCAAAATAACAAAACAAATCAGCTTGAAACCACTGGCCAAACCATTATATTTGTTATACTAACAAACAGTACAACCTACATGTAAACAATGACTCTTTGGGGTCAAGCTGTGTATTAGTATTTTTTTTATTATTATTATTTTTTTTATAGTTGCCCAGTGGACAGGTAAGTTCAACACCCATAGAAAGAAAATAAACCCTTGTTCTTAGTGACTTTTACAAAACACAGTTTTCATTTGGTAGGTATGTTTAAATTTAACACACTTCACTCTGGCGCACAATGGTAACTACAGCACCAACCTTCCAACCCCCACTTCCTATTGAACTACACACATCAGCTGAAACTAATTTCACAGTGGAAATTTTTTTCTGCTAGATTAATAGGCGTGCATGGATCACAGATATTTTCAGAATATTAAACAATAAAGTGCAGTGCTAAGATATTGTGTAACTCTCCTACTAGCACAATGCATCACCTCACAATTAACATAGCAAGAAAAAAATTAATAGTCTAGCCAGATTCAAATTCGCAATCCACCACACTCCATATTATAACTGAAGTGTTCACCAATGACTTGGTGACTTTTGTTGTGGTCACAACCACAATGTGTCTTTCATGTGGGTGCGAGTGAGGGTTCAGAAATGAAGCTTGTGGGACAACCAATGACCATGGTGCACAATGCATTTACAGTGTTTATTTATGAGGACAATTCTGGCTTTTCTACTGCACCTACTTTAAATTTGAATACAGATAAAAATATGAATAGGTGGAACAAAAAAATTGTGATACAGATAGTGGTATTGTGTTACACCCCAAGCCTGTATTAATGCACTTAACAAGCAAGCTAGCTAGCTGGCCATATGTTATTATATTAGCTACCACTTTTTAACCTGGTGTTTCACTTTCAATTTTCTAGTTAATAAAATTATAATTTGTCCCTTCCTTGTATTATTATATTGTATACTGTATATTATATACACCATTATATTGAAATGACTGTGTGCTCATATTTAGGATTTGGATATCACAAGATCTCAAACTCTCAATGTCTACCATTTTCTGGAAGACATTAAAACTGTGGTTTATGGCATTAGAAACATGGCCGGGTTGAACAAAGAAGCACACGTTTTCCATTTGCAGATTCTTGTAAAATTTCCTCAACGTCTCCAAACAACAGGACAAGAAACGTGAGCAGTGGAAAAGTTGACAACATTTTGGAATGGAATTGCGAAAGCAAGATGTTTGGTAATTATTCACTGTGAATAACACCACAAATCACAAAGTCTTGCACTTCTCTGAGTGATATACAATGCTTGCCAGGCTGATGGAGTTTAAACACAATATAACTATATTGGTTTACGCTGTACAATTTAGCTACTTTACATTTGGCAGACACCCTTATCCAGAGCAACTTAAAACTATCTCATCTATACAACTGAGCAGCTGAGGGCCTTGCTCAAGGGCCCAGCAATGGCAGTTTGGTAATACTGGGATTTGAACTCGCAATCCTCCGAGTAGGAGCCCAACAGTTTAACTACTAAGCTACCACTGTGCCAACTTCTGTTCTTAATTTCATACTGCATTAAGTGATTACATTTAATTATTATGGTACCTATCCAATAAAACCCTTGATCTTGTGCACAGTTACTTGAAATATATTGACTCAGAGAGCAGGAGGTCCCTGTAGAAGATCCATAGCTGAAGCCAAATCTTTTGTTTTAATATGTGTTCTGCAGATCATGATTCATAGTTATGGTGGAACATAGTAAAGCCGTATGATCTAACCTGAAACAGATTATTCAACAAAGCATGTGAGTAAAGAAGTCAATCCAAGAAGTCACCTTACCCTCACATTTAAGTCAGGTTAAAGTCCCTAAGCTGCTACTCCAGGCCAAGTCCTGAATGGGGTCCAGGAGCATTCCAGAAACTCTGGATGCATTACATAATTGAAGTAGGCTGTAGTAGCATAGAGTTACCTTATTAATGTTAAAAAAATTATCTTACATAGCCCATTAACCTAAAGAACATAAAATTCCTTCTTTCATTCCTCTGCAGTAAGCAGTTTATCCTGCTTAATCAGGAGACTATTTCTTTTACACTGGTGGGAGAATGCATCCCAGATGATACGCTAGTCGATTGCAGGGTGCCGTGCACACACATGCACACCTTCACACACTCATTCACAACTAGAGGCAATTTGGTGTAGCCAAAATGTATGTGTAATGGACAGTGGGAGTTAACTGGACAATCCAGAGGAAACACATGTGAACATGAGAAGAACGTGCAAAATTCTATACAATCCATAACCCAAACTCATGAACAAACAAAGGTTCCTGGAGCTGTGAGGCAGCAACACTATCTTGCCACCCAAGTAAAATTCAGAGTCATGCAAAAGTGAAGGTCCAAGTCTCATAGAATTGAGAGACTTGGACTTAATGCAGATCCAGGACTAATATATAGCTTCCAATACATCCTTCAGACACAAGACAATCCAAACCCTGATTTTTCCCAATTCTAAGAACTGGACAATAAATGAAAGTACTTTTCCTGTCCTACCCCTTCACACACACCTCTCAGTAAATGTACTATGATTTGGACTAGGCAACCTTTAACAACTCTTCTACTAATCTATTAGAGCAAGATATGCCATACACATACACCCATTAATCACATTCAGTAATGCCCACTAGACATTAGATCCACTTACCACTAATCAAAGCCCAATAGACACAGTCATTTTGGACATCTACAGTATTTTTTATACTGGAACAAAGCTCAGAAAATATAGAGAAAACCGTAAAGAGCACTAAATATAAAGCACAAATAGCTTCCATGGGAGCACACACTGCCTTGTGTTTGATTTGCAGCCCGAATGGAATACTCTGGCAGCACATAAACAAAATTTCTCCAATTAAAAAAAATGTTTGTTCCAAACACACATAAAACTAGCACCCCTTTACAAACACATAAACTTTGAACACATAAACTTTAGCCACATTAAACTCCTGCCTAGGCTCCAAATCAGCCATGTTTACAGATAAATCAGAAAATGCACAAAAGGTATTGTCAGAATTAGCCACAGAGATGAAAAAGAAAACAGGTCTGTTTGAATTATTTGTGTTATGGGCTGATGACATTTCGGTGGTTAAGAACACATAGTAGAGTCTGTTGTGAATTACGATCAGAGTGAAAAGATTAATTCATGGCACTAATAATGACTTACTGAGTGTGAAAGATTTATAGACAGGTGAGAAAGTGAAAAAAATATAAGGTCGCTGCTATTTATGAAGAGCCTCTAAAACATGCTAAACAGCCTTTTTTGTAGTTTCTGTCATCTTTAAAAGATTGTCTAATATTTCAATTAAAAAACTTAAGCAATATTGAGAAAGTCATAGGTTTAATGGGCAGTCTAATTCAAACTGCAACTGGCGATTGGCAAAAGCATTATTCTTTTTGAAGGACCCAGGAAAAATCAATTAAAACCAAATTGAGGGTTTTGGCAGATGTAATAGAGAAGGTGTTAGTGTCAAACATTTAGACATCCCTCAGAACAACTAGTGTAAGCTCTAAATATTAAAACATTAATACATCTCAGAAAGTCCAGTGAGAATTGTTGAAAGTATCACTTTGTCATGTTTTGGAAATAAATGTATCTTTTGAAGGATGGTCTATATGTATATGTGGTTTCTACCAAAGGAAAGAAGTAGAAAGATAAACATCAAAGAAAACTATAAGCAGGATTAAAATATTATACAAAGTTAAACCATGGAAAGCCTTTAAGACCTAATTACTAGTAAACCCTCTACATGCCTTCAGTGAATTATAACTATTATTAATTTCCCGTAAATACATCATGAATGGAGAAAAGGAAGACAGGAAGCCATAATATAAAGGAAGAAATGGCCTGTAGTATAAACTAGGGATTGCATGACTATTAATTTTTAATAGCTGACCATTCATCCATCCATTATCCTTACGGCTTGTCCTACACAGGGTTGTGGGGGAGCCTGGAGCCTATCCAAGGGAACTTGGGGCACAAGGTGGGGGGACAGCCTGGACTGGGTGCCAACCCATTGCAGGGCAAAATCACATACACATTCACACACTTCGGACAATTTGGGAATGTCAGTCAGCCTACAGTACATGTCTTTGGACTGGGGGAGGAAACTGGAGTACTCGGAGGAAATACCCAGAAAGCACAGGAAGAACATGCAAGCTCAGTGCACACAGGTTTCGCTGCTCGAAACTATCTGAGTGGTGTCTGCTCCTAATGCACACACACACACACACACACACGGAATTATACAGTCATGGCACACAGTGCATTAACTGATTTTGATTATAAATGGAGCTCAAACAAAAGCCACACACTATGAATCGTCCAGGTAGCTAAGGATTCATGCTCTAGAGCTTGCTTGGAATTAAGCAGCCATTTTAGGAATCACTGCTGAGGATCATTCTTTTTACCTGTAGCATGTAATGGAGCTAGTTTTGTGCCAGTGTATGACTTCTCTTCCTTGGTGATTCCTTCAAAGTTCAGCAACTACTAGTTGGCTCAGATATATTAGACTGTAAAAGAGAGTCAATCATTTTTGAGTTGAGTGAATAACATCCTGTTTGAGGTGTTCAGAAAACTGTCCAGGTGCCAGGGTTAGCAGTCTGCCATTTAAGGAAATATCTTCAACTGTGACAGGAGAGCAAACTGTTCTGGGAAGCTTTCTGCTTTGGGCAAACATTCTTAGGTAAACATTCATCCATTGCTGTAAACTGCTAACTTCGAAAGACATAAATTTGACTAGGATTCTAGCGTTTTGCAACCATAATATTATATAAAAAAGAAGAAATAGCCTATAGCATTACATGAAAACACAACAGGGCTACCAACTCACAGTCTCATAAGTACACATGCACATGAATAAAGACAACTAGGAATTAAGACAGATAAAGCAAGGAAGAAAAGTCCTGGCTGAAGTGAAGCAATTAGTCAATTATTAAAACTTTGATTGCTTAGCTGGGATTGGCTGTATGGATCAGAATCAGGGTGATGAGTCTAACTAAACTTCACTACTTTCACCTATGCAAGGTTAGTTATCCTTATAAAAAAATATGCCTAATAAGTTAAAGGGCTGATCTTCTGCGCAGTTGTAGGTTTAATTGATATTTTAAACATGTCTAATGTCATGCTCAAATTTTAACAGAAACCTCACTACAGACACTAACCCAAGATTAGAAGTGATTCAGGGACTATGGAGCTGTGAGGCAGCAATGCTACACACTGTACCATTATGCCACAAGCAATTCAACTGGATTGTGAATTGTGAAACACTATTTTAGCTAGGCTATTACATAAATAGTAGTAATAGTAGTCATTTCTTAGACATTAAATTGGTCATTATCTAGAGAATGTGATAGAACGAGACCCTGAATCTAGGATACACACCATGTGTTTGGAAGCCATTTGTGGTGAGTGTTCCAGCTCCCAAAATTTCATTAATTTGCCAAACCAGTAAAAAATTTTACAGTCATGATTAGTAAAACGAATATAAATTCATGATATATTCAAGGTTAACCTGTTTGAGTTGGCTGGACCTTGACCCCCATCTTTAACGGAGGTCTGCAGATAGAGATAATTTTCTAGAAAGTTAGAGTAGAAGAGATTAGGGAAGAAGTAGATTGCTTGTCACACAGAGTATTGCCAGATTGAATTGTCTGCTTCCAGCCTAAACGAAAGTGTGCCAAATGATATGTATCATGCCAAGTTAATTTTCTGATCCAATGTTAAAAAAAGCCAACACAACCAAGCTGCTCCTACTGCAATGCAGAGACATTTTCTTCTCTCCAATCCATGAAGGTCTGCCTACTGTTCACGCCATACATACACACAGTCCTCACCCTCCCTTCCCTTATCAAGGAAATAAGCATTTTTTTTTTTTTTACAGAGTTTTAGCTGTAAAAAGCCCCGAGCGGATAGCCCATAAATCTGGCCATAAACCCGTTAAGTTGTCAGAGGTGCCATCAGCTATCAATCGTGAGCTGTGAGGCTGATGGAGGGGAAATAGGTGATAAAAAACAGCATTTTAGGGAAATTATGTCTAGTCTTCCATTTGCAAAGTGCTGCAGTAGCATCCATCTAGAATCTTAATCGTGGGCTCTGGTGTGGGCGTGTGCGTGTGCATGTGTGTCTACGGTGAGACAAGGGATATTCAGAAACCCCAACGAGGGTGGGCCAGTGCGCTCAGTGAAGTAGAGGATGGGGGGAGGGTTGAGGCGGATGGAGGTGTAAGACATTATACAACTAGTATAAATCCCTTCCACACTCCTATTTTTCTCTCTCAATCTTCCAAGCACGTTTCCCCCTCCCATTCTTTTCATCATCTATCTATCTCTCGCTTGATCGCGTCTTCCTCTTGCCCTCTCCTCATTTGCACCGTTCCTCTTTTTCTCTTTCTCTTGTTTTTGTCTCCCCTTTTCTTAAGCCACGTGTACCATGTCATCTTCTCTCCCTCCCTCCCTCCCTCCATCCATCTATCTTAAAGCATGCCAGATTGGTCCGTCTGTTGGCAAACTAATAAATGTTTAAAAAGAATAACTCTTTAAAATTTACCCTAACACAGTCTCAAACTATAACTTTTCTGAATCAATTTTTAAATTGTAAAATTATTAGACTGAAGAATTCATGAATAATTATATAAAGCAATCCCAATCGTAGCCTGCACAGTTCTTTTATTTTGCATTATGATTAATTTATTCCACATATTTTATTTCAGACACAAAGAATGACTTAAACCAGAAGATCCCCTCACACTGAGCTTAAATATTAAACAACATCCAATTCATCCCTCATCCAGTTTATTGCCCTCTAGCCCAATAACACAGTGTCTTGTGACACTGTGTTTACTGCTGCTGTACTCTGGACATAAAATATATCGGATTTACTCAAAAGACAGTTTTAAATTTATATAGAAGAATAGAGGCCTGCAATCCCACTCTAACTCAGGAAGTGCACTGAAAAGTGTATAGTGGAGCTGCATTTGCAGGAGTGCAGCACACTAATTTTTATAAATGGCACATTGTGCCTTATGCAGTTCCCCTGTTGAATTTTAGGTCATTTGTTAATTAATTTGAATATCCGCTCTGTCTCGTTCTGCTCCAGAGCTCTCATTATCTGAGTGATATTATTGGGAGTGGCGAGCCTAGAAATCACAGCCACCATTAATTTTATTTTTATTTTTTTAAACATAGTAGTATCCTATAACATTTAATACTGTCATCTTTTGTATCACAAATAATTCCATTTTCATTTTTCTAAGTGTATAGGGTCTGTCAAAATCAATACATTGATCTGTTATGCTTTTTGCCAAGATAACGGGCCATCATAAAATAAAAGATGTTACATTCGAATGAATGAAAGAAGTTTATTTTTTGCATTACATGTAAATTTAAAAAATTGCCCTTATTTTAGGATTGTTGATTGGGAATTTTCTTATTTTAAACACACAAAAGTTAGCAGAATTCAGAAGGCTCTGAAACTTAAATATTTCGGAAGCCTCAGGTTTGGCAGGTAGACCAACCTATAGTCTAACAAAAACAACAAATCCCACAAGGCAGTGTGCATAGAAATCTATAGCTTTCTAATGGGCTTAGGGTTCAGTATAGTTCAGTATTATAGAACTTATGTAGCTTAATAATACATGGCTTGGCTGAATAAACCTGGTGCTTTGTATGTGCGAAAGACTAGTTAATATAGACAAGTCATGAAAAAGTACTGTGTTGCCATCCACAGGCAGTCTGTGGAGTTGCACATTCATACCGCAAACCCACCATGGTTCAGCCAAGCTGGTCAGAGAGGAAGATATATTCACATTTATTTAAAGTTACAGTCTAGTATACTAAACTTAGGAGTCTACAAATATGGGGAAGGTCTAGAAACTCTGTGAACACGTGGTTAAGAACTGTTTATGCTTTTGTATCTGAAACAATTGCCAAATCATGATGTAGCCCCATAACACAGGTCCCCTGTCCTGTGTTTTCCATGCTTTAAGACACCCACTTCAAATCAGGAATTGATGCAATAATAATTAGCTAATTAATTGGTTCAGGTGTGTAGGCAGCAGTGAAAGTGCTAATATGTACAGGATCGGTAGTGCCCTATAAGAATATAATCTATCATGCTTTCTAATTATCAGTGTTTAAAAGTGTCTAATTGAAATATAACTTTGAAATGTTCCACATTATTACATCTTATGATTGTGATGACTGAAAACCACAGCAATGCAGAAGACATACTTAACACCTCGACAGCTTTGATGACAGTTGCTGAAGAACATAATGCGGAGACTCTGGGGGAGGGGTGAACTGCAAAGAAGATAATTCTGTAATAGCAGAAACCACAAACAGGGGGCAGTGAAGCTTTCAGAAACAGCACTGAGTGTGTCGGCAAAGCTATGGATACTCAGTATATCCACTTTTGTAAAAGGCTTAGTTATTTGTTTAATATACACTATATGGCAATATTTGTGGACACCTGACTATCACTCTTACACTTAAATCTGCTTTTTGAACATCCCATTCCATATTTAGTCCCCCTTTGCTTTTATAATAACCTCCACTATTCTGGAAAGGCCTTTCACTATATTTTGGAGCGTAGTTGTGCAGTAAAATGCAGAGCAAGGTGGGAACTCGGTTTTAACTGTAAGTCTGAGTCACTAGAATAATGCTCCCTGGAGCTAATGTAAAAATACTATAACCCCATACCACAAAATGCAACCTGAAACTATACATGATTTTCTCTTGCATAATCAACCTCAATCTCTGTGTGTACTGTCTAGAACAGTCGATCTTACCGTGTTTCACAAAGAGGTTCGGTTTCATCACATCCTTACTACAGGAAACCCTCAGAGGTCAGCTCTTGCTCCACTCTTGTTCTCCATTTATACCAAATCACTTTGCTCAGTGATATCACTGCTATGCCGATGACACAAAACTTTGCTTCTCTTTATCTACATTGACAACTCAAGATACTCCGAAGATAAACAGACTGTCTTTCGGACTGACATCTCTTCCTGAAGAAGTCCTACCATAGGAAATTCAATCTTGATAAAACTGAAGTGATATAACTACAGACAAAGAACCTTGCTTTGATCGTCACAAACACCCTCAGTGTCTACCCGGCACACATAGCTAAGAATCTTGATGATATATTAAATAACAGACTTCTCCAATCACTTCTTTTATTTCATTCTAACCACATAATCTGCTCAACTGCGTATACACGCCCTAGTTATTTCTAGACCAGACTACTGCATCCCTCATCTCTTTATATGTCACATCTCTTCTACAGAGCATTCAGAATGTTGCTGTTTATAACAACCCTCATGTGACCATTCCCCTCATGAGGTCACGCAACTTGCCTAATATTTCAGAATCACATTCAAAACTCCTTTTAGTACTTGTCTTGGTAATCCAGGCTTTGGCATGTCCTTCTCTGAGGTCTAAACATGATTATAGAGCAAGATCTCTCTGTGTCAGTGTCCTGGCTGCTCAATGGTGGAACCAGCTTTCTTCTTCATTCCAAATAGTCCTCTGTCTATTTTGCATTAACTGCATGAAGAATTGCGTGCTTATTTGTTTTATAATATATGCTTTTAGGTTTAAAATTCTAGCACTTGTAAAAACTAGCATTTGTCTCTCGTCTTTCAGGTTATGAATGCTTGCGGATTCATAAGATGCTTTGTATCGCTTCGTCTTCAAATGTTTGCATGCTTTGTAAGTCACTCTAAATGAGAGCTTCTGCTAAATAACTAAATGTAAATGTATGTCATCATGGATGTACAGTTTTAACTTGTTTTGTTGCTCTGTTTTGTCACTTCTGATTCCCCAGGCCTATGTACAACCAGGGTCATAAAATGCCCTTTTTCACATCTGTGTTAAAAGGAACACCTGTAACTCGATTCAAGGCTCTGAGCTCAGATACTGATGGCAGTTTTATGGCTCTTGGGAATGAGGACGCACACTTAAATAGACACTTTGTGTACATGACCAACTCAGTGTACCCTCACATTCCCTGGCCTGAGAGAGGCCATCTCTTGAAGTGTGTGAATGGACACCATTTTGACTTTGTGTGTGTGTTTGCACAGTCTGTGGTTGGTCAGGGATGGGGGAGTGTGTAGCCACCCTGTGGACTACTGCTACTGTTTTAGTCATTCAGAGACTCTGAACCAGCAGACACATTCAGATAAAAAAAACATTTGAGCGCCCCCAGGTTCTTGTGGTGATTTACTGCTTATTTGGACATCTGCAAAGAGCTTTTGCACCCCTAGCATTTTCTCTGTCTTGCTTACTCTGTTATGCACACTCTCTCAGACATTCCCTTTCTGTCTCACGTTTCCTTGTTCCTGTCGCTTCCTCACACTACAACATACTCCAGCCCATGTCTTCACCCTGCTAAATTCATTCAGCAGCAAAATACCTGCTGCTTAGTATCTCTGCCTGGCCAGTCTTTTGATTCTAAGTAATGTACTGGCTCAGACATGCTGACATCTTCACTAGCTGGACTGATCACTCCCACTGACAGCTGGCTGGCAGTGCATACACAAATGGGTCACAATTTATTTTTCAGACCACTTCTGACAGCAGTTAATTCTCTTTTGTTCTTTTTTCAGTTTGCCCATCCATAGTGCTTATGCATAGTCACTCAGCTGCATTCTGGAAAAAAAATTGACAGATCTTTGACATTTGACCTCCAAACTAGTAACTAAATCATTTTTGCACTTTTCTGTCATGGAGGCCTACAGCTATTGCGAGTGAAAATGTAATGGCCAGTCTGAGGACTGTGGGTGGTGCTAACTGTGTGGCATGCATCTTAAAACGTATGGCCAGGGGCCCTCTGTCTTTCTTGAAAATATGGTGTTATTAGCCTCTGTCTATCCACAGGAAACACATGCACACACACACACACACTCATTAGTTGGGAGCAGTCGGACAGGATAATTGGTAGACAGGCAATGTTCACAGCTCTAGTTTAAGTAAGGTTTGTCTTAATGTGTTTTACACCTCAAGTGGAAATATTTTAAGGTACTATAGTAAGGATTGGTTTATTGGTATGGAAGGATTTATCACCCTACTGTAAAACAACATCAGTAACTCCAAATGTCTTCATTTGCCCTATTTGCGTTGATCTATTAAAATTCACTTGCATCTTTTATAAAACCTAGAATGTAAATATAAAACTACCTTTGGGTGTGCCATTGTCTTATTAAGACACTGAGTAAATATGCATTTTTATCACTGGATACTGGGATACACATGGTCTTTTTTATTTGCACAGTGGTAAACAACTGCAATACGGAAAACAGCATAAAATAGGGCAAAGGGGAGGTTACGCAAAGAAGCAGAGGGGGTGAGATGACAGTATTTGAAGTTAGCATTGTAAAAAGTAAAAGGCACTTTTATGACATTTAGTGTTCAAGGGAATAGGGCACAACAAGAAGCAGCACAGGACAACAGCCCCATCACAAAATTGTCCTTCCCTCCCTTTTCATTCCTCCCTTTTGTATTAGAAAAAAAATTAGAAAACAAAAATAGAAAAAAAAACATTTAAGGAATTTTGTATGAAGGTTGACCTCTATTTCATTACAAAATTATACAGATGAGTTTATAGTCAAATGTCATGTTTACTCATCAGCAGTGGCTCTGGGATAGATACTACCAAGACAAGATATGACAAAGTATGTAGCAGGATTGACTTGACCATTTTGGGGAATCTAGACTTTATATAATACAGTAAATAATTTTCCATGTAGTTTGGGTGGAACAAGGGTACATCTCTTGTACCTGTAGTATATATCTTTTACCTGGAAAGGTATGTCTTGTACCTTTATTAGCTTTTAGAATAAATTAGACCGTATAAAAGATACATACTGAGGATACAAAATTTGTATCCTTGATAATACCACCCCAGTGATTAGGAAAAGTACAGTTTGATATATTTATTTCTGAGTATGTAATGCTCATCCAAAATAACCACGGTATATTTAATCTTCTATTCTTCTGTGACAGTAGAGTACAGATCAATGCCTATAGAGATATGCTTTTTCACTTTTAATTAAAACCATGCTTTAAAAAATGTATTCTATTTTCTAAAGAACCTATGCCTGTATGAACAATCCCTTGAATCATCCAGCTAAAACAGAAAGATGATTTTTCATTTTGTGTATCAGCAACACATATTAGCCCAGAGAAGCTCCTCCTTCACAGCTTACTTTCTTCCTTCAATCATCGGACAAGCTTGGTCCAAAGGGCAGGACGTTGGGTTTGCACTCCCTTCTGTATATACAGAGCTGTAAAAAAGAAAACTGTTGTACTACCCACTTCTCATACAGATGTCATAAACTTATAAACACAGCAGCATACTATATGTGGGCATATCAGCAAGATGGAATGACGCCACACCCAGGCATCATTACCGGAGCTCAGCCTTTTGTTACATGGCTGTACTCTCTTGAAAAACCAAGAAAAGCCAATTCGTGTATTGGCACTTCTTGACTTTTCAAGAGAGTACAGCCATGCAACAAAATAGCTGTCAGTTAGTCTTGTTTTAAGGTCTTTTCTTCATGGTAAGCTAAGCTCAGGTAATGAGCTTGTTAAACAGGCTATAACCTTGTACAGAGTATGTTCTACGTATGCATTGGCTGGATTTTAGATGCAACTTGCTTCTTCCTAAACAGGTATAACTGTATAACAGATGTCATAAACTTATAAACTATGCAGCATATGGAGAACATACTAAAATCCAGCCAATGCATACAAAGGACATACTCTGTACAATGTATAACTGTTTTAGCACAAACAGATATGTGACAAATTAAAGTACATGGGTAGAAAATCAATGAGTGCAGATGCTTCCAGATGCTCCAGGTGTATTGCATGACATAGTTAAGCAATTAACAATATTCCATGTTTTGGTGAAGTTAATTTTGGATCAAATTGACAAAAGGGAAAAAGGTCATTTAAAAAGGGGTTAATGAGGGGGCCACTGGGTTACCAGCAGGTGAGTTCCTGGTTCTCTCATCATTTTTATTTATACTACATCGCTGGGGCCTATGATTGAGTCTCATGTCACTGCTCCACTGATGACACTCAACTATATTTGTCCTTCCAGCCTGAAGATCCATCCATCTCAATACACATTTTTTTCTGCCTGTCTAACATCTCAGACTCAATGAAGGAATGCCACCTTAAGCTCAACTTGGCAAAAACAGAACTTCTCATCTTCCCTGCATGCCCCTCAATCAACTACAATCTCACCATACAACTAGGCTCAAACACACACAAACCAACCAGGACAGCCAGAAACCTTGGGATGACTTTCAATGGCCACTTGAACCACACATTTCAAAAACTGCATGGTTCTGTAGGTTCATTCTGTATAAAATCAAGCAAATCAGACCCTATTTCACTGCTCAGGCCACACAGCTACTACTCCAGGCTCTTGTTATCTCAAAACTGGACTTCTGCAATGCATTACTCTCTGGCCACCCAACCAGCTCCATCAAACCTTGTTTTCAACTAGCCCAAAAGGACCCATGTCACACCTCTTTTCATTTCCCTCCACTGGCTTCCTGTAGCTGTGCAAGACCTTGTGTGGAACAGCACCCCCTACCTCAACACTCTCCTTATGGTTTACATTCCCTCATGCAACCTGCGATCAGTTATCGACCAATACCTGGTAGTCTACTCAGCGAGGCATGAGGTCCCTTTCTAGAACCTTCAAACTGATGTCTCCTCACTGGTGGAATGAACTTCCATCCTCAATCTGGACAGCAGAACCCGTCACTATCTTCAAAACAGACCCACCTCCTCCGTGAACACTTAACTATCCCCTAACTTGTTCCCTTCCCCCAACTCTGTGTATTTACTCTGGATAAACTCTGGATTTACACTGATGCTTACACCTCTACTCCGTGCACTTTGCTCCTCTAGAACTCAATTCAAAATCTTGTATGGTAGCACTATTTGTATTGTTCTCTGCTTTACATGTCGCTTTGCTTGTACTTCCTCATTTGGAAGTCGCTTTGGATAAAAGCAGCTCCTAAATGAATAAATGTAAATGTGAAGGTAATTATTTGGGCTTCAGTTACAAAGACTGCTCAAGTGGCTGTGCTTCACTTCAATAGATACACCTGCTAAAGTGGCATCTGGATTTGATCTATGGGAAAAACATCAGTAAAAGACATCAGGCAATGCAAACATGCATCAACTCATTAGCTAAGGATACATTTGTGATACCTGCAAAATTTGACTTTAAATAGAATTAAAGTGGATTAGTGGAGATGCTAAAAGAAAACATACCAGCCTATGTACCAGCGATATCGACCTATTTTTAAAAACAGTTGTTAGTAGAGAAGTGAGTACTGTAGCTAATTACATGCATCTCCATTGTGTACTGGCCTATGGGCCTCTGAGCTCTTAATCCTTGCCTCTACCTGTTTGAGTTAATGTTTAATTTTACCCCATGTGTCAGTTATCAATGCAGCAAATAGACATGGAAACTGTGGTCAAAAGCACACATTCAGTAATAGTGATCTTCATGCATTAGTGTGGCATGAGTAGAGCAACCACTCTCAATGCAAACTGTGATCAGACATGCTTACCAAACAGTGGAGTTGGAGGATGTTTACAGGTCTTAAGGTGCCATTTGGGACAGGGCTATGCTATGGGGGCCAAAGCGAAAAACCAGAAATTACACCACAGAAGAAGTGCTGCTCATTTTTCAGGATACTGTGACCTCTGCTGGCTGGGAGGAGTACTTCCCTGAGCTAGTGTGACAAATATTCATAATCATTAAAGATTACTATTTATGCTACCACCCTTCATTGTTTCTTAGTCTTTTTATTTATTTATTTTTTTGCTTTTAGTTTTTTTTTTTGCTTTTTTTGTGTTGTTTTTTTTTTTTTTTTTTTTTTTTTACAAATGTTTCACTGTACGGGCCAGTTGAGATTTGATTGAGATAACGAAAAACACTCCCTTATTATTTAATTAGAGGCAACTTTCAATTCGATGGCTTACATGTTGATGTGGAGCCAGTGGTAGTGAACTGTTTGGAAGGAGGGTGCAATGACATCAATAGTGTTAACTAGAACCAGATGAAGGCTATTTAACTGTAGGCATGATGCCACAATGGAAATGTACCCTGTGTTCCTACACAGCTGCTAAAGAAAATGGAGAGACAGTAGACGAAGATGGTGCAAAGGAAGAAGGAGAGCTCGACAACATTGATGAATTGGATTCTAACAAGGCATTTTTTTTATCCCTTAGGTCATAACTGAAGACCAGGCACTATGCTGAAGAACACCATCCAGCATGGCTCTGGTTTGAGGCAAAAACTCACCTTTGCACTTTGCATGACAAAACGTTATTTTTGCCATTTACTTAATTTGCAATGATAATTTCTGCAGGATTATGTGTAAATGGCTTTTTGGAGACTTTTTTAGAACACTATAAAAGACTAAGCTAGACAGGGTGTGGAGATTATTGAGGTTATTAAATGAGAGCCAAAATAACACTACAAACATCTTCCCTTTTGGTGTGTGGTGGATACAAACTGCATAATAATACAGATGAAATAACTTAATATTAAGACTGTGCAAATACTAATAGAAATGTCAGTAAACAACAATGAAGTAAAAAAGGTTGTAGTAGGTCCATGCATAAATGTATAAATTCCAGGTGCTGCTATTTAGATAAAGGAAATATAATGACATAGTAGCAGCAATTCAGTGGTTTCTGTATGTGATGTGAATGACATTATTACAAAGTAAATACTTATATATTTCAACATTATGGAATAAACCAATATCTAAACTGTTAGTTAAGTTAACCTCTACAGTTTTTTGCACACACATTGTTCAAATGATTTGATTTTGTTGGAACCAGCTACACACTGATGCGCTCATCTAAATGTCATGGATATGCGGGAACTAGCTCAGGACTACAATTCCCAGCAGCCACTACACCACACTGCATCACTATCACACAGTCATCTGTACCTGATTCATGGCTGAGGATAATGCACACTATTTAAGTCACAGTTTATACTGCACTCAGGGTCTTGCTTTGATTATCTTATGTTGTCACGTTATGCTCGCATGTCGTTTATGTATTGTTTCATGTTTGTTTTCTAGTTCTGGTAACCACATGTTCATCCTATCTTATTATGCTTTGTTTTGATTATCATTAAACCTTATATCTGCACTTGTATCCTTCTTCGCCGACATAACCTGACAGAAAGCAAGACAGTCAAATGGATGCAGCAGATTTTTTTCCACCCAAGAGAGAATCTTGAGAATCTCTGAGGTTGAAACCAGAGAGGACGGAGTCTTGAACCAGGGCCACAGAAGCATGGCTAAAAGCCATGCATAAGATATTTTCGCATCCTCCCTCCCCTACTGCGGATCTCACTCAGTATGCCGAGTCAACTGAGAACATTGCTCAGCCTCCCTGCTATACTGAGGATGCTGCTGAGCACCAATGTTCAGCTGAGGATGCCGCTCAGTCTCCCTGTTCAGCTGAAGACATTGCTTAGTCTCCCATTTCGTCCAATAATTCTGCTTGCCTCCTTTCTCTGCCTACATGCCAGGCTTCTCTATGGACCTCGCTCCGCTTTCCTACTCTACTGAGGGTGTCACTCTGCCATCCTGTTCCACTGAGGATATGGTTCTACCTCCATGTTCTGCTGAAGACATCACTCAATTTCTCTGTTTTGTGCCGTATGTTGCTCCCCCTTCTCCCAAACCCCTACCCCCCCTCCACAGAGAAAATTGCCCCTTTATTTTTTTTAGGGGCCGGGGGGGGAGGGGATGGGGCGGGTGGGGGGGTTGTCATGGATATGTGGGGACTAGCTGAGGACAATGCCAATACACACCACTGCATCACTGACACGTGACCATCTGCACCAAATTCATGTTTGAGGTTAATGAGCACACTATTTAAGTTAGAATTTGAACAGCACTCAGTCTTGCTTTGATTGTCTTATGTTGTCATGTTATGCTGTTGTTTATGTATTGTTTCATGTTTGTTTTCTGGTTCTGGTACTTTACCATGTGTTTAGAGAGTCTTATTGTGTTTTGTTTTGATTATCTTTAAACCTTATATCTGCACTTGCATCTGTCTTCACTTGCATCGTGCCTCGTCCATGGCTTGAATGTTTGACGTTCTCGACCCTCAATCCTATGTAAACCACCATGTAAAATGTCGCAGGACAGCATACAAGGCATTCTTTCAAACATGGAATGCAGTGAGTGGGTATCAAAAAGTACTGATGTAGTGCATATAGTAGCCTACATTGCACTGATTTTACTGTAGACAGTAGAGAAAAGTTATTGTTTATTGTACGAATTACTGTTGTAACAGTATATCTGCTGAGGTTGGGATGAACTCTCTGTCCATCCTCTCTCAATGTCAACCTATGATTTACAACATGGTCAACCAATGTTACTTGAATTTCATCTGATAAATTTGGTCCTTGTCTTCTTTGCCCATGTCCTCCTCCAGGTCCACCTCTTCCTCTCCCTACACCTCTTCGTGCACAGGCTCCCCCTCTCAACCTCACTCTCCCTCTTCCTCTTACTGCTTGTTGCCTTAGGTTTTTGTTGAAGACAGCTAAACTCCTGTTGCCTTTTTATAGTACTTATGTCTGATTGTTGAGTTTACAGTTGAGCACCTAAGTGTCTGTACACCTGAGGTTTGATCATTTGGTTAATAGGTATGGTATATTGGAAAGCAGTGCCTTGAAATGGCAAAGAAGTGACATCATGTTAGATTTCTGTGTCTAATGTAGAGAAGTGTATGTAGTGTTTTGCAAAAAGTATGAGGCTGAGAATGTGCTTACAGTTGTGCAGATCTGGGCTGAGGTTTTGCTCCTTGAGTGTCAGGTTTCACTAACTATGTGTTTGCTTGTTTTTTATTTTGAGTGTGTAAGCAATCGTAAAGTTGTCCATACTCAGTAGGTATAAATGAATGCATGTAGGAATCACATCTTGCCCCTCTATTGGATGGATGAGTAACATACAAACTAGGACTTTCCAAAATCAAGCAAACAGGACTACCCTTAAATAGGCTTATATTAGAGTTTTAACTGCCAGTAATTTTCTATTTACAAATCACTTAAGTTGGGAGATATGTAATTGGGGCGCACGAACCCTCCAGGGTCTGGGGTTCGATTCCCTCTGGGGCTGTGTGTGTGCAGTTTGCATGTTTCCCTGTGCTGCAGGGGTTTCCTCCGGGTTTCCTCCCCCAGTCCAAAGACATGCATGGTAGGCAGATTGGCATGTCTAAAGTGTCCATAGTGTATGAATGAGTGTATATGTGATTGTGCCCTGTGATGGACTGGCCTCGCCTACTGCCCGATGTCCCCGTGACCCTGAAAAGGAGTAAGCGTTAGAAGATGGATGGGTGGATATTTGTAATTGCCTGTATGTGCAGTATATATGCCAGATCTGATCCTAACCCCATGAGTAAGTAAATACTTTTAGTCATTTTTCATTCACCGAATCAGTATTCAAATCAGCAGGTCTTTTGGTCATGACCAGCCTTCACTCCACTCTCATTAAGCGGATCAGTTCATTCGGTGAGTCGTGTGTTGGCTTGGTCCGAGCTCGGTATCTCCACTGTCTCAGTGCATGCAGTCTTGCACAAGGTGTGAAACATTGTTCTTTTAAACACAAACATACCAAATACCATATTTTGTGTACAGGACTGGCGCAATATGGGGTGCAAGTGGTGAAATTACACCTGTACCCAGATCATAAGGGTGTACTGTTGATGATAGTATTAAAAGGATATTCTGTAAAGGCAGTTCATTAAAAAAATGAAAATGTATGTGATTAAAATGAAAGAGGATAAAAGCACAACATACGTAGCCTTTGAATGAGTAACAGCTGTGGTGGGATGATTAATAAAGGAAACTATGATTTAATCACTGTCTAGGCATCTAATTGAGGGCTGGTCCTTAGCTTGGCGACGCTTAAGGTCCTCTACCCAATGATGGATTAACCATAGGGCTGATTGGGCCATTTCCCATGGGCCTCTAAGGTTTCTATTTTTTCTTTGAAGTTTGTAAATGAAAACGTGATCATTTTCAAGTGAACAATTTATGATGTTTAAACCAATGATCATAACTAGTGATGACATCTAGACCAGTCAAGCAATGCAGACATGCATCAACTCATTAGCTAAGGATACATTTGTGTGATACCTGGAACAGAGGAGATGCTAAAAGAAAGCAAAGAATAGAAAGAAATAAGAAATAAGAGAGAAGTACCAGCCATATCAACCTAATTTAAACCAACATTTGTTAGTAGAGAACTGAGTATTGTGGCTAACATTACTTAAACAGTGATCCTTGCTAAGAATAGTATCTCCATAGTGTATTGGCCTATGGGCCTCTGAGTTCTTAATCCTTGCCTTTACCTGTTTGAGTTAATGTTTAATTTTACCTCTGTTTGTCAGTTATCACTGCTACATTTCACTGGACCTGCTTGTTGTGTGCATTACTGAGGAAAAATAAATGATTTGGAAGTACTCAAGAAGTGGGCCATACTCAATGGCACAGTGATGGTACAGTTGGTAGCAGTGAACATGTATTAGCTAGTAGTACTGTCAGTAATGATGCAAGTGCCCAATAAATGATATACATTCATTTCATTTCTGGTTTTCAAAAATCAAGGAAAATATCTTCTTAATTTTTTCTGTCAGAATGCCTTGGACCATTGTCAGTAAGCAAAGAAGAATTGTTTGGGTTGCTTAAGTGTGTGCTTGTTGTGGATTCATGTCTCAATGATGTAAGTGAAATCAAGACTTTATTTACATGGATTTTGTAAAACTGTTAAGAGTGATATTGCTCAGACAGATGCACATTATTTACCAAATAAACTGCTTCTTTGCCAGCTGAGAAAATAAGTCTTCCTGAGCAATACTTAAATACAATTTATTGTTGCCATGGCAGTACTGGCAATACTGACAACTTTAACCCTGAATTAGATATGCTGCATCTGATTACCCCGGAAGAGCCTGTGCAATGAGCACAAGCACATGGCTAAGCTGGGTTCCCACTGGGCCATAGAGTCTTTTTAAAGCATCACTAATGGAGCAACAGTGCCTGCACTTTACTTTAGTTTCTCCTTCTCTGACACAATTTTCTCATCCATCATCACAAGAGATCCTACTAGTTGTCTTGTCCTGCAATCCCACCACCTGCCTTTTGGATCCTATCCCTTCCACAATACTCCAGACCAGAGCCGTAGCTAGGGAGTTCTGGGCCGTCTGAAAAAAATATTGATGTGGGCCCCAATGCCCTCCACCCATGCAATATATAGTATAAGATATGGGCAGGGAGGCCCACATCTACATATTATTTTAAAAGTTTAATATCATATCACTTTGATGCAGTTTATTTACTCATAACAGAACATGGTAATGTGGTTGTGAACACATATTTCAAAAGTTAAATGTTTATATAAATATTACATCAAAACTATTGAGTTAAGCCATTAATAATTTCTTATAAAATATTGTATAAAGTCATCAAGCAATTATTCAAGACAAACTAATAAAATAATAACAAAAGACAAGAAATTAATACAATAATTAAATAAAACAATTGTACCAGTAAGTACCAGTAATATCATTTTAAAAATATATATATTTCTGGTTGTTTTGGTGTTTAACAGCTTATTTAAACATTCTGAAATTGTTAAGAATGCAATCAAATTTAAAATACAACCCCTTAAGTTGCTTATTTTCTTCATTTTTGATGGCAATAATATGCTATTGCATAATATATTATTAAATAAAGCTAATTTATGTATCCATCCAAGAGAAACGAGTTGTATTTGCATTTTCTTGATAATATTGTTATCTTAAAAACATATCAAATCAGCAGCAGGCAGGTCTATAATCCTTGTGATACACATATATTTTTTTACAGTGTGTTGTACAAACCAACTCTATTTGCATAATCGGTCAGTGTGCACCAGTACAGTAATGACAAAATGTGACAATACTAGCAGGGGACTAAAGTGTTTTCAGGGAGGGGAGGGGAGAGGAGATATTTGGAAAACTTTCACACTATGTTTTTGTGGTTTTCATTAAACATTCAGGCAAGCTGAAATTTATTATTTTTATATATCTATCTATCTATCTATCCTCCTCACTAGCGACAGCCCTGCTCCTGTCCATCTCACAAGACCTCCTCCCCTACATCACTATGACTTCATAATATCTTTCCATGTACCAACTGAAGAAACCCACTCTAGATCCTGCAGACATCGGGAACTACTGACCAGTATCACTCTATTTTCTTTCCAAAATCCTCAAATGCACCATCTACAATCAACTGTTTCTCTATGTCTCCCAGAACAACCTCCAAGACCTTTATTAGTTTGGTTTGAGTCTTGGAATTTGTGGCACACAGTGGCTATGGTTTGCTTCCTACCTGTTGTTACCCATTTAGGGTTGGGGAGCCAGAAAAATTTTTAAAAAGTCATGAAAGAAAAAGATAACCTCGGAGACAGAGAACCAGGATGTCCAACCTCCTGTTACAGAATCGGCACCATAGACACCACATTAAAGATGGTAATAATTAATTTTATAGTTGCAGAAGATGTCAATCACAACTATCACAAAACAAAATAACAAAGAGAATAATCATGAAAAAGAAAAAAGGTGACAACAGCTTCAGGGGAGGCCAAGGCCAAAATAACAAACAAAAATATCTAACTAACCTAAAAGCCACTCTAACTTACCTAAAAGAAAAAAAAAACATGCAAAAGAAAAAAAAGAAACTACAAGAACCCTTCCCTCTCTCCCTGTCTAACCATAAACCCTCCCCCTACATTCCCCAAAGAAAGAAAGAGAAATATTGAGCAGACACTTCTGCTACAGCACAAACTCCTGTGCTCACTCAATCAGAAACAAAACAACTCAACATGTAAATCAACTCTGGATCCTGGGGACCAAGATGAAGAACTCATCCTTGTACTAACAAAAGTCCCTCTCACTTCTCCACAGATCCAATGTGGCTTATGTCTCTGCTACTCCAGCACACCTTCCAATCACCTCCAACATCGACTAATTAGGTCCAGCTGGTAAGACTACCTGCATGACAATGGAGGGAAAAGAAAGAGGGTAGAGAACAAAACACACATCCAAAACACAATATACACACACAGAAACACAAACACACTGTTATACATAAAGTAACATCTCTGGGACATAACACTGTAGGGACAGTCATATCAGTTGATGTGGAGGTGATTCACATCAGGTTGATACAGAATCTCCACTATGGTCCCAAAAGGCTCAGTCCTCTACTTTTCTCACTCTATGCTCAATCTACTGGTGAGGTTATTTCCTCACATGGATTTTCATACTATGGCTATACAGATGACAAAGTATCCTCTCCTTTCATGCCAAAACACTCATGTTTTTGCTTGGATTTCAGCATGTCTGGCAGACATCTCATCACAGATACCAGCTCATTTGTTGAAACTTAATCCTAGCAAATCTGAACTGCTGGACACCTAGGAGATACATTCCCACATCAGGATGTTGTGATCTTTGTGGACAATTCTCAGATCTGACCACCTGTCACTGCATGCAACCTTAGGGTGACCACTGACAAGTCTTTCTCCTCTCATATTGCCAAACTGATGCATGATTCTGATGCCAAACTCATGCAGATGTCTCATTTAAAAGGATTCATCTATTTCTATCCACAGAGGCCATTCAGGTGTTTACTCAGTCCCTTGTCATTTCGAGACTGGACTGCAGCAACATGGCAGGTCTACCTCTTCATGCCATTCGACTAATGCAACTGATCCAGGACTGTCCACATCAGATATAAATTGACTTGCACTCGTCTACCTTAAACCCCATACTGCACCACACTTCCTACAATCCTCTAGCATTGCTCAGTTGGACCCACTACCTCTCATGGTACATGTGAAACATGCATGCATTAAAGCTCTGTTCTGACATCTAAGTGGTGGAAAGATCTTCCCCTAGATGTCCAAACAGCTGAGTCAAATAACAACTAAATACCTACCTTTTCATCAGGTGCTTAAATTAGTACTTTGTAATGAAAAATATTCTTGTGTTGTCTGGTGTGTATTTCATACTATACTACTTCTCTTTTAGACTGATAATACTTTTAGTCCCTGACCTAGTGAACCAGTATGAGGATGTATTTATTAATAGAGACTTCAATGCACTTCTGTAAGTCACTTTGGATAAGTGTGTCTGCCAAATGTAAATGTAAGTCATGTATTTACCTGTATTACATGTATTATCATGTACCATTTGCTTCTCTTCGACTTTAAATTAAATCCAAACTGAATAAAATTTCATCCAAACCACTAAGCTGTAAACTTTCCAAGTTCCACTAAGTTCAAGATCAAGCTTAAGGCAAGTGTGTTGTGTCAGCTCTGCCAGCTCTGACTCTCTCTGGCTGCTGGTAATAACACACAGGTGGTAACAATCACATGTTACCTGCCAGTTCAACTCACTTCCTCTCTGCATCCACAGCTGATGCTAGACTACAACCCCCCACCACCCAACTCAAGCTGGGGAGTCATCTGGCCTGGAGCCATCAGTCAAAGCCATCTGCACTCTGGTCTGTGGACCGCCTTGAAATTAAATTATTAGTGCTTGTTACCCATAAGCTATCCATCTGTTGGCATCCTTCATGCTGTATAGCCATTTGAGCAGGGCCTGATCAGAAAAAAGGGTAAAAAGGTGCCCTCATAGGTAGTATTAAAGGCTGAGGACCTCTCACTTGATGGCCAAGCAAATATTTTTGAATGAGTTGTGCTTGCTGTCCCTTAATGAGAGCTTCCAGTCAATGTACAGCACTAGGCACTCCTCCCCACCAGGGAGAAAATGGCCCCAGTCCTCTGTCCGATGCAACAGTCTTCAGAACAAAAGAATAGGAAAAAGAAGTCATGAGATTGCAAAATCAGGCCCTTATACGAACTGTTTTTATCTGGCTAAAATTTCATTTGCACTGGCACCCCACTTTTTTAGTGAGATTTGTCAATGGCCTGGCGACATCTGCCTAACACCCTTTTTGGTCTTGCATTTTGGGCTGGCCACAATTGTTGCTGTCTTGTCAAATTTGGGACACACCTGCCCATGGCCCAAGTGCAAGCCCAGATACCACACTTCCACCAGTCCAACTGCGACTTCTTTGGGAGTCCTGTCCATCTCAAGGAATTTAACATGTCATGTTGTAAATGCTGCTGCCAATTGTTGCTATAAATTATATGTGCTGTGCGGGTGGAGTATTTTGTCCATGAGATGCTGAAATGTGGCCGAGGCTCCAAACAAACCAAATGGAAAGATTACAAATTGGTGTAACTCAAACTGGAAAAGGCCATTTTTTTCCACCAGACTTTAGGTTGGACAGCTGGATAGTTTTGTTGAGGGATGATGGCCAGTAGCACTGGTAACCTGACCCATTGCATATTCACTAAGTACATTTTTATTTGACACTTGCATGCAATTCTACCTTCATTGCGGTAGAACATAATCTCCATCCATTTTCTCAAACTCAATTTTATTATTAGGGGACCTAGCAACAAAGGTGCATAGGCATCCTATTGTTATTCTATCTTTTCTTATTATTATTGTGTCCAAAATGTAAAAGCCATGCATCCTTGGATTCCCTGGCTTAAGATGAGTTCAATGCACCCTGTGACATTACTGAGATTTTCTGCCATCTTTGGCATGCATCATTATTTGGCATACATCATTTTCAGAGAAAGCCTCAAAAAACCATCAATAGAATTTTGATAGTCCAAATGGTTTGCCCCTAATGGGCCATCAAATATGGTGGTAAAGCCACCAAACAGGAAGTGAGCCTATATATCAACAATGACTTTATGCACTGACACAAATCTAAGTAGGCAGCTTCAGAACCATTCCCTGGTGCTATGCACCAAATCTAACGACTAACACCTACTGGTCAAAAGTTACAATAACATGCCAAAAATGTTTCTGTCTAAGTGCCATCTTCTCCAAATCTGGCCCACATCATCTTCAGAGCTATATAAGTTTGGTGCAGATACTTGCACAAAGTAGGGAGAAAATGGCCATACTGATGAGAAAAAACAAATATCTTAGATCTTTTTAAATTAAACAAAAGAAAAAAAAATCAGGTCCGAGCAGTTGCAATCATGACCACAGGTCAAAGTAGCAACACACAACACCACAGGTCACAGCAGTAGTGGCAGCTGCAGCAGCAATGCCACCCTGCTGCCCATTTGTTCACCTAGATCTTTCCTCCTACTGTCAGAGAATTCCACCACTGTCCAAACTACAAATCTACTTGAATCCCTTTGCCTAAAGTTACGGTTCTGCTTTTCTGTGATTGCTTAGACAACCACTGTAGTGCGTCTGTGAATGTACGTCTCATGTTTTATTCAATAATAATAATAATAATAATAATAATAATAATAATAATAATGATGATGATGATGATGATGATGATAATGATGAAGATGAAGATGAAGAAGAAGATGATGATGATAATAATAATAATCTTCATCATCATCATCATCATCATTATTATTATTATTATTATTATTATTATTATGTTGTTGTTGTTGTTGTTGTTGTTGTGTTGTCTACGATAATAATTAATTCTAATTATTAGGCCAGTCTGTATTCCAGTCTGTATTTCCTCTGTGGCAAAAAGGCTTTCATTGCACACAGGGAAAATAATAACGCAACGTTTAAAAAAATTATATATATATATATATATTTTTTTTAAACCGCGTGTTTGATATTATTAACGTTGCGTTTGATGACTGAGATGGGAACATTTGAGAGAGAGCAAGTAACTGACGCGGTGTGACTTATTAATGCTATCACACTCACTTTCTGTACATGCTAATAATGTTTACAACTGTGTATTAAAATGGAGAGAGGTTCACCTTCTCTTCTTTTTCTTGTAAAAATCCAATCTACAAATAAAGGAATGGAAATTGTACACGAACACAGTTACAAAAATAAAAACAAGCATTAATTTGGAAAATGAGCAGTAAGAACAAAACAACAACAACAAAAATTTAAAGGGAAGCTTGAAATTTATCTCCTATGTACCAACAACTGTGTTGCTAACAGTAATTGCGGCGCGTGATCTCAAATATGTTTCCTGGTTACATAAATAGCTATTCTATTTTCTTTACTCCGTTCCACCACTTTTAATATTTTAACATCTATCCATGAAGGCTATGCATCTTAAGGAAAGGAAAGGATAGGAATGAAAGGATTGAAAGGCTCAGTAATGTTAGTTTGCCACTTTGCATGTTTCCTAATCGAATAAACAACCCACATGCACACCCAACATGCACACCCAACACGTTTTCACTCGCATGGGCAGAAACCTTCAGCGTCACTGTATGCAAGCAGAAGGGTGCCTTTGGCTTCACATTTTTTAAACGCTCTCTAATCCTGTGGTAATAAGTGAAAGCCCATTTGCTTCAGCTATCCAATGCAAAAATATAGTTTAAATGTACTAGCTTTGTGGATGCACTTCGTGCTTCAAAGATCTGACACAAAAAGTTGAATAAAATAGACAAAGCACAGTCCAGAATAAAGGATTACACGTTGTTGTTTTTAGTTTTTCTTTGGGGCTATATCTGCATAGGGTTTTAATATATTTAATTACGATGTTTATCAGTAGGCAACGAGTACTTGTCTCTGGAAATATTTTCATTAACTTTATTTTCCTTCTAATATCTTATATATTTTCAAACGTGTGTATTTGTTCGTGTTTTATTATTTCTAAGTAGGGTACTAATATACTGTTAACTAGCCTACTCTTTTTCCATCAAACAAACGTTTGTACCAGAAGTTGTACCAGAAGTCACAAATACTGTTTTTCAGTCAAATTTTGTTATCACTAGCTCATCTGCTACCTGATCCGCGTCCCTTGAGTGAGTGGTGCAAGTTGGGCAGGAAACGTGTTCTTCTTTTTGTATCCACGCTAAAATATATTGTTAACTGGAGGAAAATGTTAGTAATAAAATTCTCCAAGCCCAGACTTTTTCCAAACCCACCAAGAGAAACCCGTTGCGTAAATATTCACGCGTATGAAATTTTAATGCCACTTCTTATTTCTCCTCTTCTTCTTCTGTTTCTTCTTCTTCTTCTTCTTCTTCTTCTTCTTCTTCTTCTTAATATTGTTGTTGTTATTGTTGTTGTTGTTGTTAGTGTTATTGATAAAGCCTTTCTGGTGCGGTGTGTGTGTGTGTGTGTGTGTGTGTGTGTGTTGTCGCACACTCATGCACACTCATGCATGATATGATTTGTATTTAGCATGAATATTTCTATGTACATACCTATGTATTGTAAATTACTTATATGCAAAAGTAATGTGTAGCCTGGATGCAATTATACACATCTTTGTATCTCTTGTAAGGGTTACATATATAAGGCACTGACATTGTCACTTGGAATAGTTTTCATTAAATGTAAGCTGAATAACCAAGGTTTATTTTGTATTTTAATATAAGTGCCACATGAAATCAGTGAGACAGAGCAAGTGAATAAAATTCATCCATTATGTAAAACTTTCTTTGGAAACCCTCCATAGCTTCTTCCATTTCTGTATCTTAACGTTACACGTGTCAAAGAAACGTTATATTTAGGGTACTGCACGAAAGCTTAGGCATGAATACATTTTTATTTTTTTTTAAACATGAATTTCCATGGCGAGCTGTCTAGATCACGTGTGTGTCAACTATCCGGGCTACCCAGCTCTGTTTATTTCCCGGATCAGCTACGCAGGTGGGGATTCTCTAAGAGAAACAAATATGATGCGAGACTGCTGATTGGTCGTTGTGTTTAGTTGCTGATGGTGTTTGCCTGTTTGTGCTATATCACATAGTAATAAACTTTAGAAAGTACAAGACAATCACCACTGCAGTCACAAAAATACACTACGAGTCAGTTTTGATTCTATCCTAAGACAGGGATAGATCAACTCAAAATAATAATAATAATAAATCAAACAAACAAAAACAAAGCTTACAAGGAAACCAAGTATTTAGGCTGTAAATTCTGTAGGCTACAGAATCAACGGAGAATTTCCACGTTTTGAAAATACAGTTACAGTACCGGGTTACGATGTGACTTGCAACCTCACCCGATCCGTGATACCAAAATTACTGTAGACGAACTCGGAATACAAAACTGGAATACATTAAGTAAGCACTTGAGGAAATTTCTCGTTATCCGTTCATCTTAATGAATGAAGCTTCCAATCTAGAAGCAAAATGCTATATTCATAATTGCAGCCTTTTTTACCTTATGCTTTTTCAGTTATGATAAAAATTTGTATTTGGGTTTGACGTGCGACGATTTCAGTCTAGCCGTAAACCGTTAACGCTTGCGTGGTACAAATCTCTCTGCAGCTTCGCTACTTGACCGCGCATGCGTGGCGCAAATCAGGAATCAGACGATTCAGTTAACTGTACTACGTTACCATATGACTTGCACGCCCGATTGTGTGTGCAGAGAAAATTAAAAGTTTAAGTTCCCGAAACCATTAGAAATAGACTGAAACCTTTATTTGTAAATCTAGATACACGGCTCGTTCGGTGGATTTTGAAAATTATTAATTAGTTAATTAATCAGCTTATTTATTTATCTATTTATTTATTTATTTGACATTTTATTTTAATAGTTTTTTTTATCAGTATCTTCTTGTTTTTTTTTTTAAATAAATAATAAATCACGAAAATCCATACACGTTTGACAAAAGGTACCAAAGTGATAGCTTACCAAAAATACCATTAATGAAGAGACCTCCACAGACATGTAGCCTAATAAGCTGTTGCCTACTTATAAATATCTTAATTTAGGCTACATATTATGCCCCTATGCAGATAGGTCTGGCACTCAATAGAAAATCACGAAAGTCTTATTCTTTATTATGAACTGTACTTTGTTCATTCATTCACCTTTTTTGCGCCAGACCACTGAAACACAAGTTTCAACCCCAAAGCCAGTAACCGAGTGCATCAGTGGACCCCGTTCACACCTGGCATTAACATGCGTCCTGGGTAATGAGATCACAATTGGACAGCGCTAAGTATAGGTGTGAACGATATCAAATGTGGCTGCAAGTAACCTATAGCAAATCCAAAAGGCGCTCTTCTTTGTGCGTGCATTGAGGCTAAAGGTTTCTGCCCATGCTTCAGTATTTGACGCGTTGGGTGTGAGAACGGTTTGTTCCACAGCTTACGTTCTTGTTGGAGAAGTTCTACATTGGGTTGATGTATAGAACAGCCCTTGGTAAAGTTACATGCACAATTTCTGCCACGACATTTAGAAAATAATACATTTTCTACATTTTACGATTTACCAAACAGATCTGGAAACGTAATACTTTATTTGTAATTTTATTGTTTCACTGGTAAATTATTATATACAAATATAAGGTACTGAGTACTAAGCCCATTTTTTTTTTATCATTTTGACACCAATTTTCTTTCTTTTTTCTTACAGAGCAGAGTGTAAACCTGTTTACAACGTTATTCCTTTTCCAGTCACAGCCTTAGCAAACATGGACCAATACTTTAGGCCCCATAATCAGAGCCAAACTAAGCACAATCTTGCCCAATGATACAACGAATGAAAAATACTTATAAATTATCTACTTTAAATAAGGGGGGAATTATTATTATTATTATTATTATTATTATTATTATTATTATTATTATTATTATTATTATTATTATTATTATTATTATTATTATTGTTGTTCTTGTTCTTGTTCTTGTTCTTGTTCTTGTTGTTCTTGTTGTTTTGGGGTTTTTTGCAACAAAGGACACTTTTAACACCCTAAGTATCTCTGAAAATGAAGTAACTACGGTCACATGACTGATTCTGTACATGCGTATCAATGTATCAATAAACTCATTGAAAAGGTATCTGTCTAAAAGACACTGTATTTCCAACAAACCTTCTTTGCAGTTCAGAAAGTAAAACTTTATACTTGTTTTTTTCCCCCCTGAATGATCTTCCAGTGCTATGCTAATGAATATCAAGCTTTCGGCAAAACTGAAATGTCAGATAAACAGTTACGCATTTGTTGGTAAAAATATATTGGCGCTAAACATTAGAGAAGGGCACAAGAGCTTATGTAATGATTAACTGTAACAAATGGTTTAGGGTTAATTGCAATAAAGCACGGAAATATTTCTACAAAACAAACCCCAAAACCAGCAAAAATAAAAAACATTATATAACCATTATATCATGGTTCAATGCTAGCATTGTGAATTATCCAGAACATATGTATCAACTAGGATTCTAACTTAGAGACAAACCAGCCACACACAGTTGGTGTTAAACTGTTTAAATAGAAAGTATTTATTTAAATTGTGTCTTGTATTAGGAATATCAGGCTGTGAAATATACACTAAGGCCACCTGTGTTTAAAATGGAACTAAATAGGTATAAATATGAGCACATACTTGAACAGACATTCTATTACAATGCATTATTTTTATGTCTAACAAAAATATTGTCACTAAGCAAACAGCAAATAAGCTGTTTGCATGGTTATCCTGTATGATTTCCTCATTTAAGGTTTTACACGTTGGCTTATGTATCATTCTGCTTTTTTTATTTACTGCTATATTCCCAGGATTGATATTTTTTGAGGAAGTGTTTTTGTGGGCTTCTGGCCATGGCATCAAATGACTTAAAAACACAACCACATTTCAACAATCAACAAAATGAGGTCTAAGTTGAAAATATAATGAAAAGTGGATGATGATGATGTAGATAATGCATTTTAAAATGCCACTTGAATTTGTTTTGTCATTGTGTTCAGTATTGGCTTATTGGTTAATTGATTGTGATTTATTGTGTTTTTGCGTAATTGGTGGCTGGCTATGCTAACATTTCAGTTTTGAGTCAAATTTGGCTAAACTTTGGAACTCTGCCTTTTTATAGTGAATATACTTCTTTTATGTAGGTCTTTGTATTTGATTAAGATAGCCTTTTTCTGTAAACATTTAAAATATATCATGTCCACTAGTGGTAAAATCTATGTGAACCAACAAAAAACACAGTTTGTAAAGCATACAAGCCTTACACCTAATATATGGAATACAAGTTAAGGTGCATTTGAATTATGGTCTGCTTAACAAGATGGAGATATGATTGTAACGATATGTTTGTATATTCTGGTCTAAACAGTGTTTATCCTTTTAACATATTATTCTTACTTTTTTGGTATTTGTATTTTCTTTCATGTTTACGTTTTTACAGTAGGCCTACATTCCATACACATGAGATATGCAAAATGTACTACAAGTAAAAAATTGTTTTGATGATTTACACTAGCTTTTACATCAAACAGGCTACCTGGAAATTTAAATCAAAGTGTAAAGTGGCGTAAAGTGCATGTTTGAAGCAGACAAATGTCAGATTTTTATATAAATTTTGGAATCAATTTTGGTCATTTTGGTATTTTGGTTGGTCAAGAGCCTATGTTTTTCATGTTTATAAACACTAAAATGGAAACCCTGTCACAATCATCTCTGGTCTTCTCTAATTACAAATATGCTAGTAATACATACATAATAGATGATGTTTAGAGTACTACATCGGAGAATTTGCTCGTGCATAGTAAAATTGTTTTATCTGGCGGTCATAGACTTCAAATTACTCAATCAACAACTATGTAAATTCTCCTCATGGAATTAATATCTCGCTCATGCAAGTGACGTTACAACCTTTTGGATGAGTCAATTATGCAATTAAAACGGCATTAATTAAGGGACTATGTCGTATGCTTTTTTTTAATACAGGCCGAATTTAAAATCACAGCTCCTTAATTCTGCAAGTATCTATAAAATCTTGCAAAAGATGAACTAATACAAAATGAATACAAAATATATGTATTTTGTATTAATTTTATATTAGTTCATCTTTAGCTCATTATATATATATATATATATATATATATATATATATATATATATATATATATATATATATATATATATATATATATTTGCACTGTTGGAAACTGTTGGAACGTGGTTTTCTCCGTTGTTTTCCACAGGTGACATATATTTTTTAAACTAAACTTTATTCGCATTTATTTATCCATTATATTTGGTTGGTTGAGGAAAAACAACGTCAACAACATTCATTGTTATAATGTTTAAAAAAAATTAAAGCACAGAGCCGTATGAGTTTAACTGACGTTCTCTTTACATATCGATCCAATTTTAAAACTCAACAATGGAATGGTACGTTTAGTCATATGATTATACGTTAGTGGCCCATATAACTAGAACGTAGGATTACACGTATTCTCGTGTTTCTTCATTCTCTGTCACGTAAGGTTATTTATTTATTTATTCTTTTTTGCATATTGGTGAGTTTCAAGCATGCAGATAGTTCTATGCAGATAGGAAATTAATAAGCTACATTACTATTAAGCTACATTCCTGATAACGTCATATTGGTGATTGGAAAACATAAAATTACTGCGGAAATAGACATGGCTCACAATAACCAATCATTCCTAATGAACGATTGTTATATACTTTTATTTATTGTTTTTTATTTATTTTTTTAGATCATTGGAATTCTAAAACGTGTCTGCTTGGTGTATAATTGCATCACACATAATTATAATTATAATTACACCATTACAATAGTATTAATATTACAATCTAAACACATGCATTTAAATAACGTTCAGAGTACAATTAAATGCTGATTCTACACATGTTTAAATAAATTGCATTTTAAATGGCCTACATTAAGATTTGTGGGGGAAATGAAATAAAGACGATATGTATCTGAAGGCTTTCTGTATCAGATTTTTTTTTCTTGTTCACCCCATTTATAGATGAGAAACTTTAGATCTCTTGACTGAAACTTCTATTTTAAGTCAGTACATGGACACTGAAATCCGATATAAGTTGCACATATTCATATACATTACTGAAATGTGTTTTAACAGTTCTGTAAGTAAAAAGTACTGGCTATAAACGAATAAATGGGGAACGCATAAACAGAAATTCATGTATATAATGAAATGAAACGGAAAAAGTAAATCTCTCAAGGTGTGTTAGGATTCGGCTGAGGAAACTGATGGTACAGTTCACTACAGTACAGTTGGTACAGTTGGAATAGTTGGAACAGTTCACAACAGTTGGTACAGTATGGTACAGTTCACAACAAAATGTTGTTTAAAAATGCGAGAATGGAGAGCATTCCGTGCGCAAAAACGAGGATCCGCCTTTTAAACCCAGCTGAAATTTTTCGGAATCAAGTGTCTGGCCTTTTGTTAACACTGGAACAATACAGAAAATATTTGCTCATAACATTCAAGGCCTGATCTAACTAATATTTGTTGTGCTAAAACAAAACTACTGAAAACGATTTCATTAAATGATAGATTTGAGTTTATTTCTAAGCATTGGATGTTCTGGTAGTGATTTATTTTCTAGGCTAAGGGGTTAAAGGTGTCTCTTGCGTCTGCACCCTGCTTGTCTGTGAAAAAGACTTTGAACTTGAACTCCAGCTTTCGTCTGTGCCGAAACCACTCATATAATTCGTTTCAATAAAACTCTTGCTTCTTTGCATCCCTTTATATGCAATTATTGGAAACATACGATAAATAGTTGGTACTTACTAAATTGGTCAGCTGGTTTCATTGTTTTATATTTTATTTTATTTATGGATTATTTATGTTCGTTAATTGTTTTTAAAGGAAGTCTTCTCTTCATATATCGCGTGATTAAACAATCTGCAGCATAATGCGTGCTCAAAAGAAAGCGTATGAGGGTGTGAAGCTGAGTTAATGATACAAAAATGTTTTAAAAGAAAAATTTATTAAAAGAAATATTCAAAAAATAAATATTCAAGAATTCTTAGACCAGGCTATTTGTTATGCAAACAACAACAACAACAGCAACAGCAACAACAACAACAACAACAACAACAACAACAACAATAATAATAATAATAATAATAATAATAATAATAATAATAACAACAATACAGCAAAAATCTAAAAACTTAAACGTTTTGAGGTTCAAAAATTTTGGCCCAATTTCTTTAAATTCAAATAATTGTCATGTAGAACTTTATAACTCAAAGGTTTTCTGCGCACACATGTTACAGACACCTGCCTTTCATGTCTGTTTAGAGATCTGATATGCATAGGTAAACTGAAACAGTATGGCAAATTACTTTGTTCAGAACATTTCGCAGCTCTCAATTTTTTCTCCCTGGATCTACCTATAAGTTTATAGATTAAATGTTGCAGTTGGTTAATATTCGGGTTTAATTATTATAGTTAATTGCACTATCCGTATTATCTGTATAATAAAGTGTTTTTTCCCCCAAAAAATAAAAAAGCTCAGCTTTAGGACGAACATATACCATAAATAATCATTTACATGTTTACTTTTGTATCTTTCTTTATGGAAAACGTTGACATTCGTACTTATACTGATATTAATGCGTAAAAACTGAAGCTAGCACCCACCCTTAACAGGCCAGTGTACGACCTTGACGAGGACTCACTGCCTTCACCGATCCAACCAAATGCACACAATAAAGAAATATGCCTTTTTTCAATATGCCGTTTTATTTTATTTTCTGTCTAACCTGTCAAGAAAAATGTAAAGAAGTGTTCGCTATTTCATGTATTATTTCTCAATTTTTTTTTAGAACGATTAATCAACTACACAA
Source organism: Ameiurus melas (assembly GCA_012411365.1). Lineage (NCBI taxonomy): Eukaryota > Metazoa > Chordata > Actinopteri > Siluriformes > Ictaluridae > Ameiurus > Ameiurus melas. The sequence continues at coordinate 23,231,215 of CM022768.1, read as the reverse complement.
AGGAATGGAAACGTATCGACGTATTCCGAAATACACAATTCTATTCAGAAACTATTAGTTGTATATGGCGCTTGCATTCAAAGCTACATATATGTGGCCTCGCCTCTGCTTTGTCGCACACTACAGATTGTGAATTTGCTTCATAGTTATATTAATTCTCGGCATTTCAGAACACCATACTGGTTCTTTTTCATCTTTTTTCCACCTAAATCTGAAATATAGCAAAAAGAATGTTATTATAAGGAATACATATTGTAATGTTGTTATAAAAACGTGACAATCAAAAGTACTTCAATAGTTTTTACCGACTGATTGATTTAGATCATGAAATAGGCCTCTTTTTACATATTAAGAACACAACAACCGTCAATCGAAAACGACAAAAATCACACTCGTGTTGTACGGAAGACCTTGGGTTCTGTATCATTACATTTTTTGAGAGAAATAATTTTTTATATGTTTATTGTGAGGCCTGGGATATGGAATCAATGTAGCACCACTGCCACCACCACCAACAACAACATAATCCTGTATAATATCGATAGGTATGTGGCTAATAGCAAAACGTAAAAGCCCTGGCTTGTGCGTGCACGTAGTTTAAAGAGACAGCAACAGCAGCAAAAACAACAACAACAACGTCCCAGAAAGCTTTTGCTGCAGCTACTGGATATGTAAGATGGTGAATTATCAGAAGTAAATAAATTTCGTTATACTAACTATAATAGCCTATATAGCAAAGAAAAAATATTCTCACCCGAGGAGGAATGACAATCCTGAAACCCGGATGCAGAGTGATTTCAGAGGATGCTTCTGTGTTTAATTTTGCGCGGAAAATAGAAGAAATAAGATATACTGCCCAAAAAAAATAAAGGGAACACTTGGAGTTACATTGTGCTGTTTAAGTGTTCCCTTTATTTTTTTGAGCAGTATATGTAATAGTCTATTGACAGTTGCAGCCCGATTTAGGGTGTTGTATCTTGTGCAACTACTAAATAATAAGTTCATTTTCAAAATTCAAATCCAATTTAATGTCATCTCGATTATAAAGACTATTCAAATTAGAACGCAGTTATTTTCGTTTTAGTGTGTTAAAAGAAATTCGTGTTATTTTTGCAAAATCAGCGCATGTCTACTAGCTGTAGCAGAAAAAAAGAAAAAAAAAACATGGACCACAAGTCTGGTTAACATTTAAATGATTATAAGGATTTTTCCTACTTCAATTGTGGAGTTCCCTTATTTTAAACTGAAATACAATCTGTAAATAATTTTCGTTTAACAAACGTTATTTCCTAATATTCTCTTTGTTTTAAATGACGGCATAGTCTAAACGTAGTCTTGCGAAGAAGCAATTGTCATTCCAGTCTTGTTTATCTAGAGCAAGACTTTAGACCACGGGGTCAAATGAAGCTACTAAATCCCACATACTCTATAGAGCATGCATACACATTAGCCCAGGCATAATAACCTTTCTACATATAACTATTATGCACTGTATTATCTGTTTTTGTGCCTTCACTTTTTACACATTAATTCTCTGTGAATTCGCTACTCTGCATTCATGGAGACAAAGCCTTCAATTTAACTACTCTAAAAAACATCACAACAAAATGTTTTTTTTTTCTTCAAATTTTTATTTTGGGTAATGAAACGCATATCATATGTAATATAGCAATATAAATAGCAAACATTTCGTATACTAGACTCAGGACGAAATGCAACCTACAATAGAAGCCTGCCGACGCAATCAACATGTCTGGGCAAATAATTGACAGCCTCTTTTAACTTGAACTTGGACTTCCGACTAGACGCATCGGCATGTAGGACAGACAATTTGTCTGCTGCTTGATTCACTCGTGCACGCGCAGTCAGAACACTGATTATAATTCAGTCATAGAATAAGATGATTACCAAAAAGCGAAATATTTGCTAAATGTATTACCTGGGAAATCATAAAATTATACAAAAGCCGTTTTTAGGTAATATTAAATTGTTTAATATAACGGGTTATCATAATGAACAGAGTCTATCATAGTATTTTTCCATAGCAAAATTAGCTAAAAGAAAGAGGCTGTACAAACAAAGAATATAAAAATAAACAATCAATAGTCAATAGGATTCATGTTGTTATTGAAGGGGATGGGGGTTGTACTCTTGTGTCGAACACACTACAGGCTGTGCTTCATGTTAGTTTTCAATCTGCTACAGTGTTTACTAAGCACATACCAGATATGTGGATTATGGTAACCTATGTCTATATGAAATATTCTTATGCTATTTTCGATGTATAAAGTAAAAATAAATAAATAAATAATAAAAAAAATCCTGACGTTCTCATAGGACGAAAAGGTAGCTTATTTTTTCCCCATATCCAAACCTTTACATTTCTAGTCTGAACACGTGTATATTTACTGAACATCACTCACTTGATTTGCAATCTTCATAATCAGGTCCTTGGTATGGAAACAGTGCGCTGGTAAATATAATCTCGTCATATTTTCTGAGAATTATTGGCACACTCGATGGGGGGATGGTGGTGTGAATTCATCTGAGTTACATATAAGAGACCATTCCCACTACTTCCCCCTCCCTCTGCAGGATTGTGCGTGCAGAGTCAAAGGTGTGGTCGCTGTGCGCCCAGAGCGCATTACACAGGTCTGTTTAATGATAGAAAGGTAGTACCAGTAGGTACAGCATGTCGATTGATTCAAGTCATATATAATGAAAAAAACTGATACTCGTGTTTCCAGAGGTGGAAATCCCATTTCTGCTTTCACAGAAACTCATGTGATTACTTATAATTCTTAATCATCGATTGTTAAGTATATTGGAATAGGCTATATATTTTTATTTATTTTCGTATTTAATGTATGTGTCACAGCTTGATGGCGAACTGTACATTAAATCTCTTTGTACTTGTACAAAAACAATAACGGCATTCTTATATTCTTACAGAATATACACTGTAGGCCTATATAATGATATGCTCTAAATGGATATGTTTCATATACATGTATTACATCTATAGATGCTCGGAATGGAAATCAAAGTACAGTATTACATACATAATGTGTCAATAGCACATAAATTGCGCATTGTCATTAAAGGTGCATCCGCTCCCGAGACCCTAAATACTGAGCAAAACTAGGTAGATCAAATAATGAAGGAATTTCGTAATATAACTGGTCATGGTTTATAGCGAGATGCTGAGTTTATAATAATTATTCCAGCGGCGGTGGAAAGCCTATGATTACTTAGGGGGAAGAAGAAGAAGAAGAAGAAGAAGAGAAGAAAGAGGGAATAAAAATTTGTAGAAATACAATATATTATATATATATATATATATATATATATATATATATATATATATATATATATACACACACACACACACACACACACACACACAATATCACACTGAAATCTCTCTTTCTCTCTCTCACACACACACTCAAACACTCAACACGCCAACACACAGTCTGTATGGAAGAAACGTAGTCCATGCTTTAAAACGTCTGGGTCGGGTCAGGGTAGATTTAACTGGTACGGCAATCGATTTTTTAGTTCTCCATAGCAACCAGCGCCAGCAATCGACAATGTGGAGCTCACAAGTGTCTGGGCGTCATGTGGTGGAACCACGTCGCTGAGAAACAGAGGAACACCTTAAAATCATATGGGTTTATATCTTATTGCATGCTAGTATTTATTTATTTATTTTTATTATTATTTATTTATTTTTTGTTTTTGTGCTTTGATAGGATACGCTTAAAAAGGTTCAACCGAATCCCATGAGTGTTGTTCTTCGGCCCTCTGTAGGAATCCTGTAGAAGTTGCATGTAGACACACAAACCACTCTTTCTCTATCACAAAGGGTTACAAACTAGAACCATTTTAGGAGGCTAAGAACATTTATCTATACAAAAGAACCATCGAAAACCTCTTTCAAAACCCGAAACACTGTAGGAAATAGCTTGCAACAAATCCGTCATCTGAATATAGCATATCCCATATCCTGTGCGGTTTGCGTGCAAATAGACATTGATGATGTGTGCCTGACTCTATGTTCAATAAAGTGTTCTGTGTATTATTAGCCTACGTTCTTACTTCCTACCCCAGTAATCACCAATCATATAACCAAAACACAAAGCCGCACAAAAAACCTGGTTTACCGTACACGCTCTTATAAGTAGGAAGAAATAGAGCAAATACTTTTCCAAACATAAAGTTTTATTCAAAGAAGACTCTACTACCTTTTACGTGGTTCTAGAAAAAAGTAATTAAATATTAATAGTTATTTTTTAAGATTTCATAAAGTACATATTTAAAATGCTACCTAACGTAAGTTATTATAGTAGGCATAGCAGACAGACAGACAGACAGAAAAACAGACAGACAGACAGGCAGACAAGCATCAACAGCAGCAAAAATAACAGCTATGACAATTTGTTCAGTAACACATTTTCCTTAATAAACTTATGTTTTTCTGTTTCATATTGTGTCGTTAGCATAGTATAACGATAGACTCCTTAGACATTAGATATTTTGACTTTTTTTTAGATTTTTGTGAGCTTGTATTTAAATAACCGTAGACACAAATCCTAAGCGACTAAATGATTGAGTTTAATTAGTGCAGCAAAGCATTTCATATAATGTAATATATGTGCCATGAATCTATAAATATCCACTCAACGGAAATATGCTCAGATGCGAAATGGTTTAAGATTATATACATCCGACAAAATGAATCGTCAACGATTATTATATGAATAAAAATGCTTTCTCGTTTAACGAGCTTTTTCTTTCTCGTTTAACAGAACTGATGTGAAATTTAGGAATGTGGGACATAAATATAATAAAAAAAGGACCAGCGAGAGAAATGTAGTTGCGCAGTCAAATCTTCAGCAGAACATAATTTAAGTGTTGCTAGTAAACTAGCTGCTTTGGTTCACTATTTAGAATACGATGCAGTCATGTGAAATTGAACTTATCCAAATGTTAGAGAATAGAGACCACTTCAAGAAAATCATATTTTACTTTTTATGTATTTAAGAATACATTTATTATGCTATAAATTCATTGCATTATTTATATGTGTAATTTGATTTTATTGATTTTTTTATTAATACATCTATTTGCAAGGAAACTGTTTTTAAAACGTCGATCTCTATAGCCCTATAGTCTAGTAGCATCCTCCCCCCCAACTAACGCCATAATCAGAAATATAAACGCAAATCTCGTTGACAGTGTTGGTATCTGACTTTGTATTACATCCAAATTAGACTTCACATTATTCCACATTGTTCTGCTGCTTTTTTACAGTTGTAGTTTGTGAATAGTATGAGAATTAGCTGTTCTTATTTGCCAGCATATTCAACATCCAGCCTATATTATAATATGCTATCATTAAATAATATTTCAGAAGAACCAAATGCATTAAAAACAATGTTGCCCCGTTGTAAACGAACACAATTCAGTGATTCTAGTTAATACACTAATATTTACTGTTTAATTCAACATGAAATTAATCTTTACCATGTAACCATGTATAGCATAGTCCTATAGTGCGTGGCAATGTTAGTCTTTTAACGTTGTTGGCTGTGTATGTGGTCCTGTACACCCGTCTTGCGTGCATGTTAAGAGCGGAAATTCATTATTCGGGAGTAATTCCTTGCCATCCTTCCACTGCGTTGAGTCTAAAAGTTTTTCAAGTACTGCAAGAAGCTTTCATGGAGTCGAATGTGTAGCTCATTCTTGTCTGTCTAGACAATGACCCTGTGTGTCTGCGGTTTTTACCTTGACCTTGGACTTCCGTGCAGCTGCCTTTTGGAAGAGCCGTTCATATTTATCAATCCCGAATAGAGAGAGAGAGAGAGAGAGAGAGAGAGAGAGAGAGAGAGGGAGACAGATTTGTTTACTGTATAACTTGGTTAAATATTGTTATTAGCTGATTTCTTTATATTGCTACACATTTTTGCTTCTTGTACCTTATAGCGTCATGATATGTCAAAAGTACAGTGTGTAGTATGTGTGTGTGTGTGTGTGTCTGTCTGTGTGTGTGTGTGAGTAATTCTACCACTTAAATATGATTTTATATATATATATATATATATATATATATATATATATATATATATATATATATATATATATATATATATATATATATATATATATATATATTACAAATCTCTTTATATCATCAGCTCTAAATGCGCATCTATACGTGTCAAAGTCAAATGTAGCCTATGTAGGACATTATGCATATAGCTAACACAACACACAGTGAAACTCTGCTTTGCAGCAGTTCAGATGGTAAAAAAAATATAGCAATCCAACAATGTAACTTACTTTAATTGTCTCTACGTAATCTGTCATTAATAAACATTTATGGAATTTATGAGGTCTATCGGACTTTCTGGTAAAGTAGAAATTGGCCTATGTAATCTTCTTTTTTTTTTTTTAAACGTAATATATTCTCATAAATAAGTTACTTGAACATGATCTAGGTTATAATATGTACTGAAGAATGAAAATGCATATGAAGAGTTACATCATGAAACTCAAAACATAAACTTGTTTGAAAAAGTCTGCAAAAGCCTCCTATAATTAGGTATATTACGGTCATTAATTTACATTCCTTTTACGAAGGACAAAAATCTTGTTTTTATTTACAAAAATGAAACAGTATAACAGGAAATAGTATCTGATAAATATTCTAAACAAAAGACTGAATATTTATTAAGTAGTTTACCAGACTGCGTAAGAAACGGTGGGTTTGATCGTAAAATATAGTCTCTGTACTATATGCGTTAACTGCTCTGTACTATATGCTGGGCTGCTGTGCAGGGAATCCAATTTGAAAATCAGGGTTTACTTCTGAACATGCTTGTCGGCCAAATCGTAAGGGCTGTTTTGGTCTCCCTTAAATCGAGATCGCTACTTTCCCCTTTAAGGATAGTTTACATGGGCTCACTCAGCCAATGTGCGGCCACTGAAAACCCCAGGACCAGCCAGTGAAACGTGAGCCAGAGCATGTTTAAAGGGATTACTATACCCGCCCACCGCAGCCAGTCTCTTCGGAGTCGTTACCCGAGTCACGTGCCTGCACATTAATGAACAGGACGCGCAGAGCTCAGCGTGCGCATGCGCGTGCGTAAAATGTAGTTGGAAATGAGGTATCGCCGTGGAGTAGTCGACTTTTAAAAAGCATCTGCAGCCCATGATATGACGACTTCGCTGGTCTTGCATCCACGCTGGGCGGACACCTTGATGTACGTTTATGAAAAAAGCCCGAATGAAAGTGGTCACAATAAAAATCAAGCTATGGAGGGACTGAGCGGGAATTGCCCTGCGACCCACTGCAGGGATCTAATCTCGCACCCAGCTTTGGGGCGACATTCGGGCACAATCACAACTCACCAGGGCACCGTGTACTCGGATATATCTTCACCTGACGCAGGACGACAGTGTCCCGCGCCTCAGACGTCGTCCAGCGCCTCTCTGGGCTATAGTTACCCATTTGGAAACCCGTACTACGGTTGCAGGCTGTCTCATTCGCACAACGTGAACTTGCAGCAGAAGCCGTGCTCTTATCATCCCGCTGACAAATACACCGAGCCCAGTACGGCACTGCCTACAGAGGAGCTTTCCAGCAGGGCAAAGGAATTCGCTTTCTACCCCAGCTTCGCCGGTTCATATCAAACGGTTCCTGGCTATCTCGATGTGTCGGTGGTCCCCAGCATCAGCGCACACACCGAGCCCCGACACGATGCGCTGATTCCAATGGAGGGCTATCAGCACTGGGCTCTTTCAAACGGCTGGGATGGGCAGGTGTACTGTTCAAAGGAACAAACACAGTCGTCTCATCTGTGGAAATCTCCTTTTCCAGGTATTATGATGTGACGTTCCGTGATATTTTCTCATCTAAATGTTTGTGATGTTAATAATAATAATAATAATAATAATAATAATAATAATAATAATAATAATAATAATAATAATAATACATTTTGACTGGTATTCAAAGTATGCAGTTTGCATATTTTATACTTCAAATAATACAACTCTAGGTAGTTAATAAATATATAAGATACTATATATTACAACAACTCAAAGATATTCGTTTTGTTTTTTTTTTTTGTTTTTTTGCTTGGGTAAAAGATCTGTCAAGCAGAACAGTCATGCAGTTAGGGCAGGCTATGACAATATAAGCTACCTTTGCTCCTCCTGTATAATAATATGGTTAGTCTTGTTTGTACTGCGTCTATAAATCCATGTAGTGGCCCGCCGTATGTTATGTACTCTTTGCAGTAGTTGGTGTAGTGCCTGGTATTTGTTTTACTTTTGCATGAGAGGACATCTTCTTAGACATGATGAGTCTACAAAGTTGCCGGTGAGGTCCAGTGTTATTCACTGGCACGTCACCGATATGTAAACAAGCAAAGCAATCATTGGATTGTCCAAGTAACGCATGGCCACGTTGGTAGTTTGGATAGCCTATAGTGACTGTTGTACAATTTAAAACACAGCAGTGCAAAACAACAGACTTGTCACACAGTTTAACTTCTCATTCGAGTCATTACTGGGGCAGAGAAAGAGTGAATGAAATGGGGAACAGAAAGACAGACAGGCTAGCATACTTCGCGCACACGCCTCACGCGCACGCGCACGTGCATAGTACTTAATTTTAAAGCGCTTTTGTGCAATATATAGACTGTTTATTGTAAACACTCAATCCATAAAATAAGATACCAATATGACTTAGATTTATTACTGTCAATGTTCTATAAGTATATATTTATATAAGTATTTTTCGTAAGAATTTGTGACTATCTATCATTGCGTACAGCTCTTATATCTGGGAGTTAATAAATTATAACAAATGCCGAACGTCCATAACCATCTTAAGATGGTTGTTAGCCGTTAACAATAAATATTTTGTTAATGGCAATAAGTGATAAAGAGAGGTGAACTCGCTGCTATTGACCTTAATATACCTGAACGCAAGGGTGATTAGATTGCGCGTTTGCTGATTCTTAGGCTATTGAAAGGTACATTATTAAAATGTGTTATGCGGACCTATCATAATTGACCATATCTTGTGAAATAATGTGTTAGATGTATGGGCTAAAATGAGCTTATAATCTTTACAGTAGTGCTATACACACTGTCAGACAGGCCTATGTAGTCTTATAATGATATCAAAAAGTTATATTATAAACATATGCAGTAAGTATTAATTAATATACATTAAGACATGACTTGAGAATTATTTTCTTAAATCCGATAAAGAACAACTATTTAATTAAGGATTTGGCCAATGGAAAAAAAACTTTAGACCTTATACTTTAAGAATACTATTTTGGTTTATGCAAGAGAAAATAAAATATCTTAACTTAATATTAAGTCAATTTGAGAATTTTATTTAATGCTATACAGGTTACTTTTTAACACCAAGAAGTTAGTATATGAATTAATTTGTTTATGATTTTTCTTCTTCTTCTTCTAGACGTCGTCCCGTTGCAACCTGAGGTTAGCAGTTACCGGCGAGGACGCAAAAAGCGTGTTCCCTACACCAAGCTCCAACTAAAGGAACTGGAAAAAGAGTATGCCGCCAGCAAATTCATCACTAAAGACAAAAGAAGACGCATCTCTGCCACCACCAATTTGTCTGAGCGCCAAGTTACTATTTGGTTTCAGAACCGCAGAGTGAAAGAAAAGAAATTTATCAGCAAATCTAAAGCGAACAATCACATGCACACTTAATGGATTCCCCATGAATTGCTTTTACAGTTGGTCTCAATACGTTCTGAAAGTCTGATATTTACTTCTTCTAAAAAACCATGAACGAAGAATATCCGAGGCCGTGTCACACCACCCAAGTCTGGTTTTACTTTATTATAATAATAATAATAATAATAATAATAATAATAAAATGATGCACACGATTTGATAATCGCTCATCCGTAAGCTTTAAGGGACATAGGCCATGCCCTAAAAACTGTGAACATATTGAAAATAATTTTGTCTTTGCTCTTTTTTTTTATGAATGTACATATATAAATATATAATATTTAAAATATTTGGGTTTCCAAGAGACAGTTTGGTCATATGCTTTGTTCCAGTGATAAAAAGAGACGCGAACATTTGTTGATGTGTAAAATCCAGTGCAAAAATCAGCAGAAACACACAAGGACTTTTAACTCGCATGAAGTATTAATAGTAAATTCTTATTTGAAAATTATGTTTGAATGAGAACAAAGTGGAAAGGCTAAAGAAAACATTGAACACTGAATGTGTGGTGTCTCAAACAGAGCCATGCACCATCGTTTTTGTGGTGGCAGGAATACACAGGTTTATTTCTAAAAAGCCTTCGAGATTTCAAAAGCTACATGTTTCACTGTGGGATACATTACTTTCAAATGCCGATGGTAAACCAGGCTGCTAATGTTAACTGTACAGTGCAATGTCTTTATTATTTAATTCATGTTCTGGCAAATTACAGGGCTGTAAAATTGAATGTGTCAAGATCATCTTAGTGTCCTTTTTTTTTTTTTTTTTTTTTTTTTAGCAGTGAAGTATCTATCTGCCCTGCAACTGGAATGATTGTAAGCGATTGCAACATTTAGTATTACAAGTTAATGCACAATCTTTCTTGTTTTATGTATAGAAACAAATATCGTAAAGCATTTGGAGCTGTTCACACACGCTGCCAGTCTGTACCTCTTTCTGTGAAGTACGTGAACTGTATTGTGGTGTTTAATTCCTAAAGTACTGAATGGAGACATGTTTCTTAAATAAATAATGGCAATGCAAATCAATGGATTAAATCCACTACCTTGGTATAAGTGGATGCCAACTGTCTTGTAAATCATGTACTATCACGCAACAAATAAATAATTCCGACTTAGACCGCCAGCAACCAACTACTAAGATGAGCAATCTTTCTTGCAATGACCTAGAACAAAAAACAACATCCTTCATTGCTGAAGTATAATAAATTATCACGATCAATTATAAAATAATTCACATGCTTTGATTTGGAGAAATATTTAGAAAATAAGGGAATATTTGGAAAACTAAGATATTTCTAAGCCCTTACGTTTTAGCCACACAGAGTCACCTGTGGAAAACAACGGAGAAAACCACGTCCCTTTCCAAGCCAAAAGTGCATATATATATATGTGTGTGTGTGTTTGTGTGTGTGTGTGTGTGTGTGTATGTGTGTGTGTGTGTGTGTGTGTGTGTATATATGTATATATATACATGTGTGTGTGTATATATTTTTTATATAATCAGTACACACACACACACACACACATATATATATGTGTGTGTGTGTGTGTGTGTGTGTGTGTGTGTGTGTGTGTGTGTGTGTGAATAAAAATTAATAAACTAATTAATAAATAAATAATACGCTAATAAACCCACAACACTATTTGCAATAATACAGAATGTATTTAAAATAAAAGTGTATTTAACTTATATTATGAACATGCAGTACTCACTATTTCTATATGGTCACTTAGACCAGGGGCTGGTTTACGCAAAACTTTCTTAATGCTAACATGGTATACTATTTAGCGTTAAAATCTAACCTTAATTCATAATAAAATTGTACATAAAATATAAAACGCTTTTGGGGAGCTAAGGTTAGACTAGAATAACGTTCCCAGAACGTTAAGATTCTATAAACATTTGGCTCAAATTGCTCAATCTGTTAAGTTTTTGAGTGTTCTGAGGAGGTTTAGTATATGAGAGTTAACACTAATTCTTCCAGAACGTTGTTTTTTTTATCTAACTGGGAGTTTTGCATGAGCATTGTCCTAGTAACATTATGGAACGGTAAACCAGATGTTTTAGCACGTGTCAGGAACCGGTTGAAGAGTTTCTGAATGTTCTAATACTGTTCTCTGTGAGCTGGGTAAATCTGTATATGAATTTCGGCTCTTTGCAATGGCACGCAGTAAGGTGGGTAAAGGTTCAGTTTCTCCGTCCGTACCCTTTTTCTCCATTCATGGCCTTTCCTATGAGTAATGTATTTTTGAAATTTTGAGTATTTACACGGGAATTTGTTATTACTAACAAACAGCTGTATTTCATCGTCTTTAACAATCGATCAGCATGTTGAAAATATTGGTTACTAAAACAAGAGTTTGCTGGCTATTGAATTATTCAATCAAATATTATAATATTGTATTATGTCTAACTGAAAGACAATATGTACAAAATTGATAGTGTTAAAACAATGATATATTGAATTTCTGGTATGTCCTTTTGAGAACCTTTGTGTAAATGCTTACTTTATTGATTTAATGGTTTAGAACTTCATCTACTTAAAAGTTTTTAGTGTATTCCCATTAAAATGTAAAAAAAATGTTTTAGTGACCTGGTAAGAAACATTGCACAGTGATAATGCAACTTTGGACACCAACAAATATGGAATTTCTCACAGTCAGGTAGGCCTGTGTGTCGAGAATATTCACGAGACCATGCGTGTAGGTTTAAGCAATGCAGACGCTTCTCAGGTAAGCTATGACTTTTAAAGATGGTGAGGAAAATATTGTCTTTTACATTTTCACTTGTATTTGTGTAAACACAAACTAGTGTCGACGTCGGTGTACACTCTATATGCAATAACAGCCTATATTTTCTATACAGATAGCAATAATCCCAGTTATGTTACGGTTCTGTTATTTCATGCACAAAAGAAAATTATTCTATTTTCTGTTTATGCGTATTTTGTCTCACAACAACTTTTTTTTTACCAATTATTTGCTCCTTGTATTAATGGGCGTATGCAATATATATAAGCTCTCTGCCGATTTCTTGTCACGTGGTCTTTACCCTTGACCTTGACTATGCAGTAAATTTGACCTTGACATCACAGAGACTTGTGAATAATAAATAGGGGCTGGACACGAATGCCCCCGGTTTGTTTGCAGGCAAACAAGGTGTTATTTCCCTGTCTAGACAACTCAAGTTAATGGTATGCCATAAATACATAAAAAAGGAAAAAGCACGGATATCCCATGTCTTTGCCATTTCTGAAGATGCAAAGCATTGCAGACATTTAAAATTTGCTGTTCTTTCAGCTCAGCGACTTCAGTGCTTTCTCTGCGCATATGATTCTTCAACCAATAGGGGTATTTTCTCTCATCGTGAATTTTGCGTTATATTCACCACGACGACAGGTAGAGCTTTGCTGACACAAAAGGTTTGCAGAGGCCACGGGCCTTCGTTTTACCGCGATCGGACCGCGCAGGAAAAAAATCGTGTTAAAAGGTATGGCGCTAGTATCTTTGTGTAACCTAGGAGCCTGCAACATTTAACGTATAAAACATTATAACATTTGAGTTCATAACAGAACTGTAATGCATATGAATTCATATCTCAGAACTGAATTACCGAACGCTGATTTCATGCTAATTTAACGCTGACCTAAATTTTATATATATATATATATATATATATATATATATATATATATATATATATATATATATATATATATATATATATATATATATATATATATATATATATATATATATATATATATATATATGCAAGTATGTATGTATGTATGTATATGTGTGTATATGTATCTATATTTGTGTATATATATATATATATATATATATATATATATATATATATATATATATATAAAAATATATATATTAAACGTGTATTGTAAATTATAAAACAATAAAATTCATATAATAATTAACTTGCAATAAAAAAAACTGTTTTACTGTACGCACACAGAGATGTAAACGGTGTGTGTGTATACGTGTGTGTGTGTGTTTAATGAGAAAAATGGCAATGTACCGAAAGAGCAGAAGGCTGAAGAGAAAGGTGGCTGATAGCCTCTGGTGGTGGCATGGTGCAAATGTCAGGAAGTGCAGAGTATAACATGCAGCCTCCTTGTGTTCAGCAAGCTACAGCACTCTAAGCCTATAAGACCTGTTAGCAAACCCCTAGACTTTTTGGATATAATGAATAGAAAATACAGACTTGAATGTGATGTTTGTAGGGCTACAAAACTGGAAAATTAATTACATTATTAAAGCATAAATTAGTTGTTAGGTAAAACAATACACACCAAGCAGTCGGATAGAACATAGAATTTGCTTAAAAGCAGACCTATTGAAACTTAACCTAACACCTTTTCTCCAATTTAAAGTATTTTTTTCTGTTGGATTATATCTGTAATTTAAATACTATTTACTTAAATTAATTTCTCGTTAATTTTAAGTGATGCGTTAGCACTACCTACACTGAAAGAGGAAATCTGGTCTTATTTATCTATAGTATATGTTTAAAATTTATATAAATACTGTGTAAAAAAAAAACCTACGTAAACAACTTATTTTCTAGTTGTGCTACCATAAAATAATCAACTATGAGATGCAGACGAAAACATTCTGAGAAATCATGAACGCCGGCAATAGAGTAACAAAATACGACACATCACCATATTTGTAAACAATGATACATGGACTTAGTATTTTTACTTATTCTTTTTTTATTTGATGAAAACAGAAACAATTCTTTATAACAAAGGTGTTCAAAAAGGCAGTTGAATTAATTTCATTTTTTAAGCGTCTTCAGAACATTGTGAAACATTGTAGTTAAACATATAAAACTAATATATAAATAATTAAGTATTATGACAAGAGAATTAATTATCTGATTTCTAAACTGAACGATATCGTGTCCCGTCATTTCATTTTATTCACACAAATAACAAGTCAGTGGTAAATAAATAAAAAGATTAATTAATAATAGTAATAATTTTTTAAAATACTAAATTAAGAAAGAAACATTGATATTATTTAGCATTAATGTATTTGAAGTGCAATATAACTATTAGTAACTATTCAAGTATAACTATTTTAATATGTATAGGTGCTGTAGTAAAGATTCGGGAAAAGAGAGAATAAGAGAGAATAAAACGCCTTTATTTGTGCTGTTGCACTGTCTGGACGGTAAACACATTCGAAGACTGCTTTACAGTACGACGTAGGCAGTGCACTAGACACTGACCTTGAACTGAAAACAAGCACTTTCAGCGACTTTACTAACAATTCGGAGACTTCAGATTCCCATTTCAAGCGATAACACATAACTTAAAGATAATGACAGATATTGGTGTTGGAGATTTACCTTGTTCACAATCGTCGAGACCTTATGTAATTAAATGGAGTTGATCGACATTTCACCATAAATGGACAGAAAAAAAAATTATAGTCGGTCGACAAAGTAATTTTACGACGTGTGTCCTAACCTGCAATATCTCGATGTGGTAGTTGGCTGCAGTTTAATTTTATTCACATCTACAGTGAATAAAAAGAAACATAACATATCCCAAAAAAAGAAAAAGAAATTAATATATGTATTACGATCTCGTAAAATAAAGTGTTGGACTGAATTTGGATAGATGTACTTATCGGAAATAGGGAATGACTTGTATAGTATAATGTCGAGATCAACAGTAGCTGCAAAATAGCACGTTTTCATTTCATTCAGTTTGTTACACAGACCCTATATTTTATGTCTGTAACACGGTTGCTTTTGGGATATTTTTGCTTCTTTAATATAATTGTGAAACGTCAAATGTAGATAATGACTGTCTAATGTTGTAGGTATATTATTTTTGTCCGTTCCTTATCATGTAGTCTATAGGTGTTCATGAAAATGATAAGCGACACACAAGTTACCTAAGATTAACTTATGTGTTGTTATGTGTAATTATATTACGTAAAGTTACATTAAACCGCCAACGAACTGTGGTTCGCATTTTAAAATAAATTAATTTCAGCAAATATTAACAAGCAACAAAAAGCTGCCCCCTTACACACACACACACACACACACACACACACACAGAGGTTCATATGGGCAGCCACACAAGTGGTAGATTCATATTAGTGAAGGAAAAAAAAACCTATCAAGCCTAATAATACAAAACATAGCTATTGTATTATGCAGCATTTGAAGTTATCTAAATAGCTGATCTTATTGTTGACTTATACTCGTATTGATGCATGTAGATATATTTATGAAATTTCTAGATAATCTTATGTTATCTTATACACGATTATTCTTAGCGTAAGCAGTATAACTATACCGGCCTATTTAGTGTTTGAAATTATTTATCAATTAAGGTAGTGTGGTGGCTTTGGAACTGCTGGATCGTTTAAATACCCTCTGCTAGCTTGTAAAGTTCATATAAAAGAATTGCGAGATGTGTAATAATCTTCCCACAGTTTGGCTGCGAGTATTTATAGAGGGAATCTGTTAAAGTTGTTCATATGAGGTGTGTGAGGGCATATTATTTGAAATATAGGTTACGTTCTTGAAGAAACCTTATAGAATATCATCCAATTTTACTGAGCCAACGGTTTCAACCTGCTGACCCTGTTACAGTAAATACGAGTGTTAGTGAAGCGCTGAGCATCAGTCTTTCTCTAAAACAAGCCTGTAAATGTGGATCATCAAAGCTTTATATGACACCGAATTCAATCGTAATTTTTTTTTTCATGAAAACAAAATGTCATCAGCACCCACATCGGATCCAGAAATCAACAGTTTTCGTATGAAACAAGTTTTAAAGTTAATTTGTTAGCTTATAAAGATATTAAACAAGTCTAGGAACGGTACTATATTTTGTACTCGAAAGAACGAACAGAGAACCCGTTTGGAACCTGAAGACATAGGAAAGTGAAAAACAAGAGTCTACATTTTAATACGAATTTTTATATTATTTTTAAAAAGCATATAAAGACCCGTAACACATAAGTTAATGTTTTGTTTTGTCTAAAATAGTCCAAGTGGGTGGTACCTTCTGGAGTTCGAGTAAGCTCCGCCACGTGACGAGGAGATGACCAATCGGATGCATCTCCAGGTTTAACTACGTTAAATGTCAGATTGCAATAAACTAGAAGCTGTTGGTCAGGCCCGCGGAAATGGGCGAGCATAATCTCCTTAATCCTGGGTTTGTGGGACCTTTGGTAAACATCCACACTGGAGATACGTTTTACTTCCCGAATTTCAGAGCCTCGGGGGGACAACTGGCGGGGCTACCATCTCTCTCGTACCCAAGAAGGGACAATGTGTGCTCCCTCCCGTGGAATCCATCGGAGTCGTGCAATGGATATCCTCAGTCTTACTTTGGCAGCCCTCTGTCCATTAATCCGTCTTTCAACCGATCTTGTGCTGAAACAGCCCGACCGGAGGAGAAATGTTATTATGGCGGCAGCGGCAGCAACAGAGAGGCTTGCTCGGACGGCACAGTCAGCCTAAAACGAGAGGAGAGAACAAGGGAGACATCAGTATCATCAGATCACGGGGTGCACAATGGGATGGGCAACAGTAGTACCTTCAACAAGTATGACTATGGCGCCGAACATCTGACCCCAAACCCGCCGTCATGTCAGTCTCTCGAATCCGATTCCAGCTCGTCGTTGCTCAATGATGGAGGAAAAAGCACGGCAAACGATACACAGACCCTGATATCGCCCACAAATCACACGAGCAATGTCTCAACAGGAGGAGGTGGGTGGTCACATGCAGCTGCAGTTGTTTTTTTGTTTGTTTGTTTGTTTTGTTTTGTTTTAAGAACAAAAGTAAACCATTCGTAGAGTATGTACACCAGTAAAGGTTTTGCCCTAGCAAACTTTTGTAAGGGAGTGGACTTGTGGATAAGCTGTCAAATGCACTGATTTTTTTTTTCCTGCGGCATACTTGCGTGGTGGATAAGCGCCGCTAGGGGCTGCCCTAATAAAATGCTCCAAGTTCACCAGCATTATAGCATTCACTTACTTATACATACAGTAAACGGAACATCATAAAAATATCCATGCTACTGTTTGTATTTTAGACTCTTCCTATTTATTTATTTTTGTTATTATTATAGCACAGTAGTAATTTCTGGCTTTAAGTCTAGTTTAAGAAATATGGAAGCTAAGGTGAGAACCAAAAGAGAGCTTTCTGTGTTGCAGGCTTTTGTTGTCCTGACTTGTGCAGCAGGTAATTAATAAAAATCTAAATATCAAAATACTATGTATATGTTTACAGGGAAAACTCAACTGTCTTTGTAATGTGGAAATAAAAGTCATATGACAGAAGTACATCGATAGTTAACTTCTATATAGAAAAATCACATTGTTTACGCATTGTCACTAGAGTTTTTATGCCTTAGCTTCAGCTGATAGGTACGCCTTTGGTATATGTTGAGAGCGCAAACTTGTATTAACTTTGGAGATTGCTACTTTGCATGACACTGGGAAGTTCTTAGACACTAACGCTTCAGTTGTTGTTGCTGTTGTTGTTGTTGTTGTTGTTGTTGTTGTTATTGTTGTTTTTAGATGTATTACATTCTCATCTATGTTCTGCCCCCTCTAGGTGCCCCGTGGTATCCTATGCACACCCGAACCCGCAAGAAACGAAAGCCCTATTCTAAATTGCAACTGGCCGAGCTGGAGGGCGAGTTCATGCTAAACGAATTCATCACTCGGCAACGGCGGAGGGAGTTGTCAGACAGGCTCAGCCTCAGTGACCAACAGGTTAAGATCTGGTTTCAGAATCGGAGAATGAAGAAGAAGAGACTGTTGCTGAGAGAACAGGCCTTAACCTTCTTTTAAGCAGGCGTTTATTAGTAGCCCAACACCAATCATCCACTGTGGATATTAATTAATAATATTAAAACAGCTCAGTATTATTATCAATAGTCTTTATTTTTTAGGTTTAATATTCATGCATTTTTTGCTTAATAGCAAAATGCATAAGAAAGCAGAAATTATTTCAGGGAAGGAGACCAAATGTTTGCAGGAAAAAAGCTCTGTTGATATCACACTTTGTATTGTAATATAGGCTATGTATTAAAGTGGATGCAGTGTTTCTCGTGGTGTCTAGAGAAAATGTATGTTAACTTGCGTCATTTGAAAGAGACGTGCCCTTGGCCACTTTTCCTCTCCACTTCGGATTGCAATATGTTGCAAGTTCTATTTACTCAAAGTTAAACTGTGAGATATTCAATCAAAGCGAAAGTATATGCCTGTATTTAACTGGCAATTAAACGTGCTTTGTGAGATGTACTGTCAATAATATCAGCTATTTATTACATCGTAAAATTACAAAAAAAAAATCTGCAATATTTACTTGCGCACTGTTCAGAAGTAATGTTAGTCAGTATTCCATGAAAACAAATAGTTAGAGAGGTCTTAAATGAAGATCGCTAACGATTGTTGCCCTTTATAGCCATGGCACTGCATAAGACACCTTAATAATTTTCACGAACCTTACTATTTCAGTGGGCGTAGTCCTTAAAGCTGATCTTTGCAACTAGGAAGTGGAAGAAGCCTAAAAACAGTGTGGAGCGGAAAATCACGAAAATTATGTCTCTCGCCATGTGTCCCCTTGCACGTCCATGGTCATGGGCACAAAGTCATTCATCTAGATGATCAGCATATCTGAGAGACTTCAGAACCATACCGCAGCTGGAATATATTCTGTCAGGTGATCGATGCCATGTTGTCTCTCTCAAACTCATTGCTTTTAGGCACGAACTCAAATCAGACTTTGGTCAAGCCTGGTATTAAGACTGGTATAACTGTGCTGGTATAAGACTGGTAATACTGTGTTGGTATGTCTGTGTATTTGGTAACACCGTGTTGTTACTGCTATTGATAACGTTATTTATAAGTCGTGCCACAATCTGGGTACGGAGAATAATTTCTTTAATAATTGCATGTACCTTGATTCAAGTTTAGAAATATGTAGGCCAACTTAATTAAGCCTCTAAAATGCTTTTGGGAGGGAAGTGCATGATTCATTGTCGGTTACTATGTCAGTTACCTTGGTGAAAGGTAAAAGGTAAAGCACCTGATGTCTTAAGAACATATGACACGATGCTAAAAACATATTCCCAATTCCCTATAAGTGAAGATATCCTTTTATTAAAAGATATTGTTTAATATCAAGAAATCAGATAAGAAAATTATTTCTTGATTTTACGCAATGTATATATTGCATGTTATTTATGGTTACGCCCTCTTACGTTTCAGTGTTGAGCATGCATTATTTTAAAGACACTTTATCAAAATAGAAAAGGAATCTTAATCTTGTTTTAATCTTGTAAAACAAAAAAGAAAAAAGAAAAATAAGAAGTGGTTTAGAATCGTACCGTGATATTTAAACTTTAATACAAACTATTATTTTGCTTTTTTGCCTTTATTATTATTATTATTATTATTATTATTATTATTATTATTATTATTATTATTATTATTATTATAATAAATAATAATAATAGTGTTGTTGTTCTTGTTGTTGTCAACAACAACAACAACAACAACAACAACAACAATAATAATAATAATAATAATAATAATAATAATAATAATAATAATAATAATAATAATAATAATAATAATAATAAAAAAATATTAAACCACTTCTTCATCGGTGCTATCTTTTCATTTTTTCCGGTTGTTATGCAACTCATATTTTTGTAGATCATTTCTGCATTAAAATCTTCATTTTTGAATCTGTGGAAAACGTGTTATCACATGTTTAAAGCTATTTTACACGCTCCCATTTTTCTATTTTTATGTCGCATTCCTCTTGAGTTCTCAAACTGTCCTGTATATGACGCTTCAAATTCTTGAATGTATTGATGTATGTGTAGCCCAAGGTTTCTGTTAAATAAAGTCTATGAACTTCTCTGTAACTGTAGTTCCTGTTCAACATCTTATTGCTAATATAGGCTACAGTATGGCTCTATTAAAAATAGGTAACACCATTACACACGTGTTCTGGGGTTTAAGTTCATATACGCGTCCCAAGTAGAACTTACATTCATATCGACAGAACTAGCCTGTATCTGATTTGTAAACCAAAGTTTTCTTTTAATGAAACCGGCTTCATGGTCGATCTAATTTATGCTTTGAAAAAGACCGCTGACTTCTGCTTACCTTACCTAAGTGTATTTAATCTTGCTATACAGCTTATTAAATATAACTTACTTACTTAGGCCTTGGAATATGATCATTATCTTAGTAGGCCTCGAGTTTCGGTACTCTTCCACACCGAGTAAAAATATCCACTTGGGGATATTCGCTACTTGAACTTTAGGCCCAACTACGGAAACCGCTGGTTTGTATACTTGGACAGTTTACATTTCTGGAAGCGAATTTGACCGTTGACGCGTCCTAGAAAATACCGCTACTCAGGATCTACTCATGAACTAAATATACTAGCTACTTCTTTTCTTTATTTTCTTAAAATCACGTTTCTAAGCCTGCAAACTAAATAAATTACTAAATGAAGAGTTGTGGTAAGATACATTTAATGGTTTTTCAACGTTACCTACTCCGGCCAACAATAGTTTCATGAGATTAGAAAATTGTTACAAATCTGCGATAGTATAAAACCAGAGTGGTCTTTAGTTGATGTATTAGTGTATAAATTGATGTCAAGTAGACACATGGTTGCGTCCTTTTAAAAGCAAGAGCTTCAACCTATACAGTGACACATTACGCGCTGCGGCGTTTTTGACTTTGAGTCTGGTTCAGTTTGTTTATGGGGGTTTGTCTCAGCGGCTCAGACCGTGCCCTTCACAAAGAACTTGTGTTGTTGTCATGTGGTCTAGAAAGCCCCAGGTGTCCCTCTGCATCAAATTCTACATTTCTGTATGGTGGCGAGAGAAAGACAAATAAAACTAGTCAATTACGGGTCGCTATGTTTAGGGTTTAGCCACTGAGAGAAATTGCTACACATTTAGAGAAACACGACTATTTTAATGAACGTAATTGCAATTGCATTTTGGCTAATTTTATTTATTTATGATAATTTTTCCCCCTATTAGTAAACAATAGTATAATATGGAACCGAACGCATTTAAGACTTATTATTATTATTATTATTATTATTATTATTATTATTATTATTATTATTATTATCATCTTTATTTATTTATTTTTTCAGTCTAGAAAAGCGCTATATAAATGTAACTGCAACTTACTCACTAAAATTATCATTATTGTGCTTGCTGCATTTTCTTATACAATTTCTGGCCTAATCTTTATTATCTTAAATTTCACTGTTATTAGCACATTTCCGTTAGATATTGAAGCTATTACCGAACATCATTAGTGTGTGAAAAATTTTAGGCCTGTAAAAATGTCAGCTGATGCAAAAATCTACTTTTGCTTAAAAGGTGGGGTGTCGGCACTCGGGTAGAAACTGTATGAAAACCCTTCAAGAATCACATACTCTAGATTTATTTACACACTCTAGATTTATTCTACATTCTTGTTCACATAATAACAAGTATCGTCTAACATAGATTTTTCATTAAGGGAAGTTTCGGTTGTAATCTAGATCATTTTGCGTCGTCACTTCTTCACCATATCACCACCATTTGCTTTAATATGAATTATTTAATAAGTCAATTTCTTCACTTGCTGCGTGCTTGGTCTGCTGCTTCAGGGGATTCTCACAACGCTGATTTCTCCGCTTCCATGGCTTATCTTTACAGCTAACCCGGCACTGCAAAGCCACTTTTCCTGAAATGCTTATAAATAGCGTTACAATTTGTTGCTATTTAAAAACAAACAAACAAACAAAAAAAACGTCTTATCCTGTAACCTGTAGCCAGGATTCTTTATAGGCAGTAGTGGAAAGCGAAACGGCCAGCGATAGAATTCAGGAAGAGGATGAGTCTCGATCCCACCCCCTCTGCCGTAGGCCCGTTTTGGTGGGCGGGAGCGAAGCACAAATTGAAGGTCAAGTTAGTGTGCACCTTACATGGATTGCAAGTATCCAGTACGGTACACACTTCAAGTGACAAGAAAGACATGCACAAGCGTCATCTTTTGGGTATATGCAAAACTGTGGCATTTGTATATGAATAGTTACACACATACACACATTTTAGACTCCGCAACTCTACATTGCGGAGGCGTAAAATATTTTTTAATGAATCGATTTATTTATTTTATTTATTTATTCGTGCCGCAATTACCTAATATTGAAAATTATTATCTATTATAATTGTAACCTTACTGGCAAATCAACACAAAATAGCAAGGAAAGAGCAGCTGTCTTAAAGTTACCTGTAAAATATTTATGGTCACATTCTTTTTAACTCAAGTAGGAACAAACACACACACACACACACACACACACGAAAAGTTTAGGAAAGTTTTCTTACCAGGCATCTTTTATTAATGTCATATGAGCGTAACAACAACAACAACAACAACAACAATATTAATAGGCTACTAATACTACTACTACTAATAATAATACATCATATGTCAAAACATTATATAAATCATGGTTCTTTGCAAACAAAGGGCAAATACATGCTCACATATAATTTAAATTATATGTAAACATATCAAATGTATAATTTTAATTATATGTGAGCCTATATACAATTTTAGAAAAACATAAAAATCATACACGCAATATGAGCAGACGTGCGCACGCACCTATAATCACATTAAATGTAAGATCAAATTTTAAAATAACTTTTTTAAAATAAATTTTAAAATAGAGGAAACCATTTTACTTTGATAGCTTTGAAAACTTTTAGAAAACAGTATATTTATTTATTTATTTATTTATTTTTGAAAAAATCCATTGGCACTCTGGTTTAGGTGTGAAATGTCAAAGCCTTCTTTTTTTCTTTTCTCTCTCTCTCTCTCTCTCTCTCTCTCTCTCTCTCTCTCTCTTTAAATACACAATATGGTCTTTACGGTTACAATAAAAATCCTTCGGTGAATCAACTCATAACTCCAATGCATGTCCCAATCACCCACAAACTTAATCTCAGTCAGACAATACCCAACATTACGCATAGACTGTATATTTGCAGAGCCTAATAACGGTTTTAACTGGATACTAGTGTGTGTGTGTGTGTGTGTGTGTGTGTGTGTGTGTGTGTGTGTGTGTGTGTGTGTGTTTTATATGCTTCCGTGCACTACATCAGTACAAAAAACAAAAACAAAAAAAAAAAAAAAAAAAAAAAAAGGAGCCATTTTCTTGTTCTTTAAAACTGTTCACAGCTCATGCAATGTGGTTTAACAGCCCGACTTACATCCAATTAAATTTCTCTAGGCCATGAGGGAACAGTAATATGTAACACAGCTTCCGATTTTAGTTCTGTTATCAAACTTAAACTCTCCCAAGCAATGCTTAATTACTTGGAGTTGACATAGGTCGGTATTTTAAATATTTGAAGGTGTATACATGTGCCTGTATGTATTTCTTGCACCATGACGCACAAAATAAGGTAAATCGACGAAAACAATCATATTTCGTATTGAACTGAATGCAAATTCGCATTGGTGAACTTCTTCTTCTTCTTCTTCTTCTTCTTCTTCTTCTTCTTCTTCTTCTTCAGGAAACCTTTTAGCGTTACGTTTTAACTTGTAATTATGGAATGAGGGTGACATTGCTTAGAATCCACAGACAGCCATAAAACCTGTGGTGCTGAAGAGCGCTGGTTTTAAGCAGAGCATGTCAAACCTTTACAACACCTCTGTCCTCGCTAGCTCTGAAAACTTTAAAGGACCTTTTCATTGACATGCAGTTTGTTCAATTCAAATTGTACACAGTGTCCACAATTGCCAAATCTCCAGCAGGGACTGACCATTTGCGAGGAAATGGTGACTGTTTGAAAGGGAAACAGCTGAGTCTTTGTTTGAACTTCTGGGTCCTACTGCGAAAGGGAGACAATATGAGATAATATAAAGCATACGTACATTTCAAACACATACATAATTGGTTCTTGTTATGCAAGACGTGTTGCGAGTTGCACAAACAAGTTATGCGCAAAACGATATTCTCGTAGTTAATTCATGTGCTCTTTTGTTTTTTAATTCTGTTAAAAGATAACGAAATATATATTAGTATGCCACTGAATTTCATTGTTTAAATTCAGGGATAAGTTAATCTAATGCAACAACCAGGTGCAACCGGTGCTTCCCCCCAATTATTAGTGTTATTAGCCTACTTGTTACTAGCCTTTTTTTTTTTGCCAGCACCAGCTTTTACTAGTCATGTCATATGAAGATTTGGTTCAGTTTCAGGTCTAGTTACTGATTCAAAAGAAGGAAAGAAGAAGGTAAATAGTACATAAACCTAAACGGCTTTACGTAGAATCCCTTTGTGTTTGCGTAATATGAAAAACAACCCCGTGCTTTATTTCAGTTAATTGTGGGTTATAAATTTAGACTTGCCTTTCAGTTTAAGTATTTTATGCCATCGCTAGCTTTTATTAATAATGTTATCCGTAGTCTTTTTTTTCAGTCTCATTGCCAGTTACGGGTTCTAAAAAATAAAAAACGAAGGAAAAATAATACGTAAACTTCAAATGCTTTTTCACAGAAGCCTTTTATTCGTGTTTGCATAATATTAACAAAAATCCAATTATTATTATTTCAATTATTTTTATATCCTTATATTAATAAAGGTTTTAATTAATTGTCTTTTTATGTAACAAATGTCTTTTTTCAAAAGTATTTTTTCGCCCGTTGCGCTTTTTATGGTGGTAGCATCAAGAATGTTAGTGGTCAAATTCAAGTGCTGCGTCTGGGTAGCTGTCTGGTTTCTTTGTACTTGAATGCGGGTATCTAGCAGAACCACCCTTTGTCTTTGTAAAAGAGGCACTAAACATATATTAATTACCCTTTTTCAAATGTAAAAAGTCTAAACCGTTTAAACGTTTCAAATATATGAGATGTTGCTTGATCGATTTTTATGATACCTTTGCTTTGTTTTCTCATATAATTCTGGTTTATATGACTAATAGAGTAGACCTAATACATTTTTGTGTGAAGTATATTGTTTAATTGATTTGTAATTGTTTCACTGATTGTTCGAAATATCAAACACTGTTGTGCCTCGTAAGGGATTGCTGCGTCGGTAGTTAGTTATTTTGGTATAGGTAGAGTATCACTAAAGATATTTATCAGTTTACTCTCTCAGTTATTTATTATGAAAAAGACAAATTATATTCAGACTAGCTTAAATTTAAACAAAAAATAATTCCAAACCTTCTACACTCGGAGACATTGGAATTAAGATTGTATTTGACTATACTTTCTTTTTCTTATTTTTTGTTGCAAAAATAAGTTATTTACATGTTCCTGAATAAATCAAAATATTGCTCGAGTATAAAAAAAGTATAAAGTTAAAAAAAGTTCCCTTTACTGAGAACCAATAGTACATAGCTCAAAATCTTATAATTACCTAACTGCAGAAGCATAACTTACGCTTTTTCACTTGCTTTTTAATTAAAACTGATTTTTGAATCGACTGTACTTAAATTTCCTTCAAGATGGAATACAAACTATTATTATTATTATTATTATTATTATTATTATTATTATTATTATTATTATTATTATTATTATATAACACATGCAAATGGGTTTTTTGTTCACATAGATATGACTATTTATGGATCTGTCAAGAAATGCAATATTACCCTGATCTGCTTCTTAAATGTTACCAAAAACACTGAATTTTGTTTTATTGTGTACATATACAGTAACACAGTATAAAAAATAACGCTTTAGATATCATGCTTTAACGTACACTCAAATAACACAGTAATATAACTGTGCAAGAACTGTTTTGAAACTAGTTTAACTTATAGGCAATATGTGGAGTGCAGGAGAAAGAGGGCAAACTCATGTTTCATTGTCGTTTTATTTTCTGTTTTGCTTTGGTTTAAAAATGCATCAAATACATAGAAAATAATCTAACAAAAATGTTAAAACATTAAAAAATATATATTCAACAGCCACAAATAGGCCCCGTATATAAACAATAGTAAAATAATTATATTCTCTAGAAGCTACAGAATGTGGTGTGGAATGTGTCATTCCACACTGTTCGAAATTATTTTAGACATTAAATTCATGTGTCAACTTTAAGCTGATCAGTGTTTGCACATTCATGATTATACTATAAGATATGTAATTATACATAACTAGTACTGTCATGTTACCAAAGAAATGCAGATTAATCTATCGAAGTGTTTTATTCAAAAAATTATGCAGAGACAGGGTGGAGCTAACATTTTACATCCATCCATGCACTATTTATCAAAACTAGCTGACTGTGCTAACTGTTCGACAAAAAACTATAGCCGATCAATGTTAGTGTGGGTTAAATCATTAAGATGAAATGGGTGGACTTTAGTAAGGTCTAAACGTTTACGTTTTAGGCTACACCAAAATAATGCAAATATGAGAGAATATTAAACGTCTTACCTCATAAATTCTAAACCCACTGCTACTTAGCATACAGGCTCTCCGACTTTCCTATAAATAGAAAGAATACGCTTCCTTTCATTCTCATAAACTGCTTAAAGACAACAAATCTGTAATTTGTTACTCATATTCCTCGGGTTCCTGTACTGTTTTAAATTTTAATTGTTAGAATCTCTTAGAGCTCACCTAAGTGAACCACTCCTACGCATTCAAGTGCTCCAAATTGATATATGACAATATCTACTTTCGATCACGTGTTACAGAGCGACTTAGACGGATTGCGCGTCATCTAGCCTTCCCAAATTTTCTCCTTTTGCAGCTCGAATCCAAAACATCTATCTATAGTAGGCAAAGGAGTACAGGGGGAAAGATGTTTAACTCGGTAAATCTGAGCAACTTCTGCTCCCAGACACGTAAAGACCGGACATCTGAGTTCGGGGACAGGACGGGCTGTGCCTCTAATATCTACCTCCCCAGCTGCACCTACTACGTCCCAGAATTTTCAACCGTTTCTTCGTTTCTTCCGCAGGGGCCTTCACGGCAAATTACATACCCCTACACTACAAATTTGTCTCAAGTACAACCGGTACGAGATGTTTCCTACGGCCTGGATCCATCCAGCAAATGGCACCACAGAACTAACTACGCGACGTGCTACTCCGGAGAGGATCTGGTGCACAGGGATTGTCTTCCGCCATCCACCATGACAGAAATGCTCATGAAAAACGAGAGCGTGTACAGCCACCACCACCATCACCACCATCCTAGCTCTAACCACCCATCTACTGGTTTCTATTCCAGTGTCGGGAAAAACAACGTGCTGCCTCAAGGTTTTGATCGCTTTTTTGAATCGGCGTATTGTGGCGCTGACAATCAGTCAGACCATTGTTTACAAAAGAGCGAGACGACTAAACTAGAGAGCACGTCCCAGCAGCCCAGCGCAGTTTCGGGGGTGGAAGAGCCAGAAAGGGAAGCCGAGGACGAAGAAGAACGAACAAATTCGGGCTCATGTAGCTCCTCAGGCACAAAGGAGAGCAACGCAAGCAAAATCAACCATTCGAGTAGGTACCCAGAGCTGTAAATAGGGAAAGGTTAAGGGATTAGCCCGGTGTTTTGTCGGTCAGATTTTATGTGGAGTTTTATAAGCATTCAAAGGATTTTATTATAACCTACAAAGCTCTTTCCTTCAACGAAAAGAATTTTTACGATGGGAACACGCTTTGAAAAAGGGGGATGTTATACACAGACGCTGCTATCCTAGAGTCTGTGAAATTTTAAGAGCGCGCTATTGTGACAAATGCTAACTTTGATCATGAACTTGCGTTGGGCATTTTAGGAGGTTTTCTTTTTGGACTCTCGTGAGTAAAAATCAATTGGGCAGAACACAAGTTTTGGCGTACTGTGATATTTTTTCTCTTTTAGCAGCTTGCATGCATATTAGTCATGTTTTGGTATAAGTCTTGTTGTTATATCATGTATTTGACACAATAGTGACGACTCCTTTTGTGTTAAGAATCTATCTAACTATGTATGTATGTATGTATGTATGTATGTATGTATGTATGTATGTATGTATGTATCTATCTATCTATCTATCTATCTATCTATCTATCTATCTATCTATCTATCTATCTATCTATCGTTTTCAATGCGTTGTTGATGGGAACAAAGAAACGACAGCTTAGTTTAAAACCCGTTGTGCTTGTGCTGCGGGCCCGGTGTTAATAATAAAAATGTGTTTTCTTATAAAAAGCGACTAGTAATAGCTCCGAGTAACTCTTAAAATATAATTTTGGGTATTGTGGTTTTGTTCAATAACGTTGAGGAATATCACTCTGTCTTGTAATATCCAGCAGTTAAATTTACATTAAAGTGAGAATAGTTTGAATACTATTTTATGGGAATCATCTATTTTTGCAATGACAAGAATATCGTTTGTTCTTACATTAATTTCTATTATTTTAAAGGCAGTTGCCTGTTAGCTTCAGAAATCAAAACAAGAAAGAAATGCCTACTAACTGGTTTTCCATTGGATGATTCTCTCCTACACATTACACTAATTTACCAGTAGATTCAAACGTGCACTTTTCATTTTATTTATGATCCATTAACAGCCAAACAAAATCTTATTTAAAGCTTATAATACTTGTATTTCTTAATACAATGGACCTACGTCCAATTTCAAGTTCATTTTTGATAAACACTATGTATTTTTAGACTTTAAGCAGTGAATGCTCGACATACATATGCATTTGTCGTTTTTTAGCAGCATACTACTTTTCATCAATGTTTTGCAAAATAATGACCTTACACTGTCCTTTTGATATTTCTAAGGTGCCCCCCGCACGAGGAAGAAGAGATGTCCATACTCCAAGTTTCAGATTCGCGAACTGGAACGAGAGTTTTTCTTCAACGTTTACATCAACAAGGAGAAAAGGCTGCAGCTCTCCAGAATGCTAAACCTTACTGACAGACAAGTGAAAATATGGTTTCAAAATCGCAGAATGAAAGAAAAGAAATTAAGCAGAGACCGCTTGCAGTATTTCTCTGGGAACCCACTGTTGTAAACAATGGACTTATTTCAGTAGGCCAAGGTTGATTTTACTTGATATTTCCGAAAACTTTGGATGTTCCATTATTTTATGAACTGTTGATCCTTTATCTCGATGAAGCCGACATTTCCGACTAAATTCGCATGGATTTAAAATATATATATTTTTTTGTAATAACAGAAAAGGCGTCTTGAGACGATAATTATGGAGCTTTGAATTCAAGCCTTTGTAGTTAAAACTCCAAGTTCAGATTTATTATTCACAAGGTTTTTGAGGAAAATCACAGGCTACACTGAAATCTTTGTAGATATCTTATTCACAATACAACCTTAATGACTAGTTGCTGTAAATATGTAACAAAACAAAGTCGAACTGAAGTCGGAGTCGTCGTACAATATCTTGTATTTTTCTTTTCTTTCTTTCTTTTAAAAAACAACAAAACATTTTCATCATTTTAAACTGTGACTTGTACAATCTGTAATAATGTATTCCTTGTACAGAGACTATGCAACGTGCATTTGTGATTGTAAATATAGCAAATATTAAGTTCACTTTCCTTAACATTGCTGCTATTTTGTTTATATTGCCCGAGCAGTTCTCGCGCGCTTTAGCCTAGGTCCCATGTTCCTTTCTTTAACTTATTTGCTTTATGTTAAGCCCAGTGTTCTTTTGTCAGAGAACGCTAAGATTACATTTTGACTGTGTATGATATATGGTATACCGCATATTAAATAAATATATACAATGTAAAGGCATTTATAAGTGAATCCTGCCTCAGTTTCAGACAGTGAGCCAGTCGAAAAACTTCATGTACGATTAAACGTTTCAGTAATTTAACTGGTTAACAGTGCTGAAGAAACTGACATCATCCGAAAGAACCATTTACAGTCTCATAATAAAATCTACTCAGAGAAGCCTTTTGATGAATTTAACTAGCATATTTCAAAACAAATCGTTTGTTTTACTCGAATCACAGGTGCGAATGACAAATACACGACGTATTAGATCTGCGTTTTGGACCACAAACTATGTCTACTTCAACTAACAAACATAGAACCTAGTTATATTGCAAAGACATTGAAATTGTAGTTCGTCGTTCGAAAGAAAGGCAGAAGGAAAAGATAACCTCTTTTAGTACCCAGTAAATGGAATCGCCACTCTTGTGGTCTAGACAGTGCCATAAAGCCAGAGGCCCTAAATGGCTATTTTTTTCTCTTAATTGCACCGTCTGTTTGTGGGGAATGGTGTCCACTTCCGCAGTAAACAGTAAACAAGAGAGTCGGAATCTTCGAACAAAGAAACTTGAAAGAACTTAGAGAATGAACACTAGTGCACTAGTAGTCTACTTATACAGTCAACCCCGTGTAAGACTACTAACTTATGGTTGAGTACTCATTAAATAACTAAAATTCAAGAAGATATTTTTAAAGCAAAAAATATCTGCGTTAAATCTCCGATCAGTGTAGAGGAATAATATCGATCGTTGAAAAAACGACAGAAACATAGCGATTTGAGACTACAGAGAGAGAGAGAGGGGGGGGGGCGAGAGGGAGAGAGAGAGAGATTTGTGTGCAGCCATTTGAGATTTAGATTTACATAAGCCAGTTTATCCTTTCATTCTCAAAATGTTAGCTTGTGGGGTCTGTGCATGCGCATATGAAGGTAACAATTATTAAATGTTGTCGTCATGCTTCACTAATGTGAATGCCTTCACCTTTAACCTGTTTGAACTGAAAAGAGAACCAATGAGAATAAGCGTGATTGCATCGGGAAATGTGTGAAAAGTCAGACTTTAACCTGCAGGTACACCAGGTAACTTGTCACGCCCAGTGACATAAGCCAGTACCTTATTATCCCAATAAAAATGTTCTTTTGTGCATGCAAGGTTATGTTTTGCCATTTACTTTTGCAATTCTTCTGGCTTTCATTGGCTATTTAAAAGCAGTACACGCAATAAAGTCTTAGTGCAACACCCTTGTAAATTTCATACTGTGTGCACTTAGTAATGAAGTTACTCTCGTACGCACGAAAATGTCACGATACAGTGACTTATTAAGCTTATCTTAACTTATCTTAACGTTAACGTGTTAGCATACTAAATATTTATATTATTTATTCCAGTGTAATCCCAGTGTTTATACAAGAATAGAAACAAACTTATGTGCATGACTGAAAGAGAATGGGTGTCGCTAGCCGATGGCTTTCATGCCTTCCTTGGCCTTCCTTGGCAGTGAGCTTTTCCCGCAGAATTGTGGGAGAGACAGATAGCAACCGAGAAGAAAGGTGGATGGGGGGGCGGGGGGGCGGGGGGCATAGCCAAGGATCAAGGCTAAAAGACTACTCTTGTCACGCCCATCAACCTTGGCCCTGGTTTGGTGACGTAGCTAATTTGTCGAATTCCTTGGGCATGCGTCATCATCCTACCGAAGAAGAGACTCCTTGAGTGTCCGCCTACCGAAAGAGAGACACTGGGACGTCTGCATTGCCTGTAAAGCGTTCTGTCTGCAGTGCAATTGCCCATTTTTCGATAGACTGTGAGAGTGAAAAATAAGACCCTTTAAAGAAGTAGTATAGTAGTCTGCATAATTTTTGCGCGAGTACTGAATTTAATTTCTGCAACAATACGGAGAGAGATGCAAAAAGGTGTGATCGGACACAATATATGTCATCTGAGTGCACTCTTTGAGAAAAAAGAGGAAATGGCTTAGACTTGATAGACATCAATACTCTCAGACTCAAAGCCTGGAGCCAACTCACTATAAAAATTAAATGGAAACTGGATTTCGATTTTATGTCGGTATAATTTGCCGATGAGGGTAAAAACAAACAAAACATAGGCTCAAAGAAAAATTTAATATAAATATTTTATTTCATTGTAGCCTCCATGAGCTATTGTTTAACAACAATACAACTTACTTCCTCTCCTGTAGATGTGATGAAATGTAAATATATTCACTATTGGTGATCAGCAGTTATTTATGTGGTCTTTCGTGATATTAAAAATTTAATAAAATGCTGACGCGATTTCCGATTACTTCTCTCTGATTTATAATTGTCTTTAAGATGTTACATGCAGCAACCGTAAATTTCCATTAGACGTAGTAGATAGATGCCAGTTTGATGAAGGAAGACGGCTAAAACCTAGCCTCTTCAAAGTGAAAAAATGTTTAATAGTACTCTCAGTTCACACAAGTGATCAATGCCGCAACCTTCTCCTCACGTTCTCAGTGAAGTGATGTACTCTTAGAACTACCAAGTAATTTCAAATGTTAGATTTGTTGCTTTCATTTGAAATAGGTCTACTCAAGTGTGGCAGGATAGAATGTATATGCATATGTAATATCTTTCTTACCAATTCTATACAAATTATATATTAGGTAAGTTTTTCATTTTTATTCACAAGTATTTCAAGAGTATTGTCACAGAATAAACAATTAAACAATACACAAATCATGCTTTCATCAATTTTATTGAATAAATCACAGTTTGGAAATAGTTTACAATAATATCTTGTTTAGAGCAAACATGAAAATGATTTTACATTGTCACTAAAATGTTTTATTAATATCTCTTAGTTTTAAATAGGCCTGTATATAAAGTCTACTTTGAAGTTTATAGCTGAACAAACGCATAAAATCACGCACACAAAGTTTATGGAAAAGTTTTGTACATGAAACATTAGTGTGACGTCGGTTCACGTAGAATATATTAAACTTAAAAAAGCATTCAGAATAAAATAAAATGCTCAGCGTTGTCGATAAAGTAAAATAATTACTAAATGAAAACAGACTATAACAAATTATATCTTAAATATATTATGCTGCCCTATGCAAAAGAAATTTAAACATACATGTACTGCCAGTGTATATATATGTGTGTAAAAAAAAATACCGAAATCATTAACTAATAGTTATTATGTCCATTATTTTTTAAATACCACAATTGTAAAATCAAAATAAATTAATAAATAAATAACCTGAAAAGCAAGCTGAAGAAATTTGACGACTGTCCACAATTGTAAAATCTAAATAAATTAATAAATAAATAACCTGAAAAGCCAGCTAAAGAAATTCGACAACTGTTGGGAGAGAAATAAGAATTACAAATGATTCGCATGCTTAAGTTCTGGCTTCATAATGATAGCTTCTTGACGAAATGAAGTGGCATTTTCTGAAAATTATAGGTTTGCGGAAAATGCATTTTTAAATCTTATATATTTTTGTACAATAATATTAATTCTGAAATCAACACTAACATATAATTTAACCTATAAATAGCCAAATGCACAAGCTCATTTATTTACGATGATAATACATAACAACGGAACCATCCTGAGCTTTCAATTATAGAGGTTGAAATTTAAAAAAATACATAAATGGATATACAAAAACGACAGAAAATCTTCAAATGCATTTAAACATATATATATATGTATGTATATCTAGTTTGCAACTTTTATTTAAAAATAATAAATAAAACATTCATGTACATATTTATACATATATTACATAAATGCACATAGTTTTGTACACAAGGTTTGTTTGCACACTTATTTGCAAACGCTGACTAAAGCACATTTTTTCCTTCCGTTATTTACTATATATAAAATATTTAGCCCAATTGGACAATTAGTTGAATTGCTCTCAAGTGGATAAATTACGTTGAGGTAAACCGATTCCAATAATTATTTTAAAACTGTCAGGATTTTTCATTCTTTACTTTCATAATACTATAATGAAATGTACGGCACCCCAAGATGATACATTCATTTATTTATTCATTCATTAATTCACACACACACACACACACACACACACACACACACACACACACACACACACACACACACACACACACACACACACACACACACACACACACAAACACACACACACACACACACACACACACACACACGTGTTATGCCACGCCAGAGTGGTTGTTTTCCATTCTAAAACTATTAAGCACTTACTTTGTGGTGAAAATATTTTACAGATGATTTTAAAATAAAAACTGACGTTCCATTCATGGTGTATTCTTCTGTGTACTGTCATCCAGGAGATGGAATGAACTTCTCATATTTGTCCAACCAGATTAGTAATCAAACAAAGACTGAAAAGCTACCTTCTCATCAAAGTGCGTAAAAGGGCACTAATTTCTCACACAAAGAAAAAGGAAGAAGAAAAAATAAAAATATTTGCTGTATAAACTACTCTCTAACCGAATTTTAAATGGATAGTACTCTTAGACCCTGACCTATTTGTACTAATATGATGATATATTTTTTGACAGAATCTAGAAAGCAGTTTTATAAGGATAAGGGCGTTGTGACTGTTAAATTGTTGTAGATGTAAATGTACATCCGCCTCGCACCTAGTCTAACACGGGATCCACGGCAACACTGAACAGGACAGAGCGGTTACCGTAGTATAAATGGATAAAATGCATTATTAACAGTAAGATTAATATATGTCGTAAGTTTCACTGGCTATAAAAAACCCCACACACAATCCAGTTATCACCATAAATATAGCGAACAAACATACCTCCGCATTGTGCAATATGACAATGAGTATCTTTGGCATAATTATTTAAGTGGACACTCGGATCGAGGCTAGCAAAGTTGTAATCTGTGTTATATATATAATTATGCATTTTTTTTATTTAATTTACTTTCTTTTTGTCAACTTCTCCATTATTCAGTGCTGATTTCTATTCTACGTTGTTTTTTGTCGTCTCATAAGCCACTGGGTGTCACGTTTGCCTGCTCTTTGTTCTCATTAATAGAACTGTCCCTTCACAAAAGTTTCGACTAGATGGCGCCATTGCTCTATCCTGAGCTCCACTCACTCACCAACTTGACCCTCTTGACGTCAGAGCAGTCTAGAGCATCAAGGCCACTTCCAAAACCCTATTGGTCTGAAAATCACATGACGGGCGCCTTGAATCCATAATTATGTTGCCGATATTTTCGCTCCCCCCCACCTCCCAAAAGATGTCAGCGTCCTACTGTCCTTATCCATTCCGACATAAACGAGCTTGCTTTAAAACATAAGATCAACACGCCCAAGTCAGCAAAATGTCATGTCCGAACAACGTGGCAGCCGGATCGTTTCTGATGGATTCGCTGGTGGGAGAAACGTCTCCATACAGAGGTGAAGGATATTCTGCTAACTCTGGGATGTACATCTCAACGTCCGCAGAATATGGCTGTCAGATGATGAGAAATTTAGGCGTCGCTGGTGTGCCCCACTCCAAACGGGATGAGCTGCCACCGAGTACCGTGCTAATCAGCGGCTATGAGCACGCGCATTACCTGTCGCAGCGGGACGCCTGGACGACCGCCTCCAAAACTTACAGAGGTGCCCAACCTGTTGCCCAGCCTTTGCACCCATGCTCTTTTACAAGCAGCGGCGTCAAGGAAGAGGCTATAACTTGCCTTTATCAGTCTGATATCGATAGTCCCAGGGAGTCTACGGACTCCGCCACCTATATCCGACTGGGAGACAATAGCAACCGCACTGATCAAAGCGGCGTCTCCTCCGCCGGCTATTTTCGAGGAAACCAGGTGTATACGACTGAAAGGGTGCATGGAGAAGACGGGTTTGACTCGGACTTTAGCCGTATTTCAAGAATAACAACTCCCACAGAGGCACGAACCGTAGATTCATTTGTCAAGAGCAGCAAGTCGCAGCAGGACGCATCGAGCGAGGAAACGAATGCTGAGGATCATTGTGTGGATAAGAGACAGCAACTTAGGAAAGAAGACGGCGGCCCGAAGAACGACAGCTGTACAGATGATTCTGAGAGCGAATTAAAAGGTAATCAAATGAACGATTTCGCTGTTCATTTATTTTTGGGTGTCTGTATTATGTGCGCGCGCGCAAACATGCGCGTTTTTGTACTTCACTCTCTCTCTCTCCCTCTCTCTCTCTCTCTCTCTCTCTCTCTCTCTCTCTGTCTCGCTCTCTGTCTCTCTCTCTGTCTCTCTCTCAAACACACACACAGACAGGACACACACATACAAATATAAACAACAGGTTGTCCTGTAGTCAATGTTTGAATCACAAGCATTAGTAAAGAAAAGGGGAGAAGAATATAAGCTTTTATAATGACACAAGATATCATGTATTCTGTTCATCAATACAGATGTAGAACAGATGTCTAAACGACGTTGAATTTGTATTTGCAATTGAAACCGCATTCAGGATAAAAACACACAAGATAAAATAAACAAACTCAAAACCACTGGACATGCGCAAACATGCATGGACCACACATAGGCACACAAGCACACACAGCAAAAATAAAAACAAAAATTCTTCATTAAATGCGCAATTTCATGCGCAACGATGAGTAGCAGACACAGTTTGACGCTTTTAACGTTTTATGATACGTACAGTAAACTATAATAGATGTCAAGGAGAGGTTCTAATAGTACTGTGATAATAAATAGAAGTTTCTATTAGCGATTTGTCTGTATCGACTGTTCAACGTCCAAAATCTGTACAAAATATTAACTGTTGTCTGTCGACGCATTCATTATTTTGGTATAAATTTATCTTGTTTAACGTTAACAAAAAACATATATGCCCAGTATTTGAAGCGACTACTATTACCGAATAGTGCCAGTGGAAAGAAAGCATTACATTTCTGTTGAATAAAATACATTTAGGCCCAATTATAAATAACACAAATGACTAAAAATATTGAATTGTTTTAAA
Organism: Ameiurus melas; assembly: GCA_012411365.1. Taxonomy (NCBI): domain Eukaryota; kingdom Metazoa; phylum Chordata; class Actinopteri; order Siluriformes; family Ictaluridae; genus Ameiurus; species Ameiurus melas. The sequence continues at coordinate 23,193,646 of CM022768.1, read as the reverse complement.
TTTAAAATATTAAATTTTGTTTGCAATATGTCTAATATTTAGAGTGTTTCTGCTTGCAAGAATTGGGGTGGGCATGGGGTGATTAAAATTACAATTATATTAATATTTTTGTGAAAATTAACGTTTATTACAATTGCATTTAAAAATCGACGCTAGTCCGAGGGATATATTTTACTGGAAAATATGACAATATTAAGTGACGTTGTTATTACTGCTGTCTTACCTTCTGAAGTGAGAATGCATATGGACAAATATATTTCTATTTCGCACGTCACAGTCCAAAACATTATATATTTCAACACATTATTGTGTTATTTCATATTACATTAGCATTTAATGTCGCTTTACCATATCCTGAACAGTATAGCGAATTTTCATTAAACTTTTATGAAATATTTTTTACATATGTAAAAAATGTGCATTTCGAAAATATATGGATTATATGGAAAATATATGGTTATATGGATTCACAAAAAGAAAAAAATGTTTTTATGTGATTTGTAAATTAAGTTAGTTATTATTAATTGTGTATATTATAAGCAATTTTATTATTATTGTTAATGATTTTAAACCATGTATATATATATATATATATATATATATATATATATATATATATATATATATATATACCACACACAGTGTAAACATTCAGTATATCTACTAGTAATACTATTACTATTACTATTACTATTACTTGCGCGCACGCACACGCACACACACACACACACACACACACACACACACACACACACACGTGTGTATATATATCGAATGGTTCGAAAAGTTATTGTAGATGTCAGTCATCTCGTTAAACTCCTGCTTGTCTTAAAGATTTGAACTGAAAAAAAATATATATTTAATATTTTATACAATAGCCTATAGGCCCTGTTAAGTGAAGAGCGCAGCATAACCTGAATAACATTTCAGCCCAATTATATATATATATATATATATATATATATATATATATATATATATATATATATATATATATATATATATAAATATATATATACACATATATTTTTTCAGTTCAAGTCTTTAAAACAAGCAAGAGTTTAACGAGATAACTGATATCTGTAATAACTTAAATAGATTAGCTAACAAACCATTCTGAAAAGACGAGTCGCTCCACCCAATTATCTATCTGTATATATATATATATATATATTTTATATATATATATATATATATATATATATATATATATATATATATATATATATATATATATGAGAGAGAGAGAGAGGAAAGGACAGAACATCATATAACTATTGTATTATAATTACATTATAATATGCAACGTTGTTATATATGTAACATGTACATTATACTTCATTACTGTAGATGAAGGAAAGTTGGAAAACACTACGGGGAACTGGCTGAAAGCTAAAAGTGGACGAAAGAAGAGATGTCCTTACACAAAGCATCAGACACTTGAGCTTGAGAAGGAGTTCTTGTTCAACATGTACTTGACTCGAGAGCGCCGTCTGGAGATCAGCAAGAGTATCAACCTCACAGACAGACAGGTCAAGATTTGGTTTCAGAACAGAAGGATGAAATTGAAGAAGCTTAACAGGGAAAATCGGGTCCGGGAACTAACGGGCTACAACTTCAACTGAATACAGGACAAATAAGCAAAAAGCAACACAATTACTTTCATAATTTTTTATCAATACTTCGGACTTTCTGTGACACACACACACACACACACACACACACACACACACACACACGCGCGCACACACACACACACACACACACACACACACACACACACACACACAGACAGACCGACATCGTTTGCATCTGGACATGGGCCTAACTTAATATTGTCGTTCAGACTGCCTTAATTGTGTAAATTTGCGCACATAAAGGGATCCTCGTCTCAGACAAACTTGGGGCATGTCTTGCTATACATGAGCTATCTACCTGATGTCTTAGATTAGCTTGTTTGTCCTTAGTGCGCGTGTCCTAAACAGTGCGTACTGTGTCCTTTGCATGCCTACTGTTGATTTGTCAGTTTCATTTTTAATTCGACAGTGTCAAATAAAAGGGGGTTGGGAAATATAATGTCCTTGCATCTCCTTCCCCTTGTATACCCTCTTTAGCTTTCTATTGAAAGGGAGCAATAACGGTAAGGGCCAGAAAGAGAGAGAGAGAGAGAGAGAGAGAGAGAGAGAGAGAGAGAGAGAGAGAGAATTGTAGCACTTCCAATAAGAGTGGGAGTCCCCATAACGTTGATTTAAATATTATCCAGGTGACCACAGTAAGTCAAGGTCATAAAATTGTAATGTCATGACGGTCCTGCAAAGCGCTGGGGGTGGATTTTATGATCTGCAAATATAATGTGCTGGTGCAGTAAAGATGCATTAAAAAGCGTAGTGGAGGAAAGCTAATCCACATACCCGGGCTTGAAACGTGCTGGCCTCACTGGCGCGCTCTGCGGGCTGTTATAGAGGCAGGAAGCCACTTTAATGGCTATGGAGAAACACAACGCTTACACACCAGCCAGACATGGATGTACGATAAGCAGCAACAACAACAACAGCGACAACAATCAGTCAACCCATGGATCATATAATATATACGCAGATTTCAAGAAATGCTTCAAAGGTAAGACTGCATTTTTCATTATGTTTGTTTTTATATTTAAAAACTGTCAATCTAAGATCAACTTTAAAAAGTAACTGTTTGGTTACAAATATATCTGCAATTGTTTAACAAGCTATTAAATATTGGACTTCTAATTCTAATGGATATTTGTTGTGGTGGACGTCTTCAGGTTAATAAGTTATAAGCGGCACATTAGTATGTGGTTATGTTTGTAGATGTAATTGTTAAAATGTCCTTTTGCACAATGTATGTCATAACTGCTAGGCTAAACTTTATAATGGGTTCATTTTGCTTGGGATTTTAAACGGCTAAAACGGAATTGCTTTTTTTTATTACAATTTTTTCTTAAACCCTTTTACATGTCATATGTATTTTAGCTATGTAATGTAAAAGTCAATGTGGTGACTTATTAAAAGTTTAAAAGATTGATACTACTCGTTGGCGCCGTCTGAGTATCAAGACAACAAAATTTGGCAACAATCAATGGTTACATGTCATCTGAACCGATGTGAAGTAGATCAAAATTCTTACTTGTTTTGCGAAATGTTATTTTGTCTTCTCCGGCGAATAACGTCGTCACGCGCAGCTGGTGCGTGGTTTAGGTAGTTTCATGTTGTTGGGATTGAGCTTCCTGGCTCGACAACAAGAAACTGCCTTGATTACGTCAGTTCGGCTTCATCAAGGGCGACAATTGCCGTTAAATTACACCCTGTGCAGTGATGTCGTCGCAAATGGCATTGTAAATGAACTAAACGGTTATAGC